>JAJKFI010000022.1:13347200-13415496 GCA_029204185.1 Lerista edwardsae
TTCGTTTGAATTCTTTTGATTTGATATGGTAAGTGCGCTGGACTACTGACCAACATTCCCTTGCTGGGAATCCCGGCTGAGCTGAGCGCACGGGAGGAGGACGTGACCCCCAGAGGGGAACTGCTGGAGGACGCAGGACCAGGCGGGATCTCGCCCCTGGAGTGCTGGCCCTGGCTCAAGGCAGAAACTGCCCCCGGAGTGCCCGCATGTGGAAGCAACCCTGGCCTGCCCTCGCTGCTCCACGACACGCAGGGCCACAAACGGCGACACACACTCCCACACAGAGGGGTCCGTTTCCACTCAGACAGAGCGGGGGGGCAGCTCTGGGGAGGCACAGGGTCCGCCAGGCAGGCAGTCGCCTCCCGTAAGTGGCCGGGAAAAGCTGCCCAGGCGGCCAGAGACGGCGGCCCAGCCGTTTGCCAGCTGGAGGAGCTGCCGCCAGTCACGCCAGTGCCCATGAAGGGCAGCGCTTGAGCTGCTCAGCTCGGTGAGGGAATGCTTTTTTCCAGGAAGCTGCTGGAGGAGGTGGGAGTCAGGCCATGCCGGGGGTCCTCCCTGGAAAGGTGCTCAGGTCCCTGCCTTCTCTCGCCTGGGTGGGTGGGGGCTGTGCAGAGCCATCAGGAGCCAGCCCAGTCAGGAGCCGGGACTC
Source organism: Lerista edwardsae (assembly GCA_029204185.1). Taxonomy (NCBI): domain Eukaryota; kingdom Metazoa; phylum Chordata; class Lepidosauria; order Squamata; family Scincidae; genus Lerista; species Lerista edwardsae. The sequence goes on from JAJKFI010000022.1 coordinate 13,347,850, forward strand.
CAGCGCCAGCAGAACCCTCAAGGCGGGCAAGCACAAGCCCCTCCGGGCTGCCAGGCACATCCCCGCGTGCAGGAGGGACGCAGCGCTGGGTTCGACGGAGTCCCCGTGGGGCCCAGACACCCCTGCGGACCGGGGCCCAGGCAGCTGGCCAGACCCCTCGGCGCCCCCCGCCCCGCCCGGCTGCTCACCTCCGCGTGAGCTTCGACGTGAGCTTGCTGAAGAGGTTGGAGGTGGCCCGGCTGCGGCTCTGGGGCAGGGGGGAGGCCTCGTGGGAGAGCGTGGGGGAGGTGGGCGGCCCGTTCTGCACGCCGGTCCCTCGCCGGTCCCGCACCTGGCCCCCGTGGAAGGTGCTGCGGATGTTGGTGCCCCGGGAGAGGCGGCTGCGGTCCGAGGAGGTGGACGAGGTGGCGATGCTGTGGCTGGAGGGCGAGGCGGGGGGGCACCCGGCTGGTGACCGAGCTGCGAGGGGGCGGAGAGAGCGGGACACCCTCAGCCAGAGTCTGGGCCGAGGGGGGGGGGGCTGAGCCGGTCCAGCAGCCTCCTTCCTCAGTGGCCCACCAGGCTCCCACAGGAGACCCACCGGCGGCACGGGAGGAGCCCGCCCCACACGATGGCCCTCCACCAACTGGCATTCGGGGGCAGTCTGCCATCATTAGCACCAGCCATTGCCAGACCTCCTCCTCCTCCTCCTCTGCCCCATTTGACCCCCCCCCCACGCAGGTGAAGGCCCACCACACATCTCACAGCGGCCCAACTCTCGAAGCTGCTCGTTCTCAGAATGGAACAGGCTGAAGCTGGACCGCTCCCCCCTCACCCCCCCCCCAGCCACTGTCCCGGACGGGAACATTTTCTCCTCTGTCGCCCCGATTTCTCCCCACAACCCTCCAGGCTCCTGCACACTTCCCCGGGCTGAGTCTGCCGGGATTTACTCTCCGGGCGGCAACAGAGGCCCCCCCCCCGCCTCCCCAGGGACTGTCCTGGATTCTCCCAGAGCCGGTCACGTGGCCAAGCAGGCCCTGGCCTCCCCCTGGGGCAGAGGCACCATCGAGCCAGCGAGAGGCCGCTGGAAACTGGGCACAGGGCCAGCAGTGAGCCGAGGTCCCTGGGAAGGGAGCAGCTGGGGGGGGGCAGCCCTTGGGAACGAAGCAGCGCCACACCAGTGTGTCCCCCCCCTTTGCCACTCGTGAGACCCCCGTCCCCCTCTTTGGCACAGACGCCTTCCTGCAAGGAGGACAGGAGGAGGCAGCCAGCACAAGGTGGTGGAGGGGGAGGATTATGGGGGCCCAGGACTCAGCCCCCCACGGACCTGCAGGGTGCTCCCAAGCTCAGCACTTCTCTGCCCCCCCCCGGCCCAGAACCCCACCTGTTCTCCTTTCCGTTCTGGAGCAGCGAGTGCCGATCCCCGCCAGGCCTGTCTGTGCACACGTACGTGTTCCTCCGGGTCATCATGCTCGAGGGAATGTTATTCTGGAAGCAGAGGGCAGAGAGAGCTCCAGGCTGGGCAGCAGTGGCCAGGCACCAAATGTGAGGGTCTCCACCAAGGAGTCTGTGGGCTAAGTGAGGCAAGAGGAACAAAGCTCCGGAGCTGGAGGCCCCAGGAAGCCAGGAGCCGGCTGGACTTAAAGAGAAGTCAGTAAACACTTTCGTGAATAACTGGAAAGCGCTTGTGGACCCTCTGCGTACAAAAGAGAACGGCCATCTGAGAATATGTGGAGCTGAGGACGGGGGTTAATGGAAACAGACCATAGTAACTGGAAGAGGGAGGACTAATGGGTGGCAGCGGAAGGGCTGCTGGAGGGACGTTTTGCTGGGCACGATGATGAGGTAGTGGAAGTGAATGTCACCAGGACATGCTGCCTTGCGCCCGCTGTGCCATCTGCAGCATCCATGTATTTTACACCCCCCCACCCCCCCGAGCCAGCCAGCCTGCACTCACCGTGTTGACGGCACTGTCCTTGCGCCGGTCGGGGATCTCCGACTTGTTGGGGTTGTTGGCACTGCTCACCATGGGGCTGGAGGGCGGGATGCCCCTCCCACTGCCCACCACGCTGCAGCTGGCCTTGCGCGAGGGCATGCGCTCCTCCTTCAGCTCCCCGTCCCCGGTGCTGGTGGGGCTCCGCTTGGGGTGCATGGGCGCTGGGGAGGGGCCGCCTGCACATGAGGAGGAGGAGGAGGAGGAGAGCGGGGCTGGAGCAATTCCGGGGCCTCGCGCATCGGGGGGGGGAGGAGGAGACAGCACTCGGGGGCTCTGTGCCTTGGGGGCTGGGGGGCAAGCAGAGCTCTCCCGGCCCCTGCATGTGGCGGTGTGGGCGAGTGGGGCCGGGCGGTGGGTGCACACCCTCCAGCTGTTCGGCTGCCCCACGGCCCCAGCTAGAAAGCCAGGCCCCTCGCAGGGATCCCCACGGTTGAGTAAGAGCAAGGCCCTCCTGCCCCCCCCCCTGGCTGCTGGGCGGCCATGAGGAGTCCAGCACAGCTACCCTGAGCCCCGCGCTGCCTGCTGCCCCCTCCCCCTCCCTCTCCCCACATCCCCGCCACAGCCAGGGTTTTAACCACTCGCGAACGAGTGAAAATTCCGGGGCCCGCCCAAGCCATCCGCGAGCCGGCTGAGGCCTCTTCTGCAGGCCACAAGCCCACGTGTGGGTCGCGGAGGGAGGGGGCGGGCTCCGTGTGGGGGGGGGCCGAGGAGCCACTCACAGAAGTCGCTGTGCCGCCGCTGCCGGTGGTAGGTGGAGGAGCTGCGCTGGCTCTTGGCGTGCGCGGAGGACGACTTGCCGGTGCCGTTGGAGGCCTCGCTGGGCGCCCGCACCCGGGCCAGGGAGAGGCTGCTGCCGGTCCGCGACTCCCCCCCCGTCCACCTGCTGGGAGGCAAGCGGGCCGCTGAGCTGGGGGGGGGGGGGCCGGCCGGGCCTCGGCCTGGACCGCAAGAGGAATCGGGGGTCCCAATACCCGCCTCTGCTTGGAGGCCAGTGTTCCGGCCCCCCAAGGGGTCAGAGAGCTGCGAGCCCTTCCCCCCACCCCCAGAGAGAGGGGGCAGGCGCCCTCCGCCCGCCCAGGGGCCTCACCTCGTTCTTCCTGCCCAGCAGGAGGTAGGTGGCTGTGACCTCGTTGTACTTCTGGCCGGTCAGGGCCTCCTTGATCTCCTCGCGGGTGTAGCCCATGCCCACCATCATGTCTGCGGGGGGGGGGGGAGGAAACAGGGAGGGGTGTCCGTGTCCAAGAGCCACAGAAGCATCCACGGCCCCGACGCTCTCCTGCCCAAACATGACGCACTCCACGCAGACGCGCTGCCGGTCTGCTCAGCCCCTCCCCGCCTTCCCCCTTCTTTGTCAGGGGGTCATCGTTCTGGTGGGGGTGCAGCGCCTCTCACAGGCCCAGTCCTGGCGCCCGAGAACTGGGAAGGGCAGCTGGTCTGGGCAGAGCCCCGCCTCAGAGTCTGAGGCCTAGTGGGCGGAGAGCGGTGAGGGGGCTGAGCTGGACGAGCAGCGTCAGGCTCAACCCGGCCTCAGCCTGACACCGAAGAGGCAGCCTTGGGCCAAATCTCTCTCTCTCTCTCTCTCTCTGCCAGGCCTACCCAACAGGGCTGCTGTGAGGATGAAAAGACGGGGAGGAGCCCCGACAGGCACAGACCTATGCGCTTGGCGTCCGTGAAGTCCTCCTCAGGCTCCTTGTACGGCTTCAGCTCGTCTCCCTCGTACCCGATATTGATCCATTTGTCTTTCATGATTTGCTGTGGGGGGTGGGGGTGGGGGTGAGGCAGCGTTAACAGAGTGGTGTGGGGAGAAGCCCCAACTCCTCCTCACTTGGGGGGGGGCAGGCCTCATCAGGAGCTCTGCCCCCCACTGCAAGGCGAAGGCAAGGCACTCCTGAACAGTCCCCTCAGTACTAGGGCCCCCCGGACTGCAGCCGCAAGGGAGGGGTCCTGCACACTGGCACCAGCGACAGAACCTGCTGCCAGGGGAGGTGGGGGGTGACCCTGCCCTGCCCTGGCTTCAAAAGGGACACGCTGCGGAGGAGGAAGGGCTGCCAGTGGCCGATAGCCATGGTGGAGCCTCCATTGGCAGGAGCAGTCTGCCTCCGAGGAGTGGCCACAGCAGGGGAAAGCTTCCAGATCTGGGGGCCAGCCGCGGCCTGGCCTGGGTGGATGGGCCCGTCCTCAAGGCAACCTCGAGCTCGGATTCAGGGCGCAGGCGTGCTGAGTCATTCGGGGCCCGGAGAAGGAGCCTTCCCTGAGCGACGCTGGGCGGGAGACGCGCGGGGGGGGGGGGCGCTGGGCCTGCAGGCTGCCGCCCTGACACCGGCACAGTGTAATTATCGCTGAGTCGATTAGGCTAATTACAGTCCTCCGCGAGGGGGGGGCGAGGGGGGCAGGGAGGGAGAGGCAGTGGGCGGGGCCAGATCCCACAGAGACATTAGCTAATTAGAGGCCTGGCGCTTCCTGCCAGGGAAGACGGGCTGGTGACGCCGAGGGAGGGCAGCCGAGGGAGGGCTGGCAGAGCTCTGCGGAGGCGGCAGAACCAGCTGCGCTCCTTGCCTCCAGGACCGGGAAGGCACACCAGGGAAGCCGGGGGGGGGGAGGAGGAGGAGGGGCCCCGCCGACCCTCAGGACTGCCCCGCTGCTCCCCACTGACAGGCCCTGGCCCCTCGCCATGGCAACAGGGGACCAGGCCAGTCCCGCCAGTGCCCAGGCCTTGCTCCTGCCCCCTTGGAACCTTGGAGTCAGGCCCTCCTCGGCCCCCCAGGCTCCCACACTCGGCACGTGCTGGGAAGCCCCTCCTCTGCGTCCAGGGGAGGCTGCCAGTCCGGGCGGACCGTCCCCGGCTGCAGCCCGCTCCACAGGCCGTGTGGTGGTGGGGGGTCCTCACCTCCAGCGTGCAGCGCTTGGCGGGGTTCAGCACCAGGAAGCGCCTCAGGATGTTCTCGCAGTCCGTGGACATGTAGAAGGGGACCCGGTACTTGCCACGCAGGACACGCTCTCGCAGCTCCTGGACACGGGGGGGGCACACGGGGGGGGCCCAACACCTGAAACCCGCCTCTCCCCCAAAGGCCTCCTGGCCCCGCAGGGGGGGGCCACCGGCTGGCGAGCGCAACGCACTGCAGCCAGTGAACCTCCTCCCAAGGCAACGCGGATCGGACTGCAGCAAGACCACCGAGGCTCCCCCACCTACTCTCCACCCCCCCGCCTGCCTCTGCGGCCCAACTGCTCCCCCGACCAGCCCCCTGCCTCACCTTGAGGTTCTGCCCATCGAAAGGCAGCGAGCCGCTGACGAGCGTGTACAGGATCACCCCCAGGCTCCAGATGTCCACCTCGGGGCCGTCGTACTTCTTGCCCTGGAAGAGCTCGGGGGCCGCGTAGGGGGGGCTCCCGCAGAACGTGTCCAGCTTGGAGCCCAGCGTGAACTCGTTGCTGAAGCCGAAGTCGGCTATCTTGATGTTGGCGTCGGCATCCAGCAGGAGGTTCTCGGCCTGCGCGGTGGGAACAGAGGAGCCAACACGGGAGACAGTCAGCGGGGGCTGCAGCCCCTCCCCCCCCGCCCCCCAGCCACTCTCGGGAGGAGGAGGCCAGGCAGCTCCTGGAAGAAGGCTGCAGCTTCAGGCCATCGATGGGTTCGGTTAACGGGGCTGTTTTGGATCCACAAAAAGTGCCCAAGCAGGTGCTTGGCATCGACCAAGCGGCAGCTGCTGCTTTAACTGCTCTTTTCCATACAAGAAAAAGGAACACTGCGGGTGGGAGGGGGCGTCACTTTCAACCCGGCCCTCCCCTTTGCCCCTTCCAAGTCAACTCCTGCCCCGAGACACACCCGGGTCGTTCAGGTGCAGAGACCGGATGCTTCTTGCATCAGAGCTTTTGTTTTTATCCGCATGCAGATTTGATCCATTGATCCAGAGACTGAAACTCATTCCCTGGCGAGGCCTCTTCAAGTGGGCAGGGACTCCGTTTCAGCCGTGTTCACCGCACGGCACCCTGGCAAGGCACCAAGACGGTCCAGGCACACCACCAGCTTCTTGGCAACTGACAAGGCTCACTGTGCCGCCAGTCGGGGTGGGGCCCTCGCATCCCCCCCCCGGCCCTCCTACTAAATGACTCTCCCCAATTCCCGCGGCACACCTGGGGACCCTTCATGACACACCAGTGTGCCACAGCATAGTGGCTGACAATGGCTGCTTTACAGGAAGGAAGGAAGTCAGGTGAGATTCCTGGGACTGCTGAGGCACTCCAGGTTCTCTGGTCCCTGGGCAACACTTTGTGGTAGATTGGGGCGGGGGGGGGGCAGCAGGGGAGCACTTGGGTTTCTCACCTTCAGGTCCCTGTGCACTATATTCTTCTGGTGGCAATAATGCACAGCCGAGACAATCTGAGGGAAGAAGGGGGGTGTCAGGGGTGCACCCACAGCCCCGGAAGAGCTTGCTTGGCTTCCTCCAATTTTGCCCCACCAAATCACCAATGCCCACTTGGAAAGCAAGCGAGGAAGGAAGGAAGGAAGGAAGGAGCCATTCGCCCGGCCCAGAGGCCGAAGGGAGGACGCAAACCAGCCTGGCAACGCCAAGAGGCACGGCCGCACCCCCGGCCTGGCTCAGGCTCCCCACTGCAAGGCCAAGAACCAGCCGGCATTCTCAGCCCCTCGGGGGAAGGCTGCAGCCGGCATGCCCGCCCCCTGCCAACGCGGCCAGGCCGGGACTGGCAGAGCAGACGGGCTGGGCCCTGTGCGGAGGCCCTGCTCGCTCCAGACCTGTCTGAACTTGGCCCGGGCCTCCTTCTCCTTCATGCGTCCGTGGGAAACGAGGTAGTCAAAGACTTCTCCTGCAGCGGGGAGAGAGCGGGAGGCATGCCAGGCTCCTGACGCACCACGGCACAGACCGCCGTGCCCTGGCCTGGGCGGGCCCTTCCCGGAGGCCAGTGGCGATGACCACTGGCATGGATCGCACTGGAGGGGGGCCTGGGCAGGTCCCTGGAGGACGAGGTCCCCACAAGGGCTGCGTCCAGGGCCAGGGCCAGTCCAGCTGTCAGGGCCAGAGCGGCTGGTTGGCCACTCTGGGACGCTGGGCCAGAGCGGTCTGACCTGGCTGGGCAGCAGGGGCCTCCGAGGGCAGGGAATGGGTGCCGGACGGACAGGAAAGAGCCAGAGCTGCCCCCCACGCCAATGACCCTGTCCTCTAGGAGGCCGCTTGCAGGGGCCACACTGCCATGCGCTGGCAGCCAGAGCGCCTGGCCCACCAGACCTTGCACCCTGTGGGGCGCCTGCCCTTGGGCCAGCTTCAAAACGCTCTGGGAACCAGCTCAGGGGCTCCACCCTCCCGGACCTGCAGCTCAGCAAGGCTCGTCCTGGGGAGGAGGGTGGGAGGAGGGGGCCCGCCTTGCCACCGCCGCGAGAGCAGCCGAGACTGGCGGGCTGCCTCCTGGAGCCAGATGCCAGGCACACGGTTCCCATGGGGTGGAGGCGGAGGATATTCTGAACAGACTGGGGGCTAATTTTAGCAGACGGGGCGGGGGCAGTGGCAGGCACGGCAGAGGAGAAGCACCAGGAAGAGCTGCCCAGTGGCCTCGGGGCCCACGTCCCCGGAGCAGGCCCCACAGCAATGGTCCCAGGCCACTCCCAGCATCTCAGCCGGCAAGGCTGGAAAAGGCCCTTGCTGGGCCTCGAGTACCTGCTGCCAGTCCACCCACCCCTCACCCCACCCCACCTGCGCCCGTGATGCCTACCTGCGCTGGCATACTCCATCACCAGGTAGAGGGTCTTCTCCGTCTCTATCACCTCAAAGAGCTTCACTGCAACCAAGAGAGGAGCGCCGTCAGATTCGCGTGCGCCCGGCAGGCTCCACGGGCACACAGGAGCGCCCTCCCCCTGGCTGCCAGCTGAAGGCAAAGGGCCGCTCGCCTCTTGCGGAGGGGGGGGGGGGTTCAACTTGGAATCAACTGCCATTTTCTCATAAACCGCCTCGAAATCCTTTGGTTGGACAATCTCAGCACACACACGGCAAGATCGTGTTCAGCACATTCACAGAGCACTGCCTGAGGTGGGGGGAGGCAGGACTGTTCCTGGATCCCTACTCCCCTCCCCTTTTGCACCGATGGGGCAGGCTCTCGACCCCGAGTGCCCCACAGCTGCCGATGATCTGGAGGGAGGGAGGCAGGCTCCTCTCGGGGCTCCCGGCTGTCTTACCAATATTGGGGTGATTCAGGCCTTTCATGATCCTCACTTCTCGGAAGAGCTGAAAAAAGGAAGCGCAGAGGAGAGACGCCTGAGCCGGCCACGATCCAATCCGTGCGCCCAGGGGGCCCCAGAGCGCCCTCTCCCGCCCACCCAGCACAGTGGAGCCAGTTTTGGCTCATTCCCCCCCCACCAGCCCCCCCACGGATCACAGTGCTGAGCCAGGAGAGGATTTCTCCAGAGAGACCCGACAGCAGGAACCCTCACGTCCTTTCCTGGCAAGTTCCCACTGCGTAATGTCTCTGCAGAATTGGGGCACGTGGTTGTCCGACTCTGGGGGCTGTTTTCCACACACAGCCCTTCCTTACCCCTCCCAAAGCACACGGGTTAAGTGGGTCAGCCTGGGTCGGGTGGTGGGTGGATCTGCCAGCCCTGCCCCAGAGGAGGAGACGGGGGGGGGCTTTCAGAGAGGGCCCCGTCCTGTGGTTCTAGTTTTCAGTCATAGGGAGTCGGGCAGCAGCTCTGAAGGGGTTCACCAGTTGGACCCACCAAGGAAAACGGTTCTCCGGCTGGGCAGCAGATTCTCACCACGGTTCCATCTCAATGCAAGCCGTAGGGAGGCTGCATCTCTTCTGCATTCACCGAAAGCGGCACTCTCCCTCTCCCCCCCCATTCCCTGCCTAGGAGGGGATGCCTCTTCCCAGACCATGCCTGCTTTGGGAGCCACACCGGAACACGCAGCGGCCTGGACGCTTCTCACGTTAGCACCCACGGGCATCCGTACGCCCATCGATCGGTCGGCTCAAACTCCCCCAACGGATCAGGGAAGAGTCACGCCCCAGACGAGAGCCGCCGAGGGGAGGTGGTGCTGGGGAGGGCTCTGGGATTGAGAACTGCGGGGGCCGTTTCCTACTTTATGTATGCGTTTGCTGTGAGTATCGCTGCTCAGCCCGCCAGCTCCTTCTCTGGGAAGGACAGGCAGGGCACCCGGGGAGCGTCCTGGAGGGTCTGGGGTGGCAAATGGGGTCAGAGTGCAGAAGAGTCTTGGGAGGGCCACGGGGCTGTTCCCAAAGCAGGCTGGGAGGACTGGACAGACCAGCCATTCAAAGCGGGAACTCTCTCTCTCTCTCTCTCTCTCTCCCTCTCTCTGGAAAAATGGCTCCAAGTGAGGGGGGCCATCAACCCCCCCCCACAAGCTTCCCCAAAGCTCACTTGGCCTGGAAAATCCCGCCGCTAATTAGCAGCCCCCCCCCCCCCCCCCCGCACACAGCCTCCCCCTCAGCACCAGGCTGGCAGCAGGCGGCTGCGTTTCCACAGCGACCAGCTTGGACTCCAGGCGCTAATTAGGGAAGGGAGGGGGGGCGGGAAGTGGGGGGAGCGACAAGTGTCAGTGGAGCCGGCCAGCTGGAGGGGTTGTCGCCGCTTCCGCACGACGGGGGGGGGGGCTACGTGCGGAGCCCCCCCCAGCTGATGGGCCCCAAGGAACCCTGCTGCCCCCTCCCTCCTCCAGAAGAGTGGCAGTGCTGTGGGGCATTCGGCAGAGGGGGGGCATTCATCAGCCCCTGGAGGGCACTGGGGGGGGGCTGTGCGCACCCCCATACTCAGCGGCTGTTTAGCTTGGGGTGTTCAGCACTTAGTGTTTTGTCCCCCAACCGTAAGTACGCCCCCTCCATGCTGTTCTGAAGGCACCCCAGGACTCTCCCAGCTCCAGTTCACAGGACAGTGGCAGCTTCTCCTGCCCCCTCCAAATCCCTCCCCCGCCCCCACCCCCAAAAGCAGCAAAGGCAGCAGCACTTGCCTTCTGGAGGCTTGTTGGGTTCAGCTGAGTCTTGTCAATGATCTTTATGGCCACCTAGAGAGACATTCGAGGCAGACACGTCAGGCACAGCAGAAAGGCGGCGAGAGAGGAGGCTCCTGCCTTTGCCCACCCCCAGCAACAACTCACTAAGGCCCCCATCCCACAACCGTGACCCCTTTGTGCACCTTCCGCTTCCCAAGACCCATCACCCGCGGTGCCTCTGCCCCACACACTCTCCGGAGCAGAGCCGGCACAGACCAGACCAGCAGACTTGTAGCATGTCCCCTACCCCAGCATGGCAGCAGAGGATGTTGGAGGCAGCGGGGAGCACTCTCGGAACGGCACACGGGCACGTGCAACCCACCGCAGAATCCACTCTTGCTCTGCCCCTCCGCGGGCACTCCTAGGGCTGGCCTCGCTAGCCCAGCCTCCCCCACCCCGTCTCCTATGGTGGCCAACCAGGGGCCTCGCTGAGAAGTGCCAAGCTGGGCAGGCACGCGGCGGGCAGGCCCCTCCCGCTTCTCTCCCGCTCCCACCAACTGACTGCCAGGAGGGCACCGGCCAGCCCTGCTGGCAGACCTGGCACGCGCTGCTCTGTCTAACCCCCTCACAAAGTCACCTCAGCCGGTGGCGATCGCCACGTCTACGGGGCCAGAAACGCCCTGCGAGGGGACACGCTTTCGTTCCTCCGTCCCGGGCCTGCGCCCCGTAAGTTTTACTGTGGAACTGACAGTTTCTCTCCGTGGAGCTTCGTAAACCTCTGCCGGGCCCCAGGGCTGCGGCCTTCCTTGCCAGGGCGTGGACCCGGGCTCCTTGCGCGCGGCGGCTGCCCTCTGCTGCCCCTCACCCACCTCCGCGAGGGCCTGCTTGGGGCGAGACTGGCCAGCACCGCCCTCACCCTCACCCTCACCCCGCCCGGCCCGGCCTCACCTCCCGGCCGGTGAGGATGTGCCGCGCCAGCTTGACCTTGGCGAAGTTGCCCTTGCCGATGGTCTTGAGGAGGCGGTAGTTGCCGATGTGGGGCTGCTCGTCGGCGCAGGAGGCGATGGAGTTGCGGCAGCGGGCGCCCAGCGAGCGGCTGGACCATGACGAGCCCTTCTCGGAGCGGCTGCTGGCCAGGGTGGAGGGCTGCGGGGACAGCGGGGGCGTCACGGGGTTGGGGGCCGGGTCGAGCGTCACCACGGGGCAGCGCTGGTGCTGGGGGGCAGAGAGGAGAGGCAGGCGTGAGTCGGAGGCGGGAGGACGAGAGGGGGAACACTCTGCACATGCTCAGAAGAGCAGTCGCCGCTTGGCTGAGGGGCCAAGCCCTGGCAAGCACCAGCTCCAAGGAAGAGGGACGCTCCACGCAGGCAGCCGGGCACGCACGTCCCTCCGCCGCACTCCGCATCCCTGAACACCCGGGCACCACGATGCGGAGCCACGAGCAGCCACGGGCCAAGGCCACGTCTGAGCCCCACTTCCGGAGAGCCGTTCCTGCTCCTCGGGGAAGGAGGGGGCTTCTCACAGTTTCCTGGCGCACGAGGGGGAGAGAAACAGGGCACCCTTTTCTTTGCCCGGCTGCAGCCCTTTTCAGAGTGGGCAGCTGGCTGTGAAAAGGTCACGGGAGAGCAGAGGAGGCGGGGGAGGAGCGGGTGCATGGGGAGGGGCTGGCACCAGGCCTGGCGGGCCTCCGACAGCCGTAGCTGCAGTCCCCGACACGGCTGCAACTGAGGAACTCCAGGGGGCCGTTCTGCAGGGGGGGGGGCACTGCTGGCTGGCCTTGCGCCCCTAGATCCGGAGGGCTTCAGCTGTGCCATGCAGCGAGGCTTCCCTCCCCTGTGCCAAGCTCTTAACCAGCGAGAGGTCTGCTGGGCGGGGAATGGGCTGCAGGCAGCCCCAGGCACCACCAGGTGGAGAGCCAAAGCACATCAGGGGAGGCGCATCGCTGGCCCTCCAGCCTGGCCAAAATACACGCCCCACCCCCGCCTACAATAGGCCACAAAGCAACCACAGAGTCTGCTCTGGCTTCCCAGCAGGGCCACAGAGGCCCCCATCTCAGAATCCGCCCCCGGGAGGCCGGTCGCCTTAACAAGCTTAGGCAGCCGGAGACCTTCAGTCCAAGGAGATTACGGCGCTCAGGAGGGAGCGACGGCAGAGCAGGAGGCCCCTCCGAGCGCCCGGCACAGGCTGGGCAGAGGCTGCTGGTGCCCTTTGGTCCAAGGGCCACCCCCCAGACCTCCCCCCACAGCAGGTCCGCACCCCGAGACTTTTGCCCTTTAAAAAGGAAGACCCGGCTCTGCAGCCGGAAACGCACCCACCAGGCGCCACAGCGCAGTCGGCTTGCGAGAGACGCCCCCGCGAGCCAAAACTCAGACCCGGCACACGCGCCGAGGCATCGTCTGGGCTGCTGAGCCCGACTCCCGGGAGCAGATCCGGTGATTCCCTCCAGAGAGACTGTTCAGGCCGCAGGAAGCGCCTTCCTCGAGCCTGGCTGGCAGGGGGCACATGGCCCCACCCCCACCGCCCATCCCATCAGCTGGTGCGCAGACCACGGAGGTCCCACGACCAGCCACCAGGACACCGACTTCTTTCTCCCCAAGGAACCTGCCCCACTCTTTGCCTTAATGACTACTGCAAAAAGTCACGTCCTGCTCTTCAGTCCAAGGCCTGTCAGAGAGCTGGGGGGTGGGGGGTGGGGGGGTGAGCACCGTGGGGCTCTGCCTGGGGCCCTTGGCAACCAGGCCCCAGTGCTGACTCAGCCCGCAACAGGACCAGACCTCCCCCAACCAGTGGCAAGCCCTGGCCTACACAGGCAAAGCCCTCTTCATCCTGGCGCGCCAAAAAAGGAAAAAAAAAAAACCCAGGGATTGGTATGAAGCCCAACCTGAAATGCAGCCACTCCTGGGGTGGAGCCGGCCCGGCAGCAAAACACCGTCCAGGAAAGCGCAAGGGCGGGCCCCTGTGACGGGGAGGCCAACAGGCGCTCATCAGAGCTGGAGTCCAGCCAGGCCTCACAGTCAGGGGGGGGAGTGCTGGGCCTCTGCCTTGGACAGGCAGCCCCGCCCCAGCCCCCACTTTGAGGGGGACATGAATGGCTCACCCCTCGCTGCCCACAGAGCCAGCAGGCCCTGGCAGACATCTCCACTCCCGCCCCATGCGCTCCAAACTGTTTCCTTTGCTGCAAGAGGTCTCGTGGGGCTGCCCTTTCAAGCCCCACAGTGGACCCAAGTCATCAGAACGCTCATTTTCTATATACAGGCGTGCCCCATTGATTCGGTACCCGTGGCTTCAGTTTTCCACAGATACCAGGGACACTAAAAGGATATTAGGAAGACAGGGGAGCATTAAAGCACAGCCTTGCCACTTCCTTTCCTGGTCCTCAGAAGCCAGGCAGAGATTGTGCAACCCCATGGTGACTCCATCCCAGCTCTGTTGAAACATCTCCCCCACCTTTCGACATCCTTTTCCAGGCTGGCTGCCAATCAGACACACAAACAATGACACAGATCAATACAGACACCTGGCCTTTGGTGGATCAGGTTGGCTGCCTGTGACACCTGGCCAGGCCAGGGATGCCAGATGAGCTCATTTTACATCGACTTAGAAAGCAATTCCAAGCTAATTAATTAGCCAACGTGTTTGCATTATTTTAAATACAAAGTACCTAAAAGAACAGTAGAGGGCGGAACCCGTCTTAACAGAGGCATTCCCCCTTCACACAGTATGCCTCCACCTGCTGTGACAGAGAGAGAGCTCTCCCATGGCCTCCCACGGGCAGGTGTGCTCTCCTTGCACTACAAGAGGAAAAGAGAGCAGCCCAGTGGTCACTCGTTGCTTTATGACTGGGGGCAGATGACCGACTCCCCCACCCTCAAGGCTATTCCCACTTTTTGCTGAATCACAGAAAAAATTACAGCTTTGGCAGCTGTTTGCATCTGCCCACCCAAAACTCTCAAGGAGATTTGCAAAACGTAAGACAGGCAATGAATTTTGACAGATATAAAATGAAGAGCAGGCCTCTCCCCCCCCCCCCCCCCCCCCCCCCCGAAACGGGGGCTACACTCAGCCACCCAACACTGAAGCATTGAAAGAGAAACTGGGCACTCCTCCACCACCACTCAGCATCCTTGCAGCCAATTTTAAGGATGCTCGCTGATGTCACGCATTGACAACCTGCCTCCTAAACAGGGTCTCGAGGAAGTGCAACTATTCACGGCAGCGGAATTCACATTGGACAGAGACATGGATTTGTCGAAAAGACGAGGCAGTAGCTAAACCGCATGAAAGGAGTCCAAGGAAAAGAGACGTCCGCAAGGTAAGGGAACGTTTGTTTCCTTATCTTGGAGCTACGTCGCGGCTGCACTGGCACTTGAAAGTCAGATCGGATCGGGCCCTAAAGCGCCTTCCACCTGGTGGGAAGACGGAGAGGGAGGACGTCCTGGGGGCCCCACAGTTCCGGTTTTGGTGCCATACCTGAAGAAAGGCTTCCCCAGGTGATCTCAAAGCGCAGAGTGTATGTGTGTGAAGCCGGAAAGCCTTCAGGGAGTTGGGACCAGGTTTCCTTGACCGGCTCAAGACTTCACACAGCCTGTGCCACAGAGATGCCTGCCGCAAAACAGCCTCCCTCGCTGGGGAAGTTTCCAGTCAAGAAGGGAGGCGTCCGATCTGTGCAAGGAGCCTTCACGGGGGAGCGGAAGAGGCCGGCGAGGCCCCCCCCCCACCCCACCCCACCCCACCCCCCTGCAGGCAGCAATGCGCAGCCAGACACTTTCAACGCCCAGCGCAGGCGGCCAGGAGGGCCCCCATCGGCCGCCTGCCCACCGCAGGGGCTGCACACACAAAGGGACACTTTTCTGCCCCATTTCTCTCCGGAGTGGACCAGGCGGGAGAGCCGGGAGGTGCATTTTTCTGCCTCAGAGGCCGCTTTCTCCCTGTGCAGCGGAGAGGACCAGCTTGGTGCAGGCAGCCAGGGCCGCTTGAGTGTCGGCTGCTTGGCTCGGCGACTGGAAGGGCGCCAGTGAAAACTCTGCCCAGGCAGGCTCAAGAGGCGAGCGGGAACAAAGAGCATCACCTTTTGGCCACTGGGCGCCCCACCCCAGCCGGCAACCTGCAGGCTGGAGCACTTCCTGGGAGAGCCCAGGCCTGCCCGTCAACCCAAGGAGCAGACCCAGGCATGGCTTGCCCACCAGCGCATGGAAGACGTGCGCAGAGGTCCAGGCCGCCACTGCTCCAAGGCCCACAGCCTGTGCTCTTGTCCTTCGCAATGCCAGTCTCTGAGTGGGCTGCCTCAAGCTGGGCACCTCTTGCTCGTTGTTCCGAGCTTGGGGTGCCTGGCAGAACCCTGCCAATTCCCTTGTGGAGCTGAACTCTGGGTCTGACTGTTTTACTGGCCGCCGCAGCTGCTGCTTCTGGAATGAGCAGCTCCCCAGAACCGTGCGTTCGCGCCACTCTTGCTGATGTCGCACATCAAGGACAGCATCTTGACACAGTCCTTCAGCAAGGCAAGGGTGTACCCAGTGGTGTCATCTAAATGATTTAAGAACAGGTACTCACTTTTGATTGGCACGTGTCGGGACCGGCCCACCGGAAGTGACGTCATAAGCCAGAAGTGAGGTCGTGGCAGGAAGGGACATGAAAAAAGCCCTTTTTGAGGCCTCAGATGATTTTAAACTTACCCAACAGTTGCAACAGTATTCCACAGCACCCCCAGAACATGTGAAGGAGGCCTGGCATCATGTTAAAACCCCAGAGCAGCTCATTTTTCAGTGGCAAGGCAAGGCAAGGCTCCGCTCGCTGCCTGCCTGCCTGCCTGGCTCTGAGAACATGCAGGCAACTCAAACATGCAGGAAATTCAAACGTTGCAGAGGGTGGAGTCGACGAGTGGGCGGGCAAATGGGCGGGGCCAGCTGTAATCCTAGAAACTGGTACTCGTGTACCCCCGCATACCCCCTGCATGACATCACTGGGTGTACCCTTGTCCCCATACTGCAGATCAGGAACACCAAGGCCAAGAGGGCACAGCCTGCCCGAGGCCAGGGGAGGGGCTTCGCTCAGAGGGTTCAGGGCAGAGGCCAGGCAGGAAGCAGAAAGGCTGATCTGCAGCTACAACCTCACTCGGCTTGCCGTGGCCGAAGCGGGCACTGATTGATGTCCATGGGCGTCACACAGAGAAGTGGCATCCTGTGGCCGCTCCAGTCCTGTGGGGGCATTTATCGGTCTGTGTTCATTGTTTTAAACATATCAGTGTATTTGTGGAGGCAGGCGAGGTACAACTGTATCAAGCAAGTATGCCAGGCAGATAAGACCAAGACTTGACCCGCGGACAGCACAGTCTGCAGGGCAGCTGTTATCAAAACAGGAGCAGGGGGGGTGCACATGTTGCAAACCAGAAGCAGCAAAGAACGGGGAGGAACAGCGGGTGCTTTTCTCCCTCTCCCCAAGGGCTGGACTCGGAGTCCCAACAGAAACAGGCACGCAGGGGGTCCCAGAGCGGCAAACCAAAGTCCCCTTCGCACCACACGCAATTCCCCACAAGATGCAGTGTTGGCCGCTAGCCTAGGCTTTCGAGGGGGATAGGACTAGAGAATCCATGCAGGAAGAGAGCTGCGATCTCAGTCAGCAATGGTCACTAGGTGGAGCCCCCATAACCAGACACAGTCTACCCCTGAATTCCAGTTGCTGGAGCACAAAAAGCGGGGTACAGGCTTCTGGGAGGAAGGGGACAGCCCGCCAGCTCATTAGCTCACACGGCCCACGCAGGCAACAGTAGCCAGAACTCAGCGCATCCCCAGGAGCCTCTTTCCCACCAGGGCCGAAGGTTTCCTGGGCAGGATGAGCACCACAAGACAGAGGCCCGACCTTTCCGCTACTTGGTTTCCAACAAGAACAAACAGCCTTTGTGGCCGATGGCAGGCTGTGCTTTGGCTGGGACTTGGAGGGGGAAGAGTGGGGGGGTGCACAAAGCGACTGATAAGATGAGTTAAATTAAGAACATAAGAAGAGCCCTGCTGGATCAGGCCAAAGGCCCATCTAGTCCAGCTTCCTGTATCTCACAGCGGCCCACCAGGTGCCCCAGGAAGGCATGAGACTACAAGATGCTTGCATCTTGTTGCCACTCCCTTGCACCCGATACCAGTAGCCCTCCACCTTTGTAAGGAGGTTGCACAATCCATCATTGCCTATTGCCCACGATGGACCTTTCCTCCAGAAATCCATCCAATCCCCTCTTAAAGGCATCAAGACCAGATGCCATCACCACCTCCTATGGCAAAGAGTTCCACAGATTAACTACCCGCTGGGTAAAAAGGTTGCTTGTGGAGGGCTGAGGGTGCTGCACTTGAGGTCCACCCAGTGTTACAGTCTCTCTGGAAATGAATGGCCGCGCTTAGGGTCGACCAATCCCCCTACTCCGCACCCTGGGAGGAAGTTCGAAGTCAGCTTTCTGGCACTCTTAAAGGAACTGCTAACACAAATAACTACCAAGACTGGCACATCCATTTATCCCAACTGCACCCAGCCCCTCTGGCCCAGCAAGCCCAGCACACAAATCCCCCACTGCACACCGGCTCTGAATTCCGTTGCAAGCGATGTGCAGTTCTTCACATCAAATCGGGGGGGGGCTAGAATGGGAGGAGGGGGCTGTCCTGCAAGCTTGCAGCAAGTCACACAGAGTTTTTCTCGGGGCACCTGCCCAGTTCCCACCCGCTTCGCCTGCCCACCTTCCAGTCTCTGAAGAAGAGCCCGGCTGATTCAGGCCTCTTCTAGCCCGATGCCCTTGTCCTGCAGGCAGCCACGCACCTCTGGCACAGTGGTGTCATCCAAATGATTTAGGAACAGGTACTCACTTTTGATTGGCACTTGTCGGGGTCCGCCCACCAGAAGTGATGTCATAAGCCGGAAGTGATGTCATGATTGCTGCCATTGATGTGATCATGTTTGTAATAACTTCAGCTTGTGGTTAGTGTTGATTTAACTTCTACTTCTTTGCTTTCTAGAGATGTGTATATACATATTTTGCTTCAACTGTTCCCTGGTTAAATAGCAGGGGCCAGCTTCGAGTGGGCGGGGCCAGACCAACTTCTAGGAACCGGTACTCGCGTAGTGGTGCGTAGTGGGTGCATGACATCCCTGCTCTGGGGACACCACAAGCCTCTCCCACTGTTGCCTCCTGCCTCTGAACAGGGAGGCTTCATTCCACCATCAAGCTTCACTGGCCCATGGCACGGCCCCCCCCTTAGCTCTGGAGCGGAGTCAGCGTCCTCCATCTTCTTCCGGGGCAGCTGCGTTTGTCTTGCCCCACACACTCCGCCCAGTGGTGGGATTCAAATAAATTAACAACCGGTTCTATGACGTCATAGCCGGAGCCAAAAAAAACCCCAAAGCCAGCCGAGGTAAGCGAGTGGGCGGGGCCCGGCCATTTAACAACCGGCTCTATAGAACCTGGGCGAACGCCCTGAATCCCACCACTCCTCCCTCCACCAAATGCCCAGAAGAACCTGGCACCCCAGCAGCTCTCCCCCTGCACCCCCAAAGCAGCAGCCCCTGGCGAGGCCCTCTATGACCCTCAGCCTCCCTCTGCAGGCGTCACTTGGCCGGTCTGCCCTTTGGAGCACAGGCAGCCCCCAGGGAAGCAAGCACTGGCCCTGCAACGTCAAAAGAGAGAGACGCACCGGGGAGGATGAGGTGGGGGCCCAGAGAGTCCCCCAAAAGGAGCTGGCCTGCAACAGGTGCAGCCCGGCCCAGAGGAGATGGCCCTGGCCGGCAGGCAGCAGCAGTGCATTCTGGGAACGAGCCCGGGGTCTCCAGGGGTGGGGGAAACCTGGCTGGGTCCCCACTGCGAAAGGGCAGAGGCCGGGGAGCCAAGACGAGGGCCACTGACTGGCCGCATCCTGCTGGCGCTTATGGATTTTCCTGTCTCCTGGAGTGGGGGCTGGCAGGGAGGGGGCCGGTGGGTAATGTGCTTGCTGTCAGAACTGGCCTTTCTGAAAGGCTTGCTGGCTGTTCCCACGGGAGGCTATTCAGGAATGCAGCAGTGCATTGTGGGAGAATGCCAAGGAGAGCCGCCTGTCAGGCTAGCACAGGGCCAGGAGGAGGAGGAGGGCGCCAAAGGCAGACCCCCCCCCCCAGCCATCGCTAAGCCCATCAATAATGCACTGGAACACAAAACGCTGCACACTCGGAGAGAGAATCGCGCAGGGGGTGAGGGGATGCGCTCGGGCCAATGGCAGGCATTTTGCGAGGAGTGCTGCAGGCAGGGGGGGGGGAGAATGCGCTTGTTTGCACTGCAGAACACCTATAAGCCGCTTTCCTGGAAGCAGCGCGCAAAAGACACTGTGGCATCTCGCTGCATCCAGAGAACTCACCAGGAACCATTTTGGAAATATATTTTGAAAATAAAAAGAAGCAAATACAATCTCAGCCCCGGATGGCAGACGGAAAGGCCAAGAGGACTCGGAGCGATCCTGGCACGCGGGGGAGGGGGGGGCTGAAGACACCCACCTGGGGCCCGGCCCGGCCCACAAAGCTCTCTTGGACTCACAAACGCTGCTTCTGCGGAGGCTCCAGGAAGGGGGGTGGGTGAGGCAGCGGGAGGCAGCCTCTGGCTCCGCAGTGCCCCCCTTCCAGACGGACCGCCCAGGGTCACCGGGCCCAGAGAGCGGCTCTGCTTCCTTGTCACGTGATCTTTGCCGTGCCCCCACCCCAGCGTGTGTGTTGGGCACTTGGGCGCGAAACCAAACCGGGCATTTCCGCACAGGCAACGCTTCCTAGCTGAGGAGTAGTAAACAATACAGCACTGCTTAGTAACTCAGGCCGGAAAAGGGAAGATCAATTCCGTGGACAAACAATGGTGGGTTTTCCAAGAGACGATGAGAGGTGAGAAAGGTTTCCATCGCCCAACCCAACATTTAACAGATGAGCACCAAGGACAGTTTGTTGACGCGACAGTCCCCACTGTGTGGGACCTCTCTTCGGGGGGGGGGACACCCAGCCAGGCCTGCCCTTCGCGGAACTAGCAGGCCCCCCCAGCCAGCTTTGCTGAGTGAGCCTCCCCCCCCCACCGTCCAGCCCGGCCACGAAGCCACGACTTCCTCCTGCTCCTCTTCCTTCCTCGTGCAAAACCACCCCAACTGCAAGCGTCACAACGCCCAGGGAGCACAGGGGGCAGGCGGGTTTCAGTGACTCATCACCCCCGTGCTGGGGGTGCGCTCTGAGCGCACGGAAGGGGCCCTTTACAACAACCCCCTGAGGGAGGCCAGCAGCGCAGCTCTCGCTGTGGCAGGTGGGGGAAGACACGGAGCCAGCTGCAAACAGGAATTCAGACGCACTTGTTTCCATTTCGCTTTTAGCCTGCTTTTCTAAACTTTTAGCCTCCCTGAGGTGGCCAAGCAGAGCTTATAACAAAAACAGGTTCAGCTTCTTATGCTAAGGCTTGGGGAAGCAGCTCTGCCTTGAGCGGCTTTTGAAAAGCCAAGAGCGAAAGGCCTCCCCAATTCCCTGAGGCAGGGAGTTCCACATGCTGGGGCTAGCACAGAGCAGGCTCTGTCCCACACGCAGGCTAATCAAGCCGCAGCCACCAGGTCCTAGTGAGCGGAGGCGCTGTGTGGCAGCTGCTCCTCCTCTTCCTCCTCCTAACCACACCAGGCGTGGAGGGCCGAAACCACACAGGGCTTCCAGCAAGCCGTCCTGAGACAAGAAGGGCCCTCCGTGGACATCCAGACCGGCCCAAGCCATTCCGGAGAGAAGCACACGCCACAGTCGCTCCCCTGCCACCCTGACCGACGTGGAGCCCCACAACGGGCGGGAGCTCCTGGCTGCCCACACAGCCTCCAGCAGCCCAGATGCCACTCCACACCCAAGATGGCAGCCACGCAGCCCCCCCCCCAGGCCTCGGTGCTGCTGTGGGGCCTGCACTCCTCCCAAGAGGAAATGGCTGACCCAGAGCTCAGGCTCAGAGAGTGCCCTGACTCACGTGCCGCAGCCCAAGCGCCGGATCTCAGCCCGCTCAGGAGGAGCAGCCCAGGACGCCCCGCACAGTCACCGATGCCTCGCGCACTGGGAGTCCCAGAGCACCTCTGCCTCTGCCAGAAAAGGCATCTGTGAGCCAACTCGTCCTCCCAGGCAGCCGCCCAAACAGCTACCGACTTTTTTCACCTGGTGGTTTCAGAGGATCCCCACAGGACGAGCAGAGGGCGGCACCCGCTGGCCAGGAAGTGGCCCTGCCCGACACATCATCCCTCGGAGGAGGCCACGGAGCCAGCAGGCGCAGCACCCTTTCCAGAGAAACCAGTGTGGCAGGCGGGTCACTCAGCACTGCAGCAACGTTGGCACCGCACAACCCAGCCAAGGAATCGCGTGGCGACGGGGCCACAGTCACCCAGGGCGTTCCTCGGCTAGGGCAAGGACTTGAAGCCCGGTTCCCAGTCCCTGATCCAGTACTCTAACCATTGTACCACGAGGAGAGCACTCGCCGGCCACACCACAGTGGGCTGGTCCACCCGGTCACCGACCAGATGCCCCCCCCAGAAGTCCCGTTTCCAGGTACGAGGGCAACACCCCCTGCAGCTGCTCCTCCAGAGACGGGACTCCCCACCGTCATGGCGCACAGGAGAAGTCCTGTGGGCCACCGGCTGCAGCCTCCAGTGTGCCGGGGGTCCACCTTGGGACACCCACAGGCTAGATCACGGGGGGGGGGCAGCCACCCCCTCCCCCAGGCCCAGCTCGTGCCTCCAGAGGTTTCCAGCAATGCAGCGGCAGGAGAGAAGCCCGGAGGCCTGGCTGGGCAGCTCAGCACCAGGACACAAAACGCCTCCCCACCAGGGCCAGGCAGGCACCCCGGCGGGGAGCGCAGAAGCGGGGCCTCCCTCTTGGACTCGTCCTGCCGAGCAGCCGGGGTCTGACGCGGCCGTCGCGGGAAGAGCACCCCGTGCGGCTCTCCCGGCACTCTTGGCCTGGCGCACCAGTGGTGAGATGAGGCGCAGCTGAGCTGTGGGAGCACCCCAAGATCCACGGGGCGCCTGCAGAAGGAGCCTGGCTGATGAGCAGCTTCTGAGCATGGCAAGCGGGCACAGGGGGTGGTGACTCGGCACTGGAGAGGGAGTCTTCCACACATGCCCAGAGGCACCCTCGCCTTTGCCCTCCTTTTGTGCATTTGAGGGCTGCTGAAGCCTGGCCCCGGGAACAGGTCCTGGGGCTGACGCGTGGCGAGGCTTCCATGAAAACCCGGCGCTGGTTGCAACACGCACGAGAGCTCTGGGAAGCCTCCCCAGTCCACGACACCAGTTCACACCTCCACCAGGGCTGGGCGGGGCCCGAGACAACAGCAGAGGGGAGGCAGCCGGTCTCACTTGTCAGGGCAAGCTCTCTGCGGAGCCCAGCACAGCTGGATGCCGCTGGAGGCCCCGATTGCCCAAGCGCCCACACAGCCTCTCCCTCGCACGGACACTGGAGTGAGGCTGCAGCAACTCCCCAGCACCGCCACCAGCCTCTGCACAACAGGCCTGCGGGATGGGCCACCATGGCTGCCTCTGCTGGGCTGAGCGGCTGGACCAAGCCGGAGCTTTCGCCAAAGGCCACTGTCCGGCACACACTCACCTGGGAGGAAGTGGGGGCTGACCTCCAGGTAAAGGTGCCAAGGACTTCGCTGCAGGCCTCTGTGGCCCAAGCAAGACCCTCTGCCCAGCTGGGGATGGCGATGGTTTGTGGGTGTCCTTGAGGGGCGCAGGGACCACTCCTGCAGCACCGGAGCAGCGTGAAAGCGAGGCATGTATCTTGCGTGCTAAAGTTCAGCCCCTTCAGCCGCCAGAGGCTGCCACTTGGGACCATCGCACAGGGCAGCCATCGCTCGGGGCCCCACTGAAAGCCATTTACCCCACCATCCAGATAAACATGCACGCTCCACAGCCTCCAGCTCCCACAATTTCCCACTACCCAGGTGTGGCCATGCTCATCTCCCCAGCCATGTGGACTAGAAACCTGGGAATATCCATACGTAAAGCAGAAACCCTCAGAATGCCATTTTGTGCTCTGTCCTTGTGCAACAATTCCGTTGTGGAATTGTGCAGAATGATCCACAGCTGGGCTTCAGCTCAGGCTGCCTTTGATACCTCAAGGGAACAGTGGGTGCAGACTGTCTGGTGGGCAAGCTGGTGGGAGCAACTAGGTGCGGGGGGGGTACTGTAGTCCAGCGTGCAACACCCCACAGCACGCCCTGCCCATCTCGTGGTCAACCTGCTGCATGCTGGCTCCACAAGGCTGCCCCCCCCCACATCTTGAAAGCATTAAGAGGTGGCATCAATCAGAGCACAGGCCCCACACTCAGAGCGCTGTTTCGGGGAGTGGCTCTTCTGGGCAAGCCGAGAGATGAATGAGCCCAGGAAGTCCCTCTGGATGCCAGCGGGCTCTCTCTGGCCAATTCGGCGTGTGGTGGTGGTGGCAGCCGCTGCCGTGGGCCTGCAGAGGCCTGCGAAAGGCTTCCTGGCAGGGAGGTGCCAGCCCCCAGCAGCCCCCCAGGAATACCGCCTGGTCCTCAGCGCCCCTCCAGCCCACAAAGGCCGCTCTGCAGTCCCGCTGCTGCAGGAGAGGGGCCGGGAGCATCCTCAGAAAGCAGCAGAGTCACTGCCCGCTGGGGCCTGCCGGAACAGAGCCCCCTCCCCTGGCAGAGAGAGCACGGCAGCCCCTCCCCCACAGGGCTCCTCTTGGGTGGGGCTCTGCCAGGTAAACACGATCCAGCTGACCTCCAAAGGGCCCAACTGGGGTGCCGTCCGCCCCCCCCCTTGCTTCTGCTCAGCCCCACCACTGGCTGCTGAGGCCCATCTCCCCAGCGAGACTGTCCAGTCAACCCCCCCCCTCGCAGCAGCACCCAGCCCTTCCCCAGGCGGGCCGGAGGACCGAGAGGGGCCATCCGGGCTGGGCACGCGGCCTTCCCGGCGGCGTCCGGAGCTAATGGCCAGGCCGGCTGCCCCCCGGAAGGCGTCCAAGGGTGGGGCTGGCAGCCCCCGTCCTCCCTGCCACCTGTGGTCGCGGGGAAGGCCCAGATGTGGTGCTCCAGACCTGGGGCAGGGAGGGGGCGGCTGCGCCCCCACTGTCACCGGCCCCTGCCGACGGCCGGCCATCCCGGAAGGGATCCATATAATAGGCAGCCCGGCCACGACGACGCCCGCCCAGTGATGGAGCCGCTGCTGCTGCCAGTCATTCCGCAGTGCTGGGCTCCGACGGCCGGAGGGAGAGCCCGGCGCCAGCAGCCCCGATCGCGCCCAGGCGGGAGGCGGCCCCGTCCCCGTCCCCTCCCGGCCCGCTCACTCACCGGCTCCGCATTCCGCTCGTTGCCAGACGCCAGCGCCGTCCGCAAAGACATCTTCCTTGTCCCCGCGCCCGGCCCTGCGGGAGGCGGCGGGGATGGCGCGGGGGGGGCCGCCTTCCTCCTGGCCTCCCCCCGACTGGAGGCTCATAGGCAGGCGCGGGGCGGCGGGCGCGCTCGATGCTCGTCCGCTCTCTGGGGATTATTCCCCCCCGGGGGGGCTCATGTTTTCGGGCGGGGGGGGCGCGGGTGGTGCTGCTGCTGCTGCTGCGGCTGCCTCTGCTGCGGGCGGGTCTCAGCGCGGCTCTGCAGCCCAGCCCGACCGCGGCAGGAAAGGGCAGAGGAGGCGGCGCTTCCTTCCAGCCTCCATACGGCGCCCTCCGAGCCGCGAGCGCTGCTGGCCGCCGAGGATGCCGGCGCTGCGGCCGGGCCGGGGCGAGCCGCGCCGCCCCCCGGCCAGCACAAAGCCGCGGCTGAGCGCCGGGCCGGGGCTCATCTAGGACTGCCGCTGCGCCGGGCGTCGCCGTCGCGGCTGGAGCTGCGGGCCGGGTGCGGGGGGAGCCATCGGGGCGCGCGGGCGGCGAGGAAGGCGCCCCTCCAGGAGGCGGAGGAGAAAGGCCGTCGAGCGGGAGGGCTGGGCTGGAGGAGCGCCGGCCCTCGAGACGCTTAAAGGCGCCGCCGCCGCCTTGTGCCCGAGCGTCCACGGGAAACGCGGCCCCGCAGCCCTGCCCGCCCGCCCGGGCTCGGCCCCCTCAGCCGCCCCTGGGCATGGGCAGAGCGCCGCGCTGGCTCAGGGCTGGGGAGCGAGGGAGGGCGGTCGAGGGGCAGAGAGTGGGCACCACCACCCTTAAAGGGCCTCTGCGTGCCCCAGGAGCGCGCGGCGCTGGCGCTGGCGCTGACTGCCAGCGGGGAAGGAATTCGCCCCCACACTAGTAGGCACTCTGTCTGGATCTCGGAAGGCGAATCCGGAACGTGCCTCTGAGCGTGTGCAAAGCGCACTTGCCCTGCTGCTTCTTCTTCTTCGAGGTGTCCATTCCACGCGCGTCCGGCACGAAGGCGGCGGGGAGGTGCCCAGCATGGCTGTTCTGGAGCCGCTGCCGGGTCATTGTTTTGTTTTGGAGCCCTCGAATGAGTAGCCTGAGGCAGCCCCACAGCCTGGAGCAACGGGGCTGGCTCCTTCCTTCCGGCGGATGTGTTCTGTGCACACAGGCCCCAAACCACAAGGCCACAAAGGGGCCGCAAGTGGCCGGAGGACTGTAGAACTCCTCGCCACTGCCATTGCGGAGAGTGTTCGGCTGTATCCGCAGGCAGGTCCAGCCAGCCCCATCTCTGAGCTGAGGGTATCTGTGGTGAGGTGATTGGCCTGCGGGCCAGCAGGAAGCACCACCCCTGCGCCGCTTTGCCTTCTGGCAACCGGGAGCGGCAGACAGGCCAAGGTGGTGGATCATTTGCAAAACAAACGTGTGTGCGTTTCCTCCGGCTTCTTGGGAGTCCGATGGGGCGCGGCGCAATTCCGTGGCGCGGCAGCCTGGCTTGGCATGTGGGGATGCCCAAAGCGGGTGGCCAGACGCAGTCTCCTCTGCTCGCCAGTTGCCACCAGCCAAACCCTCACGCACTCCTGGCCAGTTTCTCAGTGTGGTCAAGGGAGGCCCAGCTTGCGGGCACTGTGGAGTGCCTCTGTGCCCACCTGGATGCCTGCAGTCAGTCCCCACACACCTGGAATTGAAGGGAAGGGGCTCTGGGGGCAGAGATTGCCTTGGCGAGCAAGACCTACCCCCTGCCCAGCACTCTCGTTCCACCAGAAACCAGAGCCTGGCGGTGGTTTAGAGCTGGGAATGTGCCAAGCGCAGCCCCACCTTCCCAGGTGAAGGGCCAGCCCCTGGCTTGGAAGAGGAAGTGCAGAGGAGAGGAGTTGGGGGCACAGCCTCCCATCTCACCTTCCCCCCCCCCCACCAGTCAGCAGAGGTCAGCAGAGCTGGGATCTCATGAGGCCCCCCACAGCCCCACCGCCAGTGGCAGGCACCCTGCTGTTCCCAAAGCTCCCCCCTTGAAAGAGGGCATTTCCTCATTCAGTTTCCTTGGTCAGGGGCCCTGGGTGGGTGCAGAGGAGTGCCGGGTGGCTTCCCTGCTGCGGATGGCTGGGTCTCTGCCACTGCCCTCCACCAGGCCAGCTGCGCCCAAAGGTCGCCAGATGCCAGGCATTTGGTGTCAGCCCAGCCTGCTGCCTGCTGTGGGAAGGGGCAGCCCCCAGGCCAGCTGGGCACCCTGTGTGCCTTTGCCCCACAAGGGGCCTTCCAGAGTTCTCGAGGCAGGGGTGCCTGGCAAATGGCGCCGAAGGTGCCCCCTCCCCACCTGGAGTGCACCAAAGGGGCAGCCTGATCCAGCCTTGTCAGCAGGCACTGGGGGCGGGCGCTCACCCCTGTGAGGCACAACAGCCAATGGCCAGCCGGCACACCGGTGCAAAGCCAGCCCCACAGGGCTGTGATTGGCTGCAAGGTGGCATGGAGACAAGGCCTGTCTGTCACCCACCCGTCTTCCTGCTCCCTCCCCCACCCCCAAATCCTTGCCGAAGGGCTTGGCAGCCACCCTGCCCACTCGTCATTGGCTGCTCCCTCAGCCAATCCCTGTCGCCCAAGCGCCCGGCATTAACCCCTCCCTGCCACTTGGCCGTGCAGGGCGATGCGTCTTTGCACATGGATGCGCACGTCGCCGGTCGGTCCGCTCATCAGCTGCAGTTCAGGCCAGGCGTCCAGGGGGGTCGGCGCACACTCCAGCCTGCCCCGCCGTAGGTGTGCATTCCATTCCGCCAATTGTTTCGTGAGGATGACCCAGAGAGGAAGACCTTGGGAGCAGAGAGGAAGAGCGGGCCTCGGGCGCCCTCTGCTGTCCACCCAGAGCGCCAGCAGCAGCACGGAGACTGTGAAGGGTGTGCAAGGCCTGCCGCACCCAGCCCCCTCCCCAAAACTAGGCCCCCCAACTGGGCACCCTTCCGCTGGCCATCCTCTGAGCTGCATGTGGTTGCCGGATGCCCCCCCCCGTGTGGCCCCCGCTTTCCGGCTTTTGCTCGACTTGTGTCCAGGCCTTACAGCGGCTTGTGGGGTCTGTGCGGTGTTGTTTGGCAACGTCAGAAATACGGGCAGTGATGTCATGCAGGGGGAACGTGGGGGAACTCAGTTCCACTAGTTAAAATTAGGGCTGACTCCACCCACTTCACTCTCCATCCTCCCCCCTCCCAATTCCTCTGCAAAGAGCTTTTCTTCTTGGTTGGCCGGCACTCAGAGGCTTAAAGGGAGCGACTCTGGATTCCTAGGGGGGCGAAGGCAGTGATGTGATTCAGGGGGAACGGACCAGAGCGGGCGTTCTGGATCCTAACGGGCTCCGTGGCTGGTTCCGGGTTCCCGACAAGTGCCAATCAAAAGTGAGTTCCTGTTCCTAAATCATTTGAACGACACCACTGAACACGGGGGAGGGGCTCGAGCCCCGGAGCTGCGCCTGCTCTGCGCCCCGACCCTGTGCTCCTGACCGCAGGGCTGAGCGGCCAGCCAGCATGGAAAGGGGCGCAGGGGCTTCTGGGGAGGCGGCAGGCCAACTGAGGTCTCCCTTGGCAACGGTCCTCTCTGCGTCTGCAGACTCGGGGCCCAATCCTGCCCGACCTCCCAGCATTGGCGCAGCTGTGCCAATGGGGCATGCACTGCATCCTGCTGGGGGGTGGGAATCCTGGAGGCCCTCTCAAGGTCAGGGAGCACTGATGCTCTCAAGTGTGTCCCTCCGTCACTCGCTCTCTTCCCAGTCAAGGAGCCCCAGGGTTGCAGCCTTTCCAGGCGAGGAAGGTGCGCTGGTTCTCCCATCGCTTCTGCCCCCCCCCACACCCATTAGCACCTTTTCTGCCTCTGCAGGAGCCTTCCTGAGTCTGGGTGACCAGAACTGGACCCAGAGTTGCAAATGCTGCCGCACCAGCGGTTCATGCAGGGCCCCTTCAGCCCTGGCAGCCTGATCGCCACCTCCTTTCTAACGGCCCCCAGCATGGAGTGAGGTGGCCTCCGCAGGGCATCCGGCCCGGCCCACTTTCCGAGTGCCAAGAGCCCTTCTTCCCTGGGTGAGACCGTTTGCAGTCCTCCTTCGGGCCACTGGGGGCCGCCACTGCCACAGCGTCCACCTCTGCTTTGCTGATTAAAGACGTGGTTGAGACATACAAAATTATGCATGGAAGGGATAGAGTCGATAGAGGGATGTTCTTTTCCCTCTCTCAAAACACCAGAACCAGGGGGCATCCACTAAAGCTGAGGGTTGGGAGAGTCAAAACAGATAAAAGGAAGTACTTTTTTACCCAGCGGGTGGTTAATCTGTGGAACTCTTTGCCACAGGAGGTGGTGATGGCATCTGGTCTTGATGCCTTTAAGAGGGGATTGGACAGATTTCTGGAGGAAAGGTCCATCGTGGGCTATAGGCAATGATGGATTGTGCAACCTCCTTACAAAGGTGGTGGGCTACTGGTACCGGGTGCAAGGGAGTGGCAACAGGATGCAAGCATCTTGTTGTCTCATGCCTCCCTGGGGCACCTGGTCGGCCGCTGTGAGATACAGGAAGCTGGACTAGATGGGCCTTTGGCCTGATCCAACAGGGCTCTTCTTATGTTCTTATGTTCTTATGACTTTTGCTGCACAGGGGTCCGTTCTCCTCACCACACAGAAGGCAGGCCCAGCACCAGCTGGGCATGGGCCCTGCACAGTGTCCGGAGAGTGCAGGAGCTGCCTTGGTGGGTCACGCCGAGCTGCAGCTGACCAATGCCTCTAGGAGGCCCAGGAGCAAGCCCCGGTCCTGCCTGCCTGCCTGCCTGCCTGCCGCCCCATCCACCCGCAGTGTCTGGCCCGCGAGGGGAGCTCCCGGCTGGAGTCTGTCCCTTCAGGCGCTTGGGCCTGTCTGCGCTAGTGCTGGATGCTGGGAGCCTTGCCCAGCCCCTGTTGGTCCCAGGCTGGCCGGCAGTCCCCGCTCCTTGGCAGCCTGGGCACGTCCTTTGCCCCCGCCACTTCTCTGCACCGAGACTGTTTGTCCTGGCACGGCAGGCCGGGCAGTCTCTGCCGCAAGTGAAGTCCCCCACCGGCTCTGGCACAGTCTGGGCCCCTCGCTGGGCCTGGCGCAGAGACAAGAGCAGCCACTGCTGGCCACTGCTGGAATGCAGCCCCAGCTCTGCCTGAGGCCAGCTGTCCGGCTGGGGCCAGTCGGGATGCTTGGCCCGGGCCGCTGCAGGCTTCTGAGGTCCTCCTGGGCCCGCCTCCCCCTCCCCAGCGGACTGTGTTACAGGCGTGGGTGGTGAGAATTCAGAAGCCAGGATGGTGCCCGCGGCGGATTTGCAGGAGACCAGTCTGGGTCTTCGTGATCCCAGCCCCAACCGCTGTGCCGGGAAGGCTGAGATGGCCCCAGCCAAGGGCTCCGCGGTTAGTGTTGCTTATTGTGGCTGTTCTGCCTTTCAGCCCCTGGGTCTGTGGTCTTCACCCAGCCAGCCAGCCGGGCCTCTGACTGCTCCATGCGGGTGCCACTCAGCCCTTCTCGGGAACCAGAAACAAAACAAGGAAACAGGAACAGCCTCGCACTATTTCGAGACACACACGGTCCACTCCACGGCGGCAGCGTGAGAGGCTTGGTCTGGAGGAAACCCCCAGCGTCCCAGTGCCTGTGGGGTGAGCCAAGGACAGAGGCGCCCACAGGCCATTTTTAAACACATTTGCTATAAATGCCTCCCCAGTTCCCAGCCCCCTCCCTGCAAATCCGCTTCCTCTAGACCAGACAGGCTGGATGAGGCGGGGGGGATGTTTGGGGCAAACAACCTCTGCTGCTGCTGCTGTTGTGCAGGGCGGCGGGGGGGGGGGGTGAGGCACAGAGCATGTTGAGAGGGAGGAGTTTGGCAAATGGGCCCTACTGTAGGAAGCTGAGCACTGTGAAGCCCGCCAGAGGGATGGCGAAGAAGAGGTGATTTTGTCTTTTGTGCTGCCCGCAGCAACAGACCAACAGGCCAGGAGAGAAAGAAGTTGGCTTCTTGAATTAACACGGATGGCTGGGGGCTGGGCATGCTGTGTGCTTTTGGGGGACTGCTGCTAAGGGTGGCCACCCTCTTCCTGGGCAATCTCCTCTCTTTCATGCTCAGCCTGGCATATTGTGACGATAAACAGGCGTGATCACAAACATATCAGAACTCTCAGCTGTTCTCTTCGTGCAAGGAAGCTGGGCCTGCCCCTGGAACTCCCTGATACTTGATGAAGCAGCGAACTCTGAGACCACCAAGGATGAATAGTTACTGGTCTGGTAGCTGGTTCAGGGCCAGGGCCACGAGATGGGAGAATGCCCCCTCTTCCTAGCCGCCACGCCCAGGCGCCCTGTCCCTGTCCGCTCCGACGTCAGCGCAGCATCCCGATGAAGCATTTCCCCTCTGTCCATCCCTTCCCTTCGCCCCATCCCTGTTTTATTTGCGTCCTCAAGGCCTTGCCCTGCCCTGGCTCCCCGTGACGGACGGCTGTTGTCATCGCTGCTCCAGGCCCTCAAAATAGCACCGCTTGTTTTCCTCTGAGGCTGCAGGAGGCTGAGTCAGAACCACTGCCCTGCCACAGACGCCTGCCGGGGCCTTTAGCCCCAATGCCCCCAGTGCCTGCGGCCACCTCCCTGGCCAGCGATGAGGAGCTGCCTCTGTGCCCACCCCTGGGCTGGAAAAGGGAGGAGAGGAGAGCGGAGGGGAGAAGAGGAGAAGAGAGGAGAGGGAGCAGAGCGGAAAAGGAAGTGTGGAGGAGAAGGGGCGGCAACCATGGAGGCAGCCCGCCCTCCCCCCGCTCTCACTTCCACCCTGAAGGTGGTGTAGCAGCACCAGGAGCTGTGGGGCACCACCCCCACCTGAAGCGTCCGCCCCAGTCTGCCCGGTGCATCGTCCTGCCCTGCCCGCTGCAGTTCCATCTCTCGTCACAGCGGGGATTGCCCTGTTTTGTGCTCAGTGTCACAGAAACTAGGATGGAGCAGCCAGAGTCCAGCTTCCTCTCTGCCCAGGGGATGGAGGCAGAAGCCCTTCCCCCTGCAGGGACCAGGGATGCTGCCTCCCTTGGCCTTCAGCTTCGCGGCCATTGCTCTGAAGCCGTCTAAGCCAGTGGCCATGGCCAGACCTTGTGGCAGAAGGTTCCATAAGTGAATTATGGGTAGTTGGCAACAGACTCCTACCCTGACCCTGCCGGTGATGCACTTTGACTGGTCGAGGGGGGTATTTGAGCAGGGGGAGAGGAGCCTCCTCCACGGCTGGCTGGGTTGGGAGTCTTCCTGCCTTGGTGATGGGTGCTGATAAGCTGACACCGGACGCAGGCTCACCTGCCAGTGCCCGCCTCCCTCTGTGGTCTCTGAGATGTGGGTCCACAGCCTGATTTAGGACAGCCCCAGCCAGCCCCCCCCCCGCACTTGCCTGGCCATGTCCCTCCCCACGAGCCCCGGGCGGGCGGCCCCTCCGCTTGGGCACGCAGCGCTGTTTTGCAGGAAATGCACTTCGGCAGAGCGAGAGCCCCTTCCTGTGCTTCCCAGATAACAAACATCCCCTGCCCTGACCCCTCACCTTCTCGCCTCTGCTGCTCCGTCCAGGGGGGAGGCCTGCGGGGGCGGGGGGCAGGCAGCGGAAGGCCCGGGGCTTCCTGTCCCCAGGCCACTGCCCTGGGACCCCCAGCACCTTGCACCCGAGTCCAGGGGTGGCTGCTCCCCACAGAGGCCCTCCGGCGCCCTCCGGGCCTGCCCCACCCTCTGGCCTGCCAGCAGCCCCAGATTTATTTCTTCCCCCCTAGAGACAAGCACTCCAGCCTGCTGGGCTGGGTCTCGAGCACTCTGGCGGCAGCTGGGGGGAGTTGGCTGGCCCTGTGTGGAGGCTGTCCGTGGGGCCAGAGACCGCTGCTTGCCCTGGGGCCAGGAGCTGGTTTTCGTGGTCCAGAGTTGGGGCTTCGGCACTCCCTGTCGCCCTCCTCATGAGTCCCTGTGGAGGAGCCGCAGCTCAGCGACGGAGCAGGAGCCAGGCTTGGCCTCTGGCCCCACGTTTCAGGCTGAGGCAGTGCAGGAGAAATGATGCCAATTTTGGGGGGGGGGGATGCCCCCGGGTTGTCGAGGCACCGCCGCCCTGGGGGGCAGAAGGTCCGCACCCCCTTTCCCACCCACTTGCCCTTCCCCTCCAAGAACTAACGGCCATTTCCAAGATTTGGAAGGAAACCAGCCCTGATTGCGGGTCCGGCCCCCCCTCCGTCACACACTGTGAGAACTGTCCGTTTGGGGGAAGCACCACACGGGTGACCTCTTGGCACAGGCCATTTTTCCAGGCTCGGGGGGGGGGCAGGGAAGGGGGGACTGTTCTCGGAAGTGTCGCTGGCGGGGGACAAGTGCTGCCTTCCACGCAGTGTCGGCGGGCTGAGCGCTCCCTGGAGGCCTCGCGCTGGGGGGGGGGCGCTGGCCACGGCTGCGACTATTCTTCAGCCATCAGCGGAGTTTACATCTCGCAGGATAAATGGCCTGGCCTTTCCCGACTGTGTTTACTTCTGGAGGGCCTATTGGACAGGTCAGGACGTGCGAGGGATTAATGGGGGCCAGCGTGACTCGAGGCACTGGGGGGGGGGCTGCCTGTGACAATTGGGCCGGCCAGGAGAGGGAAGGGAGGCCAAGCAGGATGGGCAGGATCTGGGCATGGGCCACGCGCTGTGCCGCCCCGTACCATTTTCCTGTCACTCGCTCTCGTTCTCCTCACCTCGGCTGACCCTCGAGGCCGTGAAGAATGGTGGGGAGCGAGTCGCAGACGCCCCCGGAGAGGGACGGAGGAAGTGTGGGCGAACAGTGCCCTCGTGGCCTGGCCTCCTTCCAGGCGGGCAGACGGAGGAGCCCAGGGGGCGGGTCTCGGGGGCAGGTAGCCGGGTCGCAGCCCACAACAGGGCCAGAATTCTTCGCATTGTTCCTTTTTCAGGAGGGGGTGCAGCAAAAAGCCTTGTTTCTTGAGCACTGGGGCCAGAGGGGGTCTGCCCCCTCCACTTTCCAGTGGCTGGTCATTTCAGAAATGTTTGTGCTTCCCTTCAATCAAAATCTGGAAGTTTTTCTTTGAAAAGGAGAATGTGTCTTGGGATGCTCAGCTTGGACTGTGACCAAGACCGTCGCCCTCTCTGCCAGCACAAATGAACACCCAGGACCGGCCCACCCATGTGGCCAGCTGAGGCAGTTGCCTCAGGCAGCAGGTTGGCAGGGATGCCCTCTTCTATTCACCCCCCACTGGACCCCCTGGACTGGAAACAGAAAAGGGGGCTGAGTCTGGGGTTTGTAGGAGGGGTGAATATTTAGTAGGGGCTGGGGGTCTTGGGCTGCCCCTTGAGGCCCACTCCTTGGCTCCCTCCCATAAGTTGCCCTTCAGAGCCAGCAGTGACTGCCTGGCTCTGTAACTTGTGGCCTCCGTGGGGCCAGCTCCCCCCCCCACCCCACACACTTTTCCAGTTCTGGCCAAGCAAAGCCTCATTTCGAGAGGCTGGAGCCGCTCAGAGACACAGGGAGGCCGAGTTAAATTAATATGCCTTTATTTTTGTACAGAAGAGGAATGACCCCTCCCCTAAGGCCTGACTAAAGTCACCCCACCTTGTCCTGCCCCATCAGTCCTCTCCCGGAGCCTGGGAGGGAACTGAGTAGAGTAGCAGCGGGGGGGGGGGACAGCCCCTGCAGACAGTCCAGCAGTCCTCGCCGTGCCAGGCAAGTGAGTGGGGGGGGCACGGCTGGGGGGGGGTCGGCTTCAAGGGGGACTGTGCTGTGCACGGTGCACGACGGAATCACGGCGCTGCCTCCCTGGGGAGGGTCCCACTTGCGCCTGGGTCACTGCCAGGCCTGGCAGGGGAGGGGGCAGGGCGCTCCCCCCTCCGGCCAGCAGCTGCGGGCCCCTTTGCCCTTGCAGGGAGAGCAGCTCCTTCCTGGGCACTTCAAAGTGCTGCTGCAGCATCTTCAAGGAGAAGCAGAGAACGGCGGAAGCGGCGCGCAGGCGGCAGGGGGGGGTTGATCCTCCTGGCCCCCCACCCACGCCAGGTCCGGCGTCCTCACACCTGCGACTCGGCCTCGACACTCTCTTCTCTGCGCTGCTGCTGCTGCTGCTGCCTTGGCCGCCGCCGCCGCCCAGACCTCCAGCGCAGCCGGGAGAGGCAGGCGTGCCCCAGGTGCGAGGCCCGGTGGAGCTGGAGGCGCACGCAGAAGACCTCGCCGGTGGGGATCTCGGAGAAGAAGGCCCGGTCCTGGCCCAGCGCGGCCTCGCTCTCCGCCAGCTCCGGGCTCTCCAGCACGGCCAGGATGTCTTGGCGCTGGGCTTGGCGCCGCAGCCCCCGCACGTCCAGCAGGGCCACCAGGTGCTGCTTCCTGCGGAGAAGGGGCGAGAGGCGGGCGCAGCAGGTGAGGAAGGGGTGCAGAAGCCGAAACACTCAGCCCAGCCCCCCCCCCGCCGGACCAGTGCAAGAACATCGGAGGGCAGAGCAGTGGGGTCACTGGGGGTGGCTGCAACCTGCATCAGGTGATCCAGCGGCCAAAATTTTGGGAAACCTTTTGGAACATTTGTATTTATGAATAATGCCATCATCACATTCTATATTTTTAAAGGCATGTGGGCCAGATGCCGTCACTGCATCCTGTGGCAAGGTGTTCCACGGGCTGATTACATGCAGGGCAAAGAAATGTCTCCTCCTGTCTGCTCAAAAGATCATCGAACTGGTGCTGAACCCCGGCCAGGGTGACGGTCTCCCTGGAAGGTGGGGGTGGTGAGCCTGCCTCCAGCTGCCAGTGCCCCGCTCTAGTGGTCCCCTCTGCCTGCTGTTCTGTCCCGGGGCTGCAGGACAGCCGCTTGTGAGGGGGTTTATTTCAAGCCCGGCTGCTGCTTCGGATGTCTCGTCGTTAACTGCAGGAAGCTGGCGCCGGGCCCACACAATCAGCAGAGCCCCATTCCACAGGCGGGGGCGGGGGGAGGACCGGCAGGGCTGATGCGGGCTTAATGGCCCTCTGCGGGGCTCTTTCCCAGCAGCAGGGGCTGCGCCGAAGAGGGGAAGCGGCCAGCCTGCTCCGAAGGATCCTGCCTAATTAGCCCCTCGCATCCGCCCCCCCAAAACCGCTGCCTGCCGCTTGCCCAAGCAGAGCCGCCCCCGCTCCCTGCCCCAGCCAGGCGATGCCCCCCTCGCCCCGGCCGGCTGGCTCGGCTGCAGCGCTTCCTTCCGCGGCTGTGCCCTGCGCAGGGACGGGACGGGGGCCATCCCAAGCGGCTGCGCTGGGGGCCCGGGTGCTGGGGGCTCTTCTCGGCCCCCGAGGACACCCAGCGCCCTCTGTGGCCCGGAAGGGGCCTGGCTCGGCGGGAGAGCGCTGCACCCACAGGCTCCGGCAGGCAGCAGGATCCCCAGGAGGCTCCCGTGTGTGGAGGCGCCCTGGCCCCCCTTTCCCCCGCGATCGTGCGGGGCCAGCCGTGGCACGGAGGAGGCCCAGCCAGTGTGATTCTTGACCTGCCGCCAGCGCAAAATGGCAGCCCGGCAGGAAGTGGCCACCCAGCCCACTTCCTGTCTGCAGCTCAGCCACTTGTTTTGCTCCTGCGGGATGCCTCTCTCTCTCTCTCTCTCTCTCTCGGTGTGAGATCAAGAAGTCCCAGCCCCGAAGGGTCCAGATAAAACAGGAAACGTCCGTCAGCCACACTTAACAGGCAATCTGTCGCCTCCGAAACAATTCCTAAGGATGCAATAAGCAGGAAGACGGAAAGGATAACAGGCAGAGGAGGCACGATAAGGCTTCGCCCTCCCGAGTGACGCAGTCGGCTGGTGGCTGAGTGGGCTGGGCTGGGGGGGCGGCGTGGAGGGGATGCGCTGAAACCGGCAGTGACACCGTCGGCTTCCAAGAACTGGCCGCTTCGGAAGGAAGACGCGGCTCCCTCCAGCCCCCCAGAGACCCCCGCGGGAGAGGCTCTCTCGTGCAGCAGCCCCTGCCTCAGCGTCCCCTCCATACCAGGGGTCCGGGGCGGCTGGTGGCACTGCTGGGATGGCGGGCTGCTTGCTGCACAGAGGAAGGAAGCAGCCACGCTCTGGCTCCGGTGGCCGGGATGGCGGAGGTGGGGAGAGAGAGCCGTGAACTGGCCAGCCGATGGGCCGCCGTGCCCAGCCTCCTCCCAGAAGCTGCTACGGAAGGAGACCCTGCAGCCTCCCCAGAGGAGCCGCCTCCTCCTCCTGACTCGTGGAAACGAGTCCCTCCAGGGGAGGGGGGCTTTCAATCAATCAATCAATCAATCAATCAATCAACAGGTACTTATATACCGCTTTTCAACACGAAGTTCACAAAGCGGTTTACAGGCAAATAGTAACAATAAAGTTAAATGGCTCCCTGTCTCAAAAGGGCTCACAATCTAAAAAAAGGCAGACCGCCAGCAACAGCCACCAGAAAGACTGCGCAGGGGTGAAGAGGGACACCTCCCCCACCCTGCAGCCCTCCACCCCCACAGGAGGGGCAGCAGCCGCCGCCGTGCAGGTGGGGAGCGGCCAGCCCTGGGCCCCAGAGGTGTCCTTGGTGGCCGAGGGCCGCCTCGCCAGGCGACCCCCGTCCCCACCTCGCCCCTTCCGCTGACAGGAGCGGCCCTGACTGATGCTCCCACTCGGGCCTTTGATCTGGAGCCTGTTTGTTCCTCTGCCTGCAGCCCGGGCGCAGGGCCCACCTGGCCTCCTGCCATCCTGCTCTGGGCCGGCCCAGTGGCCCTGGCTGCAGAAGGGGGAGGGGGGCCAGACCCCTGGCGGCCCAGCACTCAGAACGGGGGGAGCTGCTGGGCCCTGGAGGGCCTCGAGGGGGCTGGAGGCGCGCTGGAGGCCAGCCCAGAGGGGAGAGCCATTTCTAGACCGGACGTCCTGTCCGAGGCCATGGGCAAGGGCCGCCACTCGGAGCCTCCATCAGCAGGGGCAGTCTACCTCTGAGCGCCAGATGCTGGGGACAGGCAGCAACAGGGGCTGCGGCCTCCTTGGCCGGCTTCTGGGCCTCCTCCTGCAGCCTCCTGAGAGGCAGAGGGCTGGGCTGTTGCCTTGGGCTGCCTGTGTCTGCTTCCTGGGCTATGGGGGGGGGGGGTCAGGGAGGCGTCCCAGACCTGCAGACGGGTGCCTTGCAAAGCCCCCTCCCTGTCCCAGCACTCACTGCACATCGGGAAACTTGCTCGCGAGGAACCCCACTTCCATCTGGATGGCTGGTGTGTCTTCCAGCTCGATGATCCCGGCCAGGTGCGGCACAGCCGAGTCGAGCCAGGAGGAGGCCGATTCCTGCGCGGAAGGGAGGGAGACGGTGGCGGTCAGGCCGGGGCGGCCGAGCTCGGGCGAGGAAGGGAGTTAATTATAGATAACCCCTCGCTTGTCCTCACTGGAGATGGGAGAGCCGGCAGCCCCGTCTGTAAACAAGCACCAGGAAGTGACCTTTTCAAACAAATCACAAGTGACCCGTGGAACTCCCTGCTGTGGGACGCAGGGAGGTGAAGCAGCTGTGCCAAAAGGGATCTGACAAGCACCAGCAGGTCAGAGCTGTCCCAAGAGGCCGAGGCTTTTGTCCTGCTGAAGGACCCTCCAGCCG
Organism: Lerista edwardsae; assembly: GCA_029204185.1. NCBI lineage: Eukaryota > Metazoa > Chordata > Lepidosauria > Squamata > Scincidae > Lerista > Lerista edwardsae. Next base: position 13,385,657 of record JAJKFI010000022.1, read on the forward strand.
TGCGACTGAAACTAGAAGCGCCGAGGAGGGGGGGGGGCTGAGCCTGCTGCTTGCTTGCTTGCTTGCTTGCTGCGGTGCCTTGCAGCCCCCTCCCACTCCCCTCCTGGCCAGATCTCCACCCAAAGTGGACGGAAGGGGACTGGGGCAGCAGTGGGAAGGGGGTTCGCATCCGTCTCCCACCCCCCTCCACCTCTCAGCCCCACAGCCAGCCCTGCGGCTACCCTCGAGAGGCTCTGGTCACCCCCACCCCCCACTCACCAGCCTCGTGAAGAACTCCTGGAGCTGCCTGGCCTCGCTGCGGAGCTTCTGGGCCACTTTGCCTCTCATCTTGGAGGAGGTGCAGATGATCTGGACCCGCAGCAGGGGCCGCACGTACTCAATCAGAACCCGGCGGTGCACCTCCTTCACCAGCATCTGGGTGGCCGAAGCGGAGCCCGGCAAAAGAGGGAGGGGGCCATCAGGGCTGGCACCAGCCAGAGTGTCTGGGGCAGGGAGGGGTTGTCTTCTTCCCCCCCCCCGACTCCGGCCCTGCTCCCAGACACCAAGGGCAGTGTGGCACCTGTGGACGAGGTAGGCGAGGCTCTTGCCCACGGGAAAGGATGGGCCCTCTGCCGGCTTCCTGCCCAGAGGCTCCCGTCAAGGCAAGGAGCAGAAAAGGAACACCTTGCTGGCCCATCCCTGAGCACTTGGCTCTCAGCAGGGCCGGCCCCTCCACAAGGCCTACTGAGGCAGCCGCCTTGGGTCACAGGTGCATCACTCCAGCAGCAGCTGCCCGAGGCAGGGAGGCTCGTGCCCTCACCAAGGTCTCTTGTGGCACTGCAGGGGGGTTGGGTGCCCCTCCCATCGTCTCCGCTGCCAGCCGAGCATGTGCCTGCCTGGAGCCCCCCGTGCTCACCTGGTAGGGCTGGAGCTCCATCCTGCCCAGCTTCTCGGCGTGCTCAGCCAGGAGGGCCATGATGGTGGGGAAGGCCTCCGAGCTGCTCAGCCATTTCCTCTTCATCAGCTTGTGGAAGTAGGGCTGCAGGGGGGGGGAGGTTGGCTATGAGGAGGTGCAGAGCAGCCCACAACCTTCTTTCGGGGGGGGGAGACTCACGGGATGTCCCCAGGCAGAAGGGGCTGCCGAGGCTCCCGGCCCATTCGCAGAAGAGGGCATTTGGGCAGGTGCCACTTTCCTGCCCTGCCAGCGTGGCCGAGTGGCAGCCAGCGGTGAGAGGGAGCCCAGAGTCTCTCCCCTCCCCCTCCCTTGCCTCCAGGCCGCAGCAGCCATGATGGGGCAGGGCTCGGATCCCAGCCCCCGCCCAGTCCCCACTGACGCCCCCCCACCCCAGGGGCCAGGCTCACTGGACCTCCTCCGCAGCCGCTGGCACCTTGAGCTTTTGGAAGAGCTGCTCGGCCAAGACGTGGTTGCAGAGCCGGGTCACCCTGTCGAGGGAGGTGTTGGCCTGGCGCTTCGCTGCCTCGCTCTCCGGGTGGCCAAACCGCGCCAAGCGCTCGACGTAGGCCCTGAGGGAGACGCTCTGCTCAGTGGCTGGTGGGGAAACAGGCGCCCTGCCCGGCCCACAGTCGGGGGGGGGAGCAGCCCCGCGCGTCTTTGCCCGGTCGCTGGCCCGCCGGGTACCTACACGCTCCGCCCATCGGCCCAGTAGGTCAAGCCCCCACAAACACCCGAATGCGGAGAAGGAATCGGTGCCTGTGAGGGCGGCCGGCAGGCAGGCCTGGCAGCTGCTGCTGCGCGTAGAATGGCAGGGCCAAGGAGCGGGCGCAGCCACCAGCCGGGTCTCCACCGCGGAGGGGCCGGGGGCTGCGGGCAGCCGGGGGCTGGGATCGCAGCATCATGCAGGCCGAGGAGGAGAGGGGACAGCTTGGCCCTGGGGTGAGGAGGGGCCGGCTGGCAGCTGCCCGAGGCCAAAGGGCGGGGAGTGGACCATCCCTCACCGGAAGGGGGGGCAGCAGTTGGCCAGCGCGATGGTCCTCCCCGTGTAGTCGTCAGCAGTGAGGCCGGTCTCCGCCTGCCCTTCGTGGAACCTGTCCACCTTCCTCTGGAAACTGGGGCGGGGGAGAGGAGAAGGGGGGTCCGGTCAGGTGGCTGCCTGCGCCCCCCCTTCCAGCTCAGAGGTCCGCCCTGGGGGCACCCCGTTCATCACCCCACCTTCTGGCGTGGGTCACAACTGCCCACTGCACCCGCCTCTTTATCTCCAGGCCCCACTTTTCCCTTGATCCCAGCTGTGGAAACGCCCCAGTCGCTACCCCCCCCGCCCCACGTCTCATCCACGGCTGCCTCTGGCCTGAACCCAAGAAACGGATGGCTCCCCTGCATGGGAGGGAGGGAGGAAGGCCGAGGCGGCCTCTGCCCCATAGGCCCCCCCCCGCCCGGCAGAGGCGCTGCTCCAGTCTGCTCCCTGGGGACCCCCTGCCCGGCCCTGCCCAGCGATACCTCTGGAGGAACCCTGCCAGGCTGGCCAGGCAACAGTGCGCCATCCGCATCCCGAAGCCGTCCGCGATCTGGGGCGCCTTGTCCGCGTGGGCCTTGAGCAGCTGCAAGGGAGAGGGAGGCTGGGAGGGGAGCCCAGGCAGGGACGGAGGACGCCCTGGGGAAGGACGCCCAGCCTCTGGTTGGGCCCTCCCCGCATCTGGCAGGCTGGAAGCCCCTCAGTCGCTCCCCACAACCTCCCGCCTTCAGGTAGCCGAGCTGGGAAAGGCGGTGGAGGGCGGCTGCCTGCCGGAGATCTGGCACTCGGCCGAGACGGGGAACGCCGGAGTCCGCAGGCAGCTCCATGCGCTCGTGGCCCGTGAGCAGGGGCCCCTGGGATCCCCCGGCCAGGGCGGGCATCTGCGGCACCCCACCACTCCCCGGCCTCAGTTGCCGAGCTTCCCCAGGACAGGGCGGGCAACCAACTAAGGGGCCGGCTGCGTTATAAGCAGACCCGGTGGCCGGGACGGGGACAGCCCTGAGCGCCTGAGCACGGATGTCCCCCACGTGCTCCGGGGGTCTGCAGTGCTGGACGTGCTCCGCACAAGGCCACGGGGTGGGGGCTCAAGGGAAAGGGCGGAGCGGAGCGCGGGGGGGGGGCAACCAGCCAGCGACGACCAGCACGGCCAGGCCTGGGACTCACGGAGATGACGCGGCTGCAGAGGCCGCCCTGGGAGCCCTCCTCCTTCGCCGCCTGCGCCCAGCGCTCCTCCTCCTGCTGCAGCACCTGGTGCAGGTCGCTGGCGATCCTCTCCTGGGAGAAGCGGCAACGGAGCGTGAGGGAGGGGAGCTGGGGGCCCCCCTGAGCACCTCGGCCTCCTCCCCCTCGGCCTCCAGCTACAACCAGCAAGGCAGGCCGCCCTGTGCACCGATTCCCTTTCCAGAAGCCGGCATCGCGCACACGCTCCATCCCCACCCTCTTTACCCTCACAGCAGCCCTGCGAGGTAGGCCAGGTGGGGCAGGAGAGACCGGCCAAGGCCCTCCAGCCTGCTTGACTACCTGCCCGTCCCTTTCTGGACATATGAGGTGTGTGTGTGTGTGTGTGTGTGTGTGTGTGTGTGTGTGTGTGTGTCACATGTCACCATTGGCCAACTCAGTGTTACCTGCACGGCCGCGATGCAGGCCTCTTCCAGGCGCAGCTGGGTCTCAGGGGACAGCAAGGGGCCCAGCTCCTGTGCCTTGACCAGGGATGCAATTTCAGCTCGGCCCAGCACCTCCCTGGATGGGGCAGAGAAAGCAAGGAGAAGAGGAGTCCCTTGGCCAGCCGCACACGTCGCTCCCTTCCGCCTGGGACGCGTATGCAGAACGCAGCAGCCAGGTGCACAGGCATCCTGTGGTCTCGTGTGCTCCCTGAGGCACCTGGTGGGCCACTGTGAGAGGCAGGAAGCTGGGCTGGGTGGGCCCTGGGCCTGATCCAGCTCCTCTTATGCTCTCTGCCCCCCAATCTAGCTACTGCTGACCCCTCCGCGCAGCCCCCTGAGGCGAGCTGCATCGACGGTGGACTGCGAGGGGTGCAAGGGAGGGGCAGATTTGGGGCGTCTTCCACCCAGAGCCCTCCTACACCGCCTCCCTCCAATCTGCCCCCCCCCCCGCGGAGCGCAGGGCTCGGCTCTCCAGGCCCACCTCTTGTAGATGTTGCTGCTCCAGTCCAGGACGAAGTAGAGCTCGGCCGTGGTCAGGCTCCGCTGGGCGACCTCCGCCAGGTGGGCGGCCAGGCCCCGGTGGAAGCTGCGCAGGTAGACGCTGAAGGCCTGGTACTCCTTGGGGTAGGCGTGCAGCAGGTGGAACTTGACGGCGCAGAGGTCCTCCACGGCGCACTTGGCCAGCCGGTCCAGCTGTGTGGGGAGGGGCCCGGCTCTGCCCTCCAGGCTCTGGCCCAGCCGCTGGCCGACCAGCCTGCTCACGGCCTCCTCCCACTGCCGCTTCAGGGCCCGGGGCCGGGAGCCCCCCTCCGCGCCCCCCTCGGCCGCCAGCCACCGCCGGTCAGTGTCCTCCTCCTGCTCGATCACGCGCACCATCAGCTCCAGGGCGGGGGAGCCGCTCTTGGCCGCCAGCGACTCGGCCAGGACCGCCCAGAGCTCCTTCAGGAGGGCCTCGTAGAGCAGCGCCACGTCCTTGGCCTTCCGGCTGCCGTCCTTCTGGGCCTCGCCCCCCGCGGGGCTCTGCTGCCGGCCCTGCGCGCACTCGGCCTCCAGCTCGATGATGTGCTCGTCGGCCGTCAGCAGGTCCCTCTGCTGGATCAGGCTCAGGATCTCCAGCACTGCGGGGGCACAAGAGGGAAGAGGCGTGCTGGGGATGGCCGAGGCCCCCGTCCAAGGCGGCGGCCAGGACACGAAGCCAGGACCCCTCGAGAGCCCACCGGGGCCCCTGGCGGAGCGACACTCTGGACTGTGCAACGGAAGGGCCCCAGAATGCCCTGGGCCTCAGGCAGTGGCACTGCTAGGGGGGCGGGGGGCGGGGGCCGCCCCAGGTGGGTGACACCACTACTGCCCCAAAAGGTAAGACCTTTTTGAATAATCCCGTTATATACCACTTGATTTCTTGGCTGGGGCACCTGAAATGCAGAGTGGGGGGGGGGTGAGGGGCTCGGCTCAGGATCACAGTGCTGCTGTTCCAGCTGCCTGTGCGGCCAGCCAGAGTGGACGGGGACGGGAGCCCAAGCTTTTGGCCGGAGTCCTCATCCCCCGCCCCCGGCCCAGCAACACATTGTTTAACTTATTCCTTCCGTCAACTGCCTCCTCTGCGTATTTGTACACTGGCCTGCCACTGCCACTGCCCTGCCGAGAGGTCCTGAGCTCCCTGCACAGACTGGCCGTCGCACACAAGTGCCACTGTCAGGCACCTGCTAACGGGCCACCCAAAGTTCTTTGATCGTGACTGAGGGTTGGCTGCAAAGCAGAACATTTTCTGACCACGGTTTGAAATCGATTTGCCACAGCCGCGGTTCAACGCCTCACTGACACTGAGCAAGCCGCAGTGAAGGAGGCCTCCCTGCCTCTCCAGCTGCAGGGCTTGCAAAGCGACAAGTAGGTCACCCAGCACCACCCTGGTCACCTATGCCTGCCTGGGTCAAGGGACAAGCCTGGCAATCTAAACTCTGGTTTCAGGTTAAGGCTGAAATTAACCAGGGTTAAGGCTATGAACTGGTTAGGTATTATTCCCATGCTGGGCCGGTGACAGGGACAGAATGGAAAAGGTAGGCACCACCTTTAACTAGACAAAGGCCTGTTAGCATTACAGCAGGCAAGCCTTCGGTTTACACCAAAAAGTGATTTGGTGTGACTTGTCCTAGTATTGCTTCGCTTGCAGAGAGGCTGGTCCACTCACAGCCACACCTTCCCCAGCCTGTACTGCTGCAGATCACATGCGTTAGAGCCGAGCAAGGGACGAATTCCAGAAGGACAGTGAGGTTAATCTGTTCCAGCAGCCACAAAGAAGGGACCTGTGGCAGCATGAAGTTCATTGTATTGTGTAATACAATGACAATAAATTAATAATAATAATAATAATAATAATAATAATAATAATAATAATAATAAGTGTAACAGATTTATTGTGGCAGGGACTGGGCAGGAGACAATGTGGACCCCAGAGGTTCTCCTGCTGTGTTGTGTGTCCTCAGGCTACACTCTGGCACTGCCGATTCACAGCCCACCTCCTTCCCCCGAAATGCTTCAACTTACAATTCAGTTGCCAGAACTGGCCATTCAAGAGAGAGAGAGAGAGAGAGAGAGAGAGAGAGAGAGAGAGAGAGAGAGAGAGTCTCACCCCAACCCCAAACAGCCAAAATGTTATGTATCTGCTTTTTCGTTATGTATTTTTTTTTAATTTGATGGATTTTGTGGCCAGATTTTTTTGGGGGGTGCCTTTAATTTTGGTTTGTTCATTTGGATGTTTTTTAAAAAATTTCTAGCTGGTTTAGAAATGTCGCCGTATAAATGTTTTCAAATAAAAAACAAACACCCCAGAGAGAGAGTGAGAGAGAGAGTGACTGTCACCAAAAGGGGGACATTGGTGGAAGTGGGGGGTGTCATCAAAAGGAGCTGCAGCCAATCTCAGACCCGGCACCCCATCCCAGCTGGCTCTGCCCCCCTGCTTTGCTCCTCTTGCAACCCCTGGGACCTCTTTCCTGGCTTTCCAAATCCTGCATGGGCAGTCAGTTGAGTTTCTATAGGGAGGGTTGCCCACCTCAATATGCCCACAGTCACAGTCACATACCCCTGCTAACTGGGCAAGAGGCACTTTTTCAAGTGGTGTCCTCTTATATTTAGCAGGGGGAGAGCAATTGTCCCTCTTCACCCCAGCACAGTGTCTTTCTTGTGGCTGTTGCTGGTGGTGTTCGCCATTCTTCTAGATTGTGAGCCCTTTTGGGACAGGGAGCCATTTAACTTTAATGTTATTATTTGCCTGTAAACCGCTTTGTGAACTTTGTGTTGAAAAGCGGTATATAAATACTAGTGATTGATTGATTGATTGGGTTAGTTGCGAGGTGTGGAGAGGCTGGGATTTGTGTCACTGCTTGGGATGCCACAAGGTCCTGATGTAACCCTGAGGCAAGGGCTGGCAGGGCTGTGCCTCCAGGCAGCGTTGGGGGGCTCCTGGACCAAAGGTTGCAGGTCTGGCATGGCCCCCCTCTCAGCTGAGACCAGGCCACAAAATCTGCTCGGCCGCAGAAGGGGGCAGCCGGGCCGGCGGCTCTCCGGGGCAGTCTTGGGGCTGGGGCAGCAGCAGCTACTTAATGGAGGGTGACGAGGCCATTGGTGACAGATTGTTCCCGGCACTGCAGCTTCGGAAGAGGAAGGAACGCTCATTCCAGCTTCTGAACCAAAGTTGAACAGCTTTGCATAGTATTCCCAGCTCACTCCACCATCCCCAGAACTCTTGGAGGCCTTTTCCTCCCTCCCCCCCCCCGCACATTCCCAAGCAAGGTCAACGGGCCACCTCCACAGACACTCCTGCAATCAGGAGGGGCCATCAGGCTGCAACAATGAGCCGGACCAAAAGCCCCCTCATTAGCCTCCGCCAGCCCTGACCTGAGTAAACAGGCTGGCCCTGGAAGGTCGCTGGAAATCAGGCCTGCCTGAGCAGTCCCAGGGGAAGGATTTGCCGGCAGCCAGAGATTAGTGATTAAAGCACAACTTTCAACGGCTGAATGTTCAGTGGGGGGGGGGGAGACTGGCTCATTGCGGCTGGATCCAGAGAGCCGGGCGGCTCCACAGTGGCAGCTGCGGTCAGAGCAGCCAGTTGCCTTCCACCGTCCAGAACGTGGGGGCCCCTTCGAATCAGACACTCCGTTACGTGAACTGATTTCAAAAACGTGGGAGCAACAAAATGGTGCCCAGATTCACTGGACTGCAGAACGTCTAAAAGTAATAATAATTATAATGGGGATGAATATTCGGAACCTAACGAAGCGTGATTACACTTCTGCTTTACAGATCGCTGCCCAGGGACTCCACAGAAACCGACACTTTGCCACTTGCCTGTCTTTCCTGACAGTGCACAAAAGCAGCACAAAAGTCCCAAAGGACCAATAAGTTGTCAGCCCTGCCAGGGCCGGCCCATTCACAAGGAAGACTGAGACAGTTGCCTCAGGTAGTAGATTGCAGGGGGGGCACATCCTCAGCGCCCTCTCGGCCCCATCCCGGGGGGCCCTTTGCAATTTTGCAACTTCAGCATACATGAGCCTCCCCTCTGGCCTTTAAGCGGCAAAGGGAAGGACCAGGAGACCTTGTCCTCCCAAAGATTTAAAATGGGGAACCTGCACAGCAGCAAAGGGTTAACCTCTGGCGTTGTTCTTGCCCGACTGGTTCCTGCATCCTCTCTACTGTGATCTAATCTTTTGTCCGTCCGTCTGAACGTCTGTCGTGCCCGCGGATGCCCAGGATGACTTTCCTGTCCGGCCAGGAATCCAGCCTGCCTGCAGCGATGCCCGGAGGCCTGAGTCAGTGGCTGCTTCCTGAGTTCCCACATGGCTTCTTAACATGTCACGTCCCCACAAAGAGAGGGGAGAGGAAGAGCAGAAAGGCTTCCCCTTCCAATTATTGGTGTACTGTGAGGACTAGTAACTTGCCCTGTGTTCCAAAATTCACATTGGAATTCTCAAAACTCCAGTGGTTCTGACACTACCCTGTCTTACGGAAATGTGCTCACCACACCAGTTCCTCTGCCAGAGAGTCTCGCAGTCCTGACTTTGAGGACGATCCTGCAGCTAACTTGAATCCTGGCTGGCATTTGCTAATCCTCAGCCTCTTGCTCTGAAGCCCAGCCAGCCCTAACAACGTAGCAGTATACATATATATAGTTTAGAACATATTGTAAAAGTATTATTATGAATACAAGTACTTGTGTGGCAGCAAGGAGCCGTCACCACCCTAGGAAGAGGCATCCCTCACTTTCTCCTACGCAGGACGGCATGCGTCTCCTTGGGCGGCTCTTCCGGCAAGGCGCATCACCTGCAAACCCAGAGCCCTTGCGCTCTGCTTCGGCACTAGCGTTTGTACTCATCTGCAAACAGACGCTGGTGCAACCAGCTAATCAACAGATCAACCTCATACAATCAAAAACCAACGAAGGCTTATTTTATGTTGGGGGGCAGCCCTGGCTTTTGGTTTTTTCAGACAGGAATGTTCATTTTTTGGTGCAGCAGCAGCAGCAGCTCTGACCTGGGCAGCACCGGCCAGGTGCTTGCCCCGTCAGGTGTGGACAGGCCCCCGCGCGGGAAGGCGGGAAGACCTGCGGACACCGCGAGCGCAGACTCACCCGAGAGCGGCTCCTTCGGCTTGGGCTCCGCCTCCCCAGGGACGGCCACCAACTCCGCGGCCTCGGCGGGGCTGGGCTTCTCCACCAGCGAGGCCCTGCGCCCCTTGGCCCCCAGCCCGATCTTCAGGAAGGACATGCGCTTGGCAGTGTCGCCGCCCCCGCCGTTCTCCTTCTCGGCCAGGCCGCAGTCCAGGCTGCAGAGGCTCTCCTTGCGCCGCCCGTTCAGGCGCTGCAGCAGGCTGAAGTCCTCCGAGCTGCGCCGCGCCTTCCTCTTCTCGGGGCTCCTGCGGTCCTGGTTGCCCTCGGCCAGCGGGATCATCAGGCGGCCCAGGAAGGACCGCCTCTCGGAGCCCTTCTCCCCCCCGGGGGGCTTCTCCTTCTGGCCCTTGCCCAGGCGGAAGGGGGACAGCCCCACCAGCCTCTCCAGGGTTGCCCGCCGCCTGTAGCGTCCCTCGGGGCTGCCGCTGAAGAGGTCGCCCCCAAACCCGCTCCCGTCTCCCGGGGAGGGGATCCTGCGCGTGGGGGAGTTGCTCCCGAGGAAGAAGTCCCGCTCGTGCTCCTCCAGGTCCTCCTCGAAGGGGTTGGTCCCCCGGCCCTCCTGCTCCAGGATCAGGGCGCCCCCAGTGCTGGCAGCCTCGCCGTTGGCCATCTTCAGCTTGCAGGGGTTCTTGAGGACCGGCATGGCAGCCGCTGCTCTGCGGGGCCTGGGAAGGGAGAAGTCCGAGAGTCAGGGGCTCAGTGCATAGAACTGTTTGCACTGCCCTCCCTCCTCTGCCCGTCTGGGTCTCCTCAGAGCAAAGCTGGCCGGGAGGCAGGATGCTGGACCTCCTCCTCCACTGCGGCCCCAGCGTCTGCCTTGCTGACTGGACAGCTGGCCTTGGCTGAGCACCACCACCTGGTCTGGGTGGGAGCAGAATTCGGCCTCCCTGGTGGAGATGCGAGCCGGAGGCCAGGGGGCTTCCAAGGCCCACCAGCCAAGTGCAGAGGCACCCTTGGGGCGGTCAGCTCAGCAGCAACTTACTAACCTTAAGCCTGCCCCTCTTCCCATCAAGAGCCCCCCACCCCAGAAGTTGCACCCACTTGGAGAGGTGCAGCTGGCTGGGTGCAAGGCCCCGTGGGGTCTCTGCCTGGCCCAGAGCCATCCCCTGTGCGCCCGGGGCTGGGAGGGGAGGCTTCCTGAGGAGGTGCGCCGGCTGGCCAGGGTGACCTTTGCCCCCTCTCCCCTGCTGCCAACCTGCCCAGATCCGCGGCCAGGCGACGGCCAGGGAGGAGGCCGGTCCTTCCGGAAAACAGTCGGGAGAGGAAAGCCCCTGTGCTGGGCTGGTGGACAGAGGAGCCCTACCTGCCCCCATGCTGCTGCGGCTGGGAAGGGGCCTCGTCCCTCCAGCATTCCCTCCGCCCCCTTGCTGGTGGTGCAGAGGATCGGCCGAGCTGGCAGACACCTGGCCCTGCTGGACTTGGCCCGCCCCTCGCCATGTGACTCCAGCCCGGGAGCCTCCCTCCCCCCCCCGCCGCACACCTTTGGCAAGCAGCTGGCACCTCCCTGAGAGGTAGGAGGTGTGCCGCTCCCCCTCTCCTTCTCTGCCCCCCCCAGCCCAGTGGACCGCCAAGAGCCAGAGCCAGTGGCCAGGACAGAGGCAGCACTTGTGCCCCAGCAGGGCTGGCATTCCCTACGTCCCTGAAACAGACCAGGCAGGTGGGCATCGTCTGTGGACGGTGGTGGGCTTTTTGCTTCTGCCCCACTGCATGAGAGCAGCGCTCAGCGCCCTCACCCGCCCTGCCCCTCCTCAGAGCAGCCCTGAGCGGCAGGACAGTGGCAAGAGGCTGACCCGCGTCGCCCAGGCACCTTAACGGGGATTCGGATTCGGAGCAGGGACTGTCACACCCCACTTGCCACAGAACTGGCCGCTTGGTCCTGTGGGCACCTTCTGCCTGGGGTGTGCTCTGGTGGGCAGCTCAAGTCTGGCTGCCCCTTCCAGCACCAAGAATGCAGGAGATCCTGTCTTCACTCCCAGCTTCATTGAAGTTCTGGGAGATGCGGAAATTGCACGCCAGGATGGAGAGGCAGGAAGCAGCCCCTTCTCCCTGGGGGTGTGTGGGGGGGGGGAGTGCACAGAGCGGCTTTCTCAGCCTCTTTGGGAGGTGAGTTGTCTGCAGCTAGCTGGGGGGTTCCAAGCTGAGCTCTGATCAGCCCTGGAAGCCGGGCCCTCCCTTGCCCCAGACATAGCTCCTGACTGGCACACAGACCAACTCTGCACATGCTCAAGGGTGCCCACATCCTGCCTTCCAGGCTGGAATTCTGGTAAGCAAATCTCATACCAGCCTGCCTCTGTGGAAGTTGGGGCTTCTCCTCCTCCTCCTCTTCCTCAAGCATCTTCATAGGTGCTGTGCAGACAGGATGCGGCTCCCCACCCAAAGGGACTTCAATCCATGTAGATGCAACGGACACACGGCATGCTCTTCCCCCATTTCTGTTCCCTGCTTCACCTCCCGCCCCTTCCTCTGTTGTCTCTGGATTGCAAGCCCCTCGGGGCAGGGAGCTCTGTTCCAAAGTGGTGGGCTACTTGCATGATGGGCTACTTGTAAATACGAGGCGGAGAGGGCGAGCGGGAGGTTGGTGTTTCCCGCAGCAGCCACACGGAGTGTACCCGCGCTCTGAGCTGCTGAGAACCCGGGAGCAAAGAGCGGGGTGTCCACACACGCATTCACACCCACACCCACGCTGTTCGCTGCTGCTGCCACCTCTGCAGTTGTTAAAGAGAACCCCGAGACCCCCGGAAGCACAGCCTCGCAGGAGCGATCCAGAGGCACGTTGGCGTGAAGTTGGCGCCTCGAAATCCAGAGGGGCCAGAGCGGTGCGGGGGCGGGCGGGGGCGCAGGGCATTCGGAAGTCAACGACCCGGCAGGCGCGACCCTCACCTACCTGGGCGCACTCCGTGGGGCCAGTCCGGGAGCTCAGTCCACGCCCCGCCTGCCAGCTGAGCGGTCGCAGTCTCCGGCGGCTCCCGCGGCTCGACACTGGCTCCTGGGCGGCGGAGGCTGTGGGTGCCAAGGAGGGGGACGGTTTTCTGGGAGGAGGGAGGAAGCCCCTCCCAAGAGCCTCGGCGGCTGATTTGCATAAGCCGGGCAGCGGCTGGGTCTGGCTGCTGAGCGACCCCGGGCTCCGGGGCTGAGGGGCCAGGCAGGTGCCCCCACGGGAAGTCTGCAGGAGGGCGGCCTTCGACCTGGGCAGGGCCCCCTCCTCCCAACTGGGCCCCCCGACCTCCGCTCCCCCCCCTGCCATTGAAGACGGGCTTGCCGCGTCACCCCGCCTCCATCAGGTGTGGGGGGGGGGAGCACGAGTTTGGCTACAACAGCATGACTTTGAAAAGTCCCTCGACAGTCTGAAAGGACGAGGCTGCTCTTTTCCCACCGGGACCCGGCTTCTGAAAAGGGCGAGGACCCTCACCACCCAGCCCCTCCCCCATCCTTTTGTGTTGGAGCGCCACCAAGTTTTTTTTTTTGGGGGGGGAGAGGGCAGCGGTGTGCAACTTCACCAGGCACCCCTTCCTGAGTCCCAGGTTTAGGGGTGCCACCACCTGGAGCGCCGCCGCCTAGAGGGGCATCGATCGCAGGGAGAGCGGCTGTGCGTAGGGGAAGGGTGGGTTTTTGCCCCAGCGGCGCGCATCACTTTGCTCCTACTGAACACTTATTTGCGTTTCAAATATTCAGCAACACCGCCATCCCGGGCGGGGCCTGTTTGTTTTTCTTGACTAGTAAGCCGCTGTAGCTTTTTCTGCGGAAAAGCGCCCGCCACAGTTCTAAGCAGCGAGCCGCTGCGCCTGCACCTGAGAAGGTGCCTGGCCGGCCGACCAGCCCTGAGCGCCTGCTCCCGTGCCACCACCCGTGGCCTTCTCCCGCCACTCCGTGGCCGCTCCCGCGTCCTGAAACGGCTTGGGCTTCCAGCAGGAAGCCAAGGCCAGTTTGTGCAGGGGGTCGGGGCCCGAGCAAGCAAGCACGCAACACGCGGGCGAGGGAGAACGTGCAAAAGGGGCAGGCTGTGCTGCCCGCATCTTTGCTCGTGGGAAACACTGGGCGGCGCTGGAGGTGGTGTGTGCGGCGCTGGAGGTGGCGGCCTGGAGGTCGCAGCCCCTCTGCGGGGCATCGAGAAGGCGCGCGCGCGCCTAGGCGCCCGCCCTGCTCTTCTTCATGCGCGGCTGCAGGCCCCGCCTGCTCTCCGGACCCCCCACCGTTGCCCCCGCTGGTCTGCATTGCTCGCTGTCCGTCAGGGGCTTTTCCCCTTCCGCGGCGCCCCGGACGCCAGCATGCCCTGCCTGCGCTGTGCGCCCCTGCGGAGTTCGCCTCCCCTGCTCAGCAGCCAGCCGGACGAGGGACCCGGGCAGCCCCCGGCGAGGCTGGGCAAGAGCCTTCCCTGCGCCCGAGAGGCTGGAGAGGGCGGGCGGGCGCGGCCCCTTCGAAGGGACTTTGCAAGGCTGCGCCCTGCCGCAGACGCGCCCCACAGGGCACGAACACGGCTGAGCCCGCCACGTCGAGAACCCAGCAGCCGGCGAAGGGCGCAGAGGAGCCGCCTTCCCTTTAAGGCGCTGGACGGTCCCATTCCGCCCCGCGCGGGGGCGCCTCCTCTGACGTCAGCCGGCAGCCCTCCCCCGCGCCCCGGAGTGGACCTTCCCGGCAGGAAGCGGCGCTGCGCCTGGAGGAGCCACGTGGAGGGTCGCGGCGCAGTGATGGCGGCCCCGGAGGGTGAGCGCAGCGCGGGGGGAGGCCGGAGGCAGTGCGCGCCCGGCCGAGCGGGGAGCCGGCTGTCCCTCGGGCACGCTCGGTCCCCGCCGCACGAGGCAGAAACAGCGCCCTCAGTGGGGCGAGCGGGGCCCTCAGTGCGGCCCCACGGGGGAGAGGAACCTCCCCGGGCAGGGGCAGTGTATCTGCTGCCACGGCAGACTCGCCGAAGGGCGCCATTGCTGCCTGCCCCGAACCGCGGCCTTCGAGGGGCCCCAGATCCTGGGGGCTCGACGCTGCCTCCCCCTCCTCTCTGATCTCTTCCCCGGGTTTTGTTCTTCCCGCAGGAGAGAGACGCTCCGCACGCTTTGAGTGCCCTGCGGACTTCTGCCCCTGCCCCTTTTCTCCTGCGCCAGCCTTCTCCCGGGAGACCCTGCAGAGCCCCTCCAAGCAGCTGTGGCTGATCCGAGCCCCGGCTAACTTCAGTCCAGAGAGGTGAGGGCCGCCTGCTCGTGCTTTGCTGGGGGGGGGGGCGGGGGGGCAATGCTTCCTTTAAAAACAAAACGTATCTCTTCCAGTAGGGTGTGTGTGTGTGCGCGAGTGAGTGTGTGTGTGTGTGTGTGTGTGTGAGAGAGAGAGAGAGAGTCATTGCATTTCTCGCTTGGCCAGAGAGCTCAAGGGGGGGGGGCTCCATCCCCACTCCCACTGAGTCTTCACAAGACCCTGGTGCAGTAGGCCAGGGCGGAGAGGGTGGCAGCCCCCAGGCCACTCTGACAGAGCGGGGACTTCAGGGCTGCCAGCAGAGGCGGATCTAAGGGGGGGCAAATCTGTAAGTGTTGCAAGAAGCCTGACCCTGTCATGTAAATCCCTCCGCTCCCTTGCTGCTGTAGCCAGTAAGCAACGCCAAGATGTTGCTGTTCCCTGTGAGGATTGGCTAGAACGGTGCAGGAGAGGAGTGATTTCCACTGCAAGGTCAGGCTTCTTGCAAGACTTAGAGCTCTGCCCTCCCTTAGATCCGCCTCTGGCTGCCAGTCAGCCAGTCAGTCAAGGACCCTTTGGGAGGCTGCTTAAGGGAGGGGCTGCACCTGTTCTTCTGCATGAACAATTGTTAACGCACTTCCTGTCGTCGTCCCGTCCCCGTCCCCCCCGCAGCCTCGATGGCCACGCCGTGCCCCTGCTGGGCTCTGAGACGCTGAAGGTGGCCCAGCCGGACGGCACGCGGAAGGTCTACAGCATTCAGGCCACGCTGGGGGACCTGGACAGCGCCCACCTGCTGGTCCCGGCCGGCCACCAGCACCACCTGGCCTGCGCGCCCTCGTTCAGCGGCGTGCTGAGCGTCTGCGAGAGGCACGGCGACCCCAGTGCCAACCGGCTCCTCTTCCCGGTGGCAGCCAGGCTGGCGCCCCAGATCCCCGACGGCCTCCGGCAGCGCTTCCTGCCCTTTGGGGGCCTCCCGTCCAGCCGAGCTGCAGAGGAGCTCCCCAGAAAGAGGAGGAAGAAGAAGCGGCGGGAGCTGCACACGGTGGGGTACCTGGATGCCCCCGAGGAGCCGCTGCCCCCCGAGCACAAGCCCTGGCCCGGGGGCGCCTCAGTGGGGCCTGCGGGTGAGGCTGGAGGCTCTCGGCAGGGGGAGAGGGGTCGGCGGCACAAGCAGGGGGAGGCACTTCCACCTGCACTTGGTGCTGCCCCACAGCTGCTGCCCGAGCAGGGCTCCCACTTGGAGGACTCTGCCCAGGGAAGCCTCTGCTCCGGAGCGGCAACAGACCCTGGCCTGCGGAGCAGGAAGAAGCGGAAGCGCCAGCAGCTGCTGAAAGAGGAGGCCCAGGAGTTGCCGCTGGAGCCGAGCGCCCTCCCCCAGCAGCCTGCACCGGAGGAGCCCTGCTTCCGGGAGAGCCCTCAGGCAGACGGGGCGGCAGAGGGCAGCGGCCCTGGGGCTGAGGGGCTGGCGCACTGCAGGCCAAGGAAGAAGAAGAAGAAGCGGCGGCGGGAGGAGGAGGAGGAGGCAAGGGCAACGGTGGCCTCTGTGGACGCTGCCTCCGCGAGGCAGGAGGCTGAGAGCGGGCAGTGGGACTCTGCGGGGCTGGCGGAGGGTCGTCACAAGAAGAGGAAGAAGGAGAAGGTCGTGCTGGAGGAGCAGCCCCTACTCTGGGAGCAGGGAGCGGAGGCCGAGGTCCTGGGGCCCAGCCCTGTCCTGCAGGACGCAGGGGGCTGGGCTGAGCAGGGGCCGGGGCTCCCCAGCGAGGAGGGGACTGGCCAGAAGCACAAGAAGAAGAAGAAGAAGAAGCACAAGAGGGAGGCTGCGGAGGAGGAGGGCCTGGCCTCCTAGGGCAGGAGTGGGGGGACCCCACACAACAGCCACCCCTGGGGTCAGCTGGGGGCCTGCCTTGCCTCGGGGAGCCCCTTGTGGTGCTTGCAGAGGACTGGCCTCTTTGGCGGGCCGCTCGGCTCAGATCCTGCCACTGGACGCCAAGACAGCCCTTTCACTGCTGTTGCTCAGCAGGTGCCTGGATCCGGCAAGCAGGGGTGGAGTGTCATTCAGAGGCCAAACTGGGACTGATTGCTGTGGGGGGGGAGGACTACTGGGAGGGGGTGGGTTGGCGTCGCTCGACACCCCTGTCCGTGTCTGTGCAGCCGAACTGGAAATACACCTGGACTTGTGTGTCTCCCGTGCACGTGTCTGTGTGTCTTTCCGCGCCCAGACTCCTCAAAGGAAAAGGCAGACACCCTCTCTCTTCCTGCCATGGTTGGCTCTTTTATTGTTCTGGGCGGGGGGATCCGCAGGCCGGGTGCTCCTTGGGGTGGAGGGGCGGGGCCGGACTCCTTGCGCTGCCAGTCAGAGGGGCCGGGGCTCTGGGGGGCCCTTGAGGAAGGGCTCGTGCAGGATGTCAAAGAGCCTCTTGGCCTGCGGGGGAGAAGTGCCCGGTGAGCAGGGGAGGCAGAGCTGAGCAGGAGAGAGGCCTGCATGGCGCCTGGGCTCAGCCCCCTCTCCTCAGGCCTCTTGTGGCTCCCTGCTCTCTGCGTGCTCTGCTTTCCCTCCCCGCGGCAGCATGGCTTGCCCCCGGCATCCTGCAGGCCGCCCCAGCCACCAGGGGGACAAAGCCAGGCTCCCTTTCCCCCTCGTACGAGGCTTCCATGTTTGTCTTGGGGCCACGAGCCCATTTACAAGCCGGCACAATGTTTCAGCCTACCTGGCGCTGAACGGGCAAAGTCTTGGAGGGTGGAAAGCCGCTGGCGCTCACCTTTTGGGGCCCAATCCCCGGGCAGAGGGACAGGTCCTCCTTGGACGCTTGGATGATGCTGGCCAGAGACTGCAAGCCAAAGAACTAGCTTGGGCACCTCGCATTTGGGCACAAGATGGGCAGCAGGAGACAAAGTGGGGCACAAGGGGTGGGGGCTCAAGACTGAACAGCGAGCCTCTGGCAGGCTTCCCTCCCCCCCCCCCCCAAAAAAAGAGAAGTGACTCACTCCAAAGGTGGAGAGGAGGCTCAACGTGTCCGTCTTGTTCACAGACTTCACGCTAGTCAGGCAGTCTGTTGCCTGGAGAGAGGGGAAGAAGTTGCTGCAGCATCTGAGCCGGGGAACTGCTGGGATGCAAAGCATCACTTCAGCTGTATGTAGCCGGGGGAACCCCCACCCACCTACCCCCGGCAGCTCAGGCGCCCTTTCGGAGAGGGCTGAGAGTAAAAGGGGCAGGGCAAGCTGGCGGGGAGGGAGCGTACAGGCACCACCTCCCCCCCCGCCCCCAGTCAAGGGCAGAGATGAACAGGCATGGAAGATCCACTGCCAGGCTGGAATTGCTGGAAACGGGGCGAGCCAGTGGCAGAGCGGTGTGTGCCCGGAAAGCGTGGGCAGCAGTGCCAGGGAAGGAGGCTCCTACCCGCGACAGGTAGTCCCGCTCCACCTTCTCCTTCAGCAGGTCAGCTGGCTTCTGCTCGTAGGCTTTGTAGGTCTCTAGGTAGCGGCCGGCCTCCTCGGGGCTGTGGGTGGGAAAAGGCGAGCCAAGGGAAGGAGCCCGTCAGGTTCCAGCCCATCCAAGCCTCTCCCCCCCCCCCGTGCCAAGCTGCTTTGCCTCTTGCCCCACCCCGCATGTTGGCTCACCTCCAGGCCAGGATCAGGGTGCAGTCGGCAAGGATGCAGATCTTGGCCAGCTCCTTCAGGGCCTGCTGCGGATCTTTCTGGGGAAAGCAAGAGAGGCCCCTGTCGGTTTGAAGGAGAGAAATGGCCAAGGAAGACCGAGGGGGAGCGGGGAGGAGGGGTTTTCAGCAGCCAGGGCCAGACCGGCACAGGGCCTGGGAAGGGGTGTGCCCACCAACCCGGAGCCTCTCACCACGTCGACTTGGAGCAGGAGCACCCGCAGCAAGTAGGCCTTGCCCAGCACCCTCAGCCGCTCGTGGATGTAGTTGGGGTTCAGGTTGTGGTACCGGAGGCTGCGGGGCAGAGAGAGGGATGTGGGGTGCTGCCAGGCTGAGTCTGGGCCTTGGTCTGCCAGCCTGGTGCTTGCCGGCAGCAGCTGTCCAGGGATGTTTCTCTGCCCTACCTGGGGATGCTGCTCGGACTCGCATGCCAAACCGGGCTGGGTCTGCCCCTGGGCAGTGAGCCCGCCTGGGAGAGTCGGAGCCTGGCCAGCCAACCACGCAGGACGGTTGAGCTCTTCCCAAAAGGTGGAAGCCGCAACAGGAAGGAGCCCCCCCCCCCCCGCACGCACACACACACACCTCAGGAAGAGGGCACAGGTGCTCTGGCCCAGCACGTAATCCGGAACAATCTCTCCAAACTCCCAGGGCACGTTGCAGACGAACTTCAGGATGGGATTTCCTCTCTGGGGAAGGAAGGGGCTCGTGTGAGCAAGCTGTAGGTCCAGTGGGAGGGAGGGGGAGAAGCCAACCACAGAGCAGGGCAGGGGCAGTGCCCTCCAAAGGTGTGCTTCGTGCCACCCTCCTTGCCCTCGTGCACCTGGCGGGGGCTGACGATGATGCTGATGTGCTTGGCTCCTGGCTTCGGAGCTGAGTTTGGGAAGGAGCCTCTGTCTTCCACGGTGCCTTGCTGAGCCCCGCCGAGCTGCTCTTCGGCCTGCGGAGAGGGTGTCTCCGAGACGGCTCTTGCTGAGGCGAGGCTGCTTGCTGCAGCGTTTCCCAGTGCGGCTGGTTTCCCCCGAGGAGCTGAGGTGGCAGCCGCCTGCCCAACAATGTAGTCTGCGTAGGAGGCGCCGCCTGGCACCACTGCGGAGGCCTCAGGGGCTGGCAGGGGCCCTCCTGCAGAGGATGGCTTGAACAGCCGCTTCACCTGGAAAGGGAGGTTGCTTGCTGTGAAGAGCTGGCGATCTGGAAAGTGTCAGAGACCATCTAGGCTGGACTTTCCACAATGACATATTGGCACTTCACTCACTACAGGATTCTACCGGTCCCACCTGACGTGACACCTTGTTTGCACAGCAAACAGCACCAACTGCGAGCGCAGGGACTTCTCTGGCAAAGCATCTGGACACAAACGGAGTCTGTGCACGGCCAATGCACCGCTGACCCAAGGGAGAGTGAGCGCCTGCCCGGAGACACCCTCCTCCCCCCAGAACCCCCCCCCCACTGTACCAGGGCCACATCTTCATCTTGCATCTCCACACTGAACTTCCTCCTCCCTCCTGAGGCCGCCTCCAGTGCTTGGGGCTCCATTTCTCCAGAATCTGCCAAGAGCAGAGAACTTCAGCAGCAGTTGCAGTGCAGGAGATTATGCAGAGGAGCTGCGATGTGCTTGTGCCCGGGGACTGTGTGCCTGTAAATGATGTGATGTGGTTAGCAACTTGCAAACTAAGTATCCAGATGCTGTGCATATTGTTGCAGGAGATTTCAATCACGCTGATTTGCGAGTTATCCTTCCTAAATTTTACCAACATGTTAGATGTGCGACCAGGGGGTTAAATACTTTAGATACAGTTTATACAAATATTGCACATGGGTACAGGGTTCTGCAGCTACCACATTTAGATTTGTCTGATCATCTATCTCTGGTCTTGGCTCCGGAGTATATTTCTAAGAGGAAGAAGGGGGGGCCGGTAGTAAAGACAGTGAAATGCTGGCCTGAGGGGGCGATTATGCAGCTTCAAGATTGTTTTGAACAGACTAACTGGGATGTCTTTGAGCATCAAGATCTGGAGCAATATACAGCTGCAGTTTTGGGATATATGGCTCATTGCATTGATACTGTTACGACAAACAAGTGTATTTGATCCTACCCAAACCAAAAACCATGGATGACTGGCACTGTGAGGTCCCTTTTGTATAGGAGAAATAAGGCATTCAAGTCTGGAGACGCCTCGCTTTATAGTGTAGCTAGAGCAAATCTGAGGCGAGGTATTAAACAAGCCAAGGCTGCATACAAGGGGAAGATAGAAGACTGTTTATCTAATAAAAATTTGAGACAAGCTTGGCAAGGGATCCAGCAGTTAAATTATAAAGCACAAAATGTTGTTAAGGATGGAAAGTATGAGTTAGTAGAGGAATTAAACACCTTTTATGCCCGGTTTGAGATGAACCAACTGGAAATGGAGCTACCATCACTGCTACCATTATCGACCCAACATCGTGCTCCTCTTGTTGTAAAGGAGCATGATGTTAGGCAATTGATGAAAGCAGTCAATTCTAGAAAGGCTGCAGGACCTGATAACATCCCCGGTTGCGTAGTAAAAGCATGTGCGGATCAGTTAGCGGGGGTGTGGACTGAGATTTTTAATCGTTCTCTGCTACAGTCTATTGTTCCAACTTGTTTGAAAGCTTCTATTCAATATTTGAATAGGATAGTCCCAGTACCCAAAAAGTCACCTGTAAATGCTTTAAATGACTATAGGCCGGTGGCATTGACTTCTGTGATAATGAAGTGCTTCGAGCAGTTAGTTCAAAAGTATATTATTTCTTGCCTTCCTGGTTTTTTTGATAATTATCAGTTCGCATACAGAACAAATAGATCTACTGAAGACGCTGTTAATACTGTTCTTCATGCTGCCCTATCTCATTTGGAGAAAAAAGGAACGTGTGCTAGAATACTGTTTGTAGACTTCAGTTCTGCTTTCAATACTATATTACCCCATAGATTGATGTCTAAGCTTAAAGATCTGAAGCCACCGGATTCTGTATGTTGGTGGATTCTGGATTTTTTATCACATCGTTCTCAAAGGGTTAGGATGAATGAACATATCTCCTCTGTAAAAATCCTCAATACTGGCACTCCTCAAGGCTGCGTACTGAGCCCACTTCTATTTACTATTTATACGTCTGATTGCACCTCTATCCATCTGAGCAACAAGATCATCAAGTTTGCAGATGATACAACGCTGGTAGGGCTCATTTCTGATAATGATGAGTCTGCCTATAGGGATGAAGTTCATCAGTTGTCTCTCTGGTGCAAAGTAAATAATCTTATCTTCAATATAAATAAGACGAAGGAATTTATAGTGGACTACAGGAAGAATAGTTCAGACATCCAGCCGTTGTATATCGATGGTGTTATGGTAGAACAAGTGGCAGAATGTAAGTTTCTAGGTATTACCTTGAAACAAGATTTAACGTGGGGTGCAAATACTACAGCCCTAGAAAAAAAGGCCCAACAACGATTGTACTTTCTGAGACTCTTAAGATCACAACAACTGTCAGAGAGTCTGTTGGTTGCCTTCTATTGAAGCTCTATAGAGAGCATTTTATCTTATTGCCTCTGTGTGTGGTTCATGAGCTGTACAGGGGTGGAGAAGAAGGCACTCCAAAGAGTGATAAAGAGGGCACAAAAGATCACTGGTTGCCCTCTTCCCTCATTGGAGGATCTGTATAACGTGGGATGTAGTAGGAAGATACAAAAGATCTTGAGAGATTCTTCACATCCGGGACACTCGATGTTTGAAATCTTACCGTCGGGAAGAAGATATAGAGTGTTGAAAGCTAGGACAAGCAGATTTAAATATAGTTTTTACCCAAGTGCTGTGATCAGGCTAAATGCAGAGCTCTGAATCTGGTGGTCTTAACAAATGTATACCTCATGGTTTTTAGTGTTGTTTTAATTGTTATTTGTATATGTTTTTTTGGTGTTGTCCAGTTGTATGATGTGAAGAGCACCTCATTTCGTTGTTCTCATACCTTGAGTACAATGACAATAAATTTCTATCTATCTAAAGGTGGGGCTGGCTTGGACCCAGATGGCTCATCCGAAACGGCTCCGTGCCCGGCACCAGAGCTGCCTTGGGGTCTGTCTCCCCACACAGCAGCCCTAGAGGTCGCATCTCCAAGTGGGGGCAGGGGTGGGGGGCTGCACCTCCTCCGAGTGCACATGGAAGCAGAGGCCGGGGCCTGCACACTGAGCCCCCCCCCCTTGCAGAGCAGAACTGCCACGTCGCCCCTTCAGCTGCCAAGAGACAGGTCGTGGAAGTGGCAGTGCCGGGGCAGAGCAGCACCCAGGAGGGACAAGAGCACAGTCCCCTTGGCCTGCACAGTGTATGACCTCAGTGCTTGCCAGTCTGTAAGCTCCTTGGGGCAGAAACCTGCCCATTTGCTGACCTCATGAACAGCACAAGTGGGTCAGAGGTCACGTCCCTCCCCCCCCACAGATTTCCATAGCAACGTGGAATACGAATATCCTGCTCCTTTCTTTTTATTGGAAAAAACCCAAACCACCGAATCATTTGATTGGCTCCTGCCTGGCCAATGGCGGCCCGGCCGCTCACCTGCCTCCTGCGCTTGCGCGTTACCTCCTGCCCAGGCGGGGCTCCTCGGCAGGCCTCTCTAGCTCCGGCACCATCGAGATGGCGACGTGCGGCGCTGCGTGGCCCTGGATTCGCCTTCTGCCGATCGCGCCGCACTTCTTAAGCCGAGCAACGGAGGCTCGGAAGTCGCAGGAGAGGCGGCGGCGCCGGGTCGCTTCCTCCGAACTCCATGGTTCCGCGAGGCAGAGACGGGCGCTCTAGGCATCGGGCTCGGTGGTAATTGCACGCCCTCTTCCTATCCGCTCTAGCCCGGAGCCTCTGTGGTGCCTGTCCTCCTGCATCCGGAGGGTGGTTGTGCGGGCCAAGAGACGCGGCTCCGAGGCAGCCGCTTCGGTTACCTGCGTGGCACCGGCACGGCTCCGTCCCCCACGATGCCACGTCCTCTCTAGGCATGTGACGCTCGCTGCATACGGCCATTCGAGCCGGAAGTGCCTCCCTGGAGCCCGCAGCTCTATGCGGTGCCCCGCCCAGGACGCCCCCTGCTGCCGGGAGGAGGCGCTGCAGCCAGGCTGGGACTTCGCTGGGTCCTGCGGGACTCATTGCCACAAGGCCTGGCGGCGAGCGGAGCACATTCACGAAGCCTCGTTCGTTGGGGCTGCCCTTCCTGCTCAGCTGCAGCAATAACCAGAGACGCTCTTTGGCTCCCCAAAAGGGGGACTAGCAGAGTCTCGGGAAGAAAGCTAGGCTAAGCTTTCAGCTGCATCGGCTGACGCTCAGGGCAGAAGCACCATAAAGCAGCTCTGCAAGCCGTGGAGTCCTCAGCACTGATGCAGCTGCACCAATGGGACATGCGCTGCATGTGGGGGGAGGAGTGACAGGGGCTTCCTCAAGGTAAGGGAATGTTTGTTCCCTTAGTTTAGGGCTGCATCGGCACTGGAAAGACAGACAAGATTGGGCCCGTGGGCAGTTCCTTCTTTCTAATGGCCGCACCTGTAAAAATCCATTCCCTTTGGAATGCCCCCTCCCTGGTTCTGGCTCGCATCCCTCCAGCACAGAGGCCCCCAACCCAGAGGACAGAAACCAACTTGTGCAGATGATCTATTTGCTGTTGGTCACACTCAGCGCCAGAATGGCAGAGACATCAGCAAAATAACTTCATGCAGAAATATCTTTTTCATTTATTATTTTAAAAAACCAATCTGTCCACACCTTGGAAGATAAGCCCAAAGCCCCAACATGAAAATTGAGACTTCAATCAGAGCTTAAAGGCCTCTAGCTCCAGGCTGGCACAGGGGCCAACAGCCCATCAGAAGCGGGGAGCTCTGGTCTCGGGGGGGGGGGTACAGCACAGTACAGCAGAAGCTGCTTCCAAGCCCAAGAACCAGTTTCCCCCACCCAGGCGTGCCTGCCAAGGTCACCATACGTTGAGAAGAGTTGCCAATTCACAACTTTGGTCCAAGCAAATCATACAAAAGATGATTTTTAAAAATATAAATATATATCAGATCCTTCTTTGTCAGTGGCAGAGCAGGCAAGCTTTCAAGTCCCGCAGAATGCTTCACCAGGCAGGAATCCCCTCCTTCCTGCCCTTCATCTCTTATTTGCACAAGCACAATGGCTCCGGTGCCCCCCCCCCCGGACAGCAGAGCCCAGCCCACCCATCACACTGCCCCCCGGAGAGGCCCACCCCTGTGCCTTGGAGACCGGCCACCAGCCCTGCACCACCAGTCCAGGAAGCCCCCCCCCCCCCCCTGGTTCCCCCCCAGGGCTCCCTGGCCGCCTGGGGAAGCTGAGGGCCTGGCGGCCAGCTACGTCGGTCCTGCAGAGAGGCTTCTTCTAGAGGATGCCCTTTGCCCAGGGCACTGCGGAAGGTGACGAGGGAAAGCTATGGCAGCGCCACGGGCCCCAGCGTGTCCGTCGCGAGGGCCAAGGGCAGGGGCGAGCTGGGTGGGGCCTCGCTGGCGGCATCCGAGGGGGGTCTGGCTGGCTCAGCGGCCAGGCTCTGCCCGGGGGGCGCAGGAGTGCTGGCGCCCTTGTCCGCCCAGTAGGCGGCCGAGCGGGCCATGGCCTCCTGCAGGCGGCTCCAGGCCTGAGCGTCGTTGCTCCGCACGGCCTCGCTCAGGAGCTGGGTGTGCTCGCGCAGCTCGGCCAGGTCCCGCTGGGTGCTGCTGCTCTGCCGGATCAGCTCCTTGGTGCGCAGGGCGATGCCCAGCAGGCCCGACTTCCGCAGGATCTCCACGGTGTTCTGGAAGCGGCGCTGCCTGCCTTGGCTGCTGCCGCCCAGCCTCCGGGAGGCCCTGGAGAGCAGCCTGCCCTCGGCCTGCTCCAGGCCAGGCAGTGCAGGGCCCGTGGAGGAGGTCACGGCGCCCGGCGAGAGGCTGACCTCCAGGCTGACCAGGGCCGTGGCTGGCGGAGGGGGCGGCTCCCTGCCCCCGCCAGGAGCAGCGGGCGCAGAGGAGGACACCCAGGCCTCCCCCAGGCAGAAGCGCTTGTTCTTGCTGGCCGCGCCTGCCGGCGGCAGCCCCGCCCCCTTGGCCTGAGCGTCCTGGCCCGGCCGGGGGGCAATTCTGGGGTAGTAGGTGGGGGGGAGGGAGGGCTCCTTGGCCAGGGGCTTCAGGGCGGTCGCCGGCTGCTGGATGAGGAGGACGCGGGCAGGCGGGCCCTGGGCACTGTCGAGCTGCTGCTGGCTGCTCCAGGCCAGGAACTGGGCCGTGGGTGACACTCCCAAGGGCTGCAAAGAGAACGAGCAAGGGTGAGCTGAGAGAGCCTCCCCCGCCCACCCGCCCAGCACAGGACTCTGCCACGGAAAGGGAGCTCCCAGACTGTAAGCCCCTCAGGGCAGGGACCCGTCCTCTCGTGCTGACGGTGCTGAACGCACAGGAAGCCTTAAGGGCGGCAGGGGGGAAGTTTCTTGCCTGGGGGGACGGGGGAGGAGGGGGAGGCTGGCCGTGCCTGCCCGGGGGGGAGGGGCTACCTGTTTGAGGAGAACGTTCCTGACAACGTAAACGGGGGCGAGGCCCGTGAAGGTGCCGCTGCCGAGCCCCCCCGACGCCCGCTGTGGCACCCGCTGCACCGTGGCCGGCTGGCGCCGCGGGTAGGCGGGCTGCTCCTTGGTGTCCGTCTGCTCCACATTGCTCAGGTACTCAGAGCTCTCGTCTGCACAAAGAGGTAAAGGACAGAGGCCGGTTGGGGGGAGGGCAGGGAGCGGAAGCAGAGGCCGTGAAGCGCCTGGCAGCCCCTCCCCACCAAGGAACCCCCCAAAGCAGGCCAGACGCTGCCTCCGGCCTCTCACACCTCCCAGCCGGGGGGCCTCTGCCCAGAGCCCGCCCGCCCCCGCCCCCAGGCAGTTGTCCCTGGGCTGTGCAGTGCTCAAGCCGCGCTCAATGGGCTTCCGCCCGGGCAAGGGCCAGAAGCCAACAGGCCACAGGGCTTTCTGCGCAGGCCTAAACCAGGAGCCCCCTTCGCACAAGGACAACCACCAGGCCCGCGCCAAGGGAAGTGGCACCAAACCTGCCCTCTTTCCTCACACAGTTGAGTCCTCCCCCCGCCCCCCCCCCCCCCGCTCGGCTCACCGAGAGAGAAGAGCATCTGTGCTCCAGAGGCGCTGCGCCCTTAGCATGGTGGCACGCCTGCCTGCCCCCCCCGCCCCTTGAGCCCATGCCAGACTGAACTCGTTTGCCCCTTTGCCGTGTTCTTTGCCTCTGAATAATTTCCAAGTCTTTCCAGCTGGGGAACAAGCCACAGCTCAGCAGGGGAATGGCAGGCTCGCCTGCGGCAGGCTCCCGACTCGCCCCGGCTCCCTTGCCAGGAAAAGGCTGGTGGGCGACGTGCCCAACAATCGCCCGCGGAACACCAGGCTGGGCTGAGAGCGGGAGGGGCCCTCATTCCGCGGCTCTTCAAGATCCACAAGGGGCAAATCCACACAGAGCAATGGGGGGGGGGGTCTGGAACGGCTAGAAGGAGACATCCAGGCCAGGCCCTGCAGCCATTCAAACAAGCCTCCCCCCCCCCATGCAGCCCTGTGCCCACGATGGCACCCTCTATTCCCTCCTGTGCGGACCCCTTTTCCAGCTGCATGCTGAGGGCATCGATCACGGCTGCCTTCCGGGCTGGCTGCAGCTCAACTCGGGAGCTGCGCTGTTGTGCAGAGGAAAGACACCTGAACCGCTGCCCCCCCCCCCCAGCGCCTGCCTGGCTGTCCAGATCCCTGGGCAGGGGCCTTGTGCCCCCAGGACTGGGAAAACAACAGAGGAGGAGGAGGAGGGCTCTTGGCTGCCCCTGACAGGCAGCATCTCTTCCACCAGCAACAGGAGCGAGCCCAGGAAAGCGACGAATCTTCCGCGGAACCTGGCTCTGCCTGGGATGGGGGGAGCACAGGGCTGCCTGGCAGCTGCACACAGAGGGCGAACCAGCCCCGGCCCTCCACGCCCAGCAGCAATCAAGCAGCACTCGGCTGAGCGCAAGAATCGCCCCTCCCTGGAATCGCCACACCCCGGCCCACCTCCATGGACCAACGGAGCTCCTCGGCTCTCTGCCTGCTGCTTAGCAGGCACAAGTCCGAGTGTGCTGCCGTGGTCGGGATCGGGGCCACGCAGCCCGGGGACGGGGTTGGATCTACCGTAACTGCTGTTTCCTGACTCCTCCCCACTCCCTGCGCCGCCCCACCTGTGCGACTGCCCTTCCTCCACCCCCCTCCCGCCTCCCACCCATCCAGAAAGGCCACTGCGTAAATATCAGAGTAAATATCAGATCTTGGCCACAGGAAGGGGGCACTGTGTGAGATTTAGTAGAAATTTATGACGTGGTTGTGTGGATGTGTAAGTTCGAGAAGCAGGGGCGGATCTGCTTGAAATGGTGCCCATGGCGCCCAATGAAAATGCACCCCAGGGGCACGCACGTCATGACGTCACGACATCGTGACGTCGCACCCCCGCCCCCTCTAAGAAGCACGTTCTGTTCGCTCCCAGAACAGAACGTGGCCCTTAAAGGGCCAGCGGGAGCGAACAGAACATGGCGCCGCCCAGCGCCCTGCCCCCCCCCACCTTGAGAAGCGGGAGGGGGCGCCGGGCACAGCCGCGTTCTATTCGCTCCCGCCGGCCCTTTAAAGCCCGGTTACGGCATCCTCTCCCAAGATGGCGCCCAGGGCTCGTGCCCCCTTGCCCCCCCTAGATCCGCTACTGTCCAGCAGGGCAAGTTCTCAGCTGCGCTGGGGGGGGGGCAGTGCGGATGCAGCCAGCACAGGCCCCAAGACATGAGGGCAGCTGCCCCCCTCTCTCTTGCGCCCCTACCTGAGAATCCAGAGTCCTTCTCCCCTTCGCTGGCTGGGCAGGGGGACTTCCTGCTGGCACCGCTGCCTCCTGCCACCTTCCTGGGCGGAGCGCTCTGGCCCTTGGAGCCCGGCCGGCTCCTCTCCTCTCCCGGCAGAGCAGGCTTCTCCACGGGCATGGCTGCCACCCGTATTCGCTCCTGGGGGAGGTGGAAAAAGCAGGGTTAGGGGAGGGAGAAGAGGGTCACTCACCACAGCCAAAGCCACCCACAGGGACCCCTCGACAACGTGCTGCACGACTCCCAAGAGGCTCCCGGTGGAGTTTTACCATCAGAAGGTGACAGGGAACCTGCCGCACCCCCGGCTGCAGCCCCACCTTCTTGTGGGAGAGCCAGGCACCGCAGGATTGCAGAACTGCCAGAGCCCTCCCAGCACCTGTTTGCAGGAGGAGGGCAGGGCAGGCTGCCAAGAGGGCACCCACGCCAGGCACAAGATCCTGGGCAGCAGCGGAGGGGCTTGGCAGGGTGGGTGCGCACTTGAGGGAGCAAGCCCCAGCCCTTCACTGAGAACTGATGGGCACGTCAGGCCAGAAAAGAGGCGTCTGAGGTGGGGACATTATGCAGGGGGTGCATGATGGGGATGCGCTCTTCCCTCTCTCACAGCACCAGAACCAGGGGACACCCACCACAACTGCGTGAGGAAAGAGTCAGAACAGACAGCACGAACTATTTCTTTACCCAGCATGTAATTAGTCTGTGGAACTCCCTGCCCCAGGATGTGGCGATGACGTCTGGCCTGGATGCCAACCCAAAGGGGATAGGACAGATTTCTAGAACAAACGTCCACCACAGGTTATACAAGCCGTGCTAGGTGTGCGCAACGTCTCAGTTACAGAAGTAGGTTACCTCAGAATGCCAGGTGCCAGGGAGTGGCCACAGGGTGCAGGTGTCTTGTGTGCTCCCTGGGGCACCTGGTGGGCCACTGTGAGAGGCAGGAAGCTGGACTAGAGGGGCCCTTGGCCTGATCCAAGGCCCTGGACTAGAGGGGCCCTTGGCTCTTCTTAGGTTCTTATGAGAGGCAGCAGGGATAAGACAAGGCACATCTGCCAGTGGAGAGGCACCAGGCTGCAAGACAGGAAGCGTGACCTCAGGCTATTCCTAGCCACCTGGGAGTAAACCCCACTGACGCTGATGGGACTTACTTCTGAGTAGGCATGCACAGTCTGCTGTGCTTTGTGTCTTGCACAAATGCCCTCCAGTGCCAGAGGAATCTGGGGACCGCATCAGTCCTTGCGGCTAGAAAGCCAGGTGCAGCTGGCAAGTGCAGGAAATGGGGGGGGGGGCTGCTGTTCAGCCACCACCAAGTGCGCAGAGGGGACTCCCCTCCTGCTCTCCGACAGGCACCCGGCCTGGGTGGGGCTGGGAAACGCGGCCTCCCTGTTCCGCAACAGCAGCGCCCCCACCCCATGTGGTCTGGCCCGGCCCGGCCCAGCCCAGGAGGAGCAGCAGCAGCTGGCTGCAACCCGCGGCCTGCCCCACTTCTTCGCTGCCAGCGTAGGCTCCGTCCCACCACACTGCCGGATGTGTGGGATCACTCCGCCCCCACGGAGGAGGGAGAAGGGGGGCCGCCTGCACCGGCACAGACACAAGCACAGAACAGGGCAAGAGGACCAGCCCTTGCCCCAAGGAGCTTACAATCATCCATTCAACTCAGGAGAGGAGGGAAAGAGGGGCAGACAGGCAGAGGCACCGCCCTAGACCAAGTGGGTCTTCCGAGCTCCCCAGCTGGATGTGGCTGCTTCCAGTCGCCCTTCCTGAACAGCAGCCTTTTTGCTCAGGCAGGGAGAATTCCTGCCATCAGCAAATCCAAACCCACCTGAGGCAGTCAGCTGATTGTGCAGTGAAAGAAAGAAAGAAAGAAAGAAAGAAAGAAAGAAAGAAAGAAAGAA
>JAJKFI010000022.1:13415506-13477474 GCA_029204185.1 Lerista edwardsae
GAAAGAAAGAAAGAAAGAAAGAAAGAAAGAAAGAAAGAAAGAAAGAAAGACCCAGCCCAAGGACGCTGCCAGTCGGTCCACTGCTGAAGCCCGCCCCCCACGCAGTGCCTGCCTCGTGGTGCCGCTAAAGAACTGCCCCCCCCCTCCGAGGGAGTCCCTGCAAGAGGCGCCAAACTCCCCCCTCCCTCCCAGAGGCTCGCCGCGATCGGGGCAGCAACAGGTCTCCCTCCAGGCGCTGCAGCTGCGCACCAGGGAGGGAGGGAGGGAGGGAGGGAGTCAGTCGGCCGGCCACGTGTGTTTGTTGACACCACGCCCCTCCCCGAAGCAGGACGGGGGGGGGAGGAGGTGGCGGCCACAGCCACGCTTTCCCAAGCAGAGCCGGTTACGTAACTGAACAGCCTGTTCCCAGGACAGCCCGGAGCACACGCGCCCAACGCGCAGCCTCCCTCCTTCCCGGCGCTGCTCGTGGCTGTGCAGTGAGAAGGGGGCGGGCGGAAGCAGATGGTGGCCCGCTGCCAGGAAGGAGGGCCCCGCTTCGCTCTGCGCGAGAGGCTGCCCGCCTCCCCTGCCCGGGCCACTTTTGCACACTCCTCGCCCCCACTCGGCGGGGCCTCCAGCCCCCGGACCCTCTCCAAAGGGACACCCAGTGTGGCTTTTGTCTCCCTGGGCGAGGCCCTCGGCTCCAGGACAAGCCTGGCCTCCCCCAGATTCCTGCCCCCAGCCCAGGCCAAACGCTCTGAGCGCAAGTCCTTTAATCCCACGCTGCTCCCCCCCCCCCACAGCTCAGCCACAGATGGGGGAGGTCAAGGCTTCAGGGTGGCTCAGAGCAGACAGCCCCTCCCCCAGCCGTGTACAACATGCTCCCGGAGACAACCCAGAACCACACGCACGCTGCCAACGGCGGGGGGAGGGGGGCTCCCGCCCGTGTCCCTGCAGAACGCCGCCCATCACCCCAAGAACAGCCCAGCCAGCTGCCTCGGACCCGGCTGCAGCCTGCCCCCTCCCCCTGGAAAAACCAGGCCGGCCCCTGCTCCAGCCAACACCCCCCCCCCCAAAGCAGGCCGGCGCCGTCAGCTGCTGTTTCCACCACACCGGAGCCCTCAGACTGACAGGTCCCAACACAAAACGGAGCGGCGCCCAGACGGACTTCCAGGCAGCAGCTTCCTCAGCCTGCAGGGATGCGGCACAAGGCCCGACAGCGAGGGAGGGCACCAACGGGGGTGGGGGTGGGGGCTGGCACTCTCTCTTGCTAGCCCGCACCACAGACGGGTCGGGTCGCACTTTGCTCAGCAAAGCACCCTACTTGTCTCCCCCCCCCATTCTCGCCACCCTCCCCACAGAGCACCCTCTTCCCAGAAGAGGGAAGCGCCGCACAACCAGCCCGGAGGTGATGGCGGGGGGAGGGGCTTGCTTGCCCCGTCTGTCCCTGCTACACGCTGGCCCAAAGCTCGCTTCTCCCACCCTGCCCCAGTCCCTGGCCTGCCTCGGACCAGGCAAACGACATGCGCATTTGCGCCCCCCCCCGCAATAAAATCAGAACACCCCCAGCTGGCCCCCACCCTACTCCTCTGCCCCCCCTACGGAGGCTCCAGCAGCCCCACGTACCTGCGGAGTGGGGCAGGCGGCCGCTTCTCCAGCGCAGCCTCCGACTCAGGAGCGCATCTTCGCCGCTGCTTCCCGCGGGGGGGGCAGCCCCCTCCCGGCACGACCGTTCCGCCTTGACGGGAAGCGCACAGCCGTCACGGGGAAGGGCGGGCTGAGCGGGGAGCAGCCCACCGCCCCACCAGCCGCGGGCACATGGCTCCGCGCGGAGCCCGCGCTGCCCCTCTGGCAGCCGACAGTCTAAATAAGGAGCCGCCCCGGCCGCGCAGCTCCATTCATCAGGCGCACGCACACGCCACGCCTCTCCACGGGACGGCACCAGGCGCTGGCTGGGAGGGAGGGGGGAGCCGCTCGGGAGGGGCGGCGGGCAGGCATCGCGCTGCGGGGGGGGGGGGGCTGCTGCTCTGGCCTCCGGTGCAACAGGTGCGCAAGTCTGCCGTTTCCCAAAACCTGCTGGATCACCAGCGGGGGGTGGGGGTGGGGGGACTATGTGCGCACAGAGGAATGGACGCCGCGGCTCCTTTCGACTGGGACTGAAGCAAGACGCAACGCCAAGCAGGCAAGGGGGGGGGGTCCCTGCCCCATCTCTCCAGAGCGGGCAGCTCTCCCCCCCCCCGCCACAGAGTCCAACAGGGGAGGTCGTGGCCGCAGCACTGTCCAGAGCCAGGAGCGTGCGCAGCCCCCCCCCCCAAGGCGCAGGCAGGTGTGTGGCAGATGCCAGGCCACCCAGTGCCAATGCCGCAGACCAGCGGCCCACCAGAGCCTGGCATTTGCCCAGCTTTGGCGTGCAGGGGGGTCTTTGCGAGGGGCCACCTCGGCCAGGGCACAAGGTCCAGGCCCTGAACCACCTCAGTGTTTGGGGAAGAACTGGGCGTGCGCCAACTCCCAGCTGGCCCCATGCCCAGCCCACGGCCAGACGGCTGTGAGCAGAGGCCACCCACGCGTGGGGCAGCGGGGCAGACAGAGGGGCCCGTGGCAGCCGCAGTGCCGCCTCCAGCCCGTCCAGTCCACCTGACCCGCAGTCCTGCCGGAAACCCCTTCCGTGCCCCAGAGCGGACCCCAGGGACGACCAGGCCGGGAGGAGACAGACACTCCTGGGGCCCCGGTGAGGAGGCCCGTCTGCTTCCCAGGACCTTCTCCTCCAGCGCCCCGTCCCTCTCCAAGTCTGCCAGGGCTGAGCCCTGCCCCGAAGCCGCCTTCCAGCACAACTGGTTCCATCAGGCAGCACGTCCCTCGCCTGGCAGCAGCCGAGGAGACGTTGCTCAAGTCGGTGGCCAACTGGCGGGGCTGGGCAGGCGGGCCGCGGCCTCCCACAAGAGGGGAAGGGGCTGCGCAGAGGCACAACAAGCCCCAGGGACTCCTGCTCACGGCCTGCTCGGGACCGGTGGGAACTGCGGGGGGGGGGGATGTAAACACCTGGACAAGAAAAGTTGCTGCGGGCCGGATACAATCTTGTGGGGGGCTATATTTCCCCCCCCCCAGGCCGTAGTACACCCAGAACAGATTTGGTTGCAGGCAGTTGCCACACATGGGGCAAACATGAAACGACCCTGGAGGAACCAGCAGGGTGGCGACTGGTGACAATGCCTGGTTCGCACATGCATGCAAGCACATGGCTCGATCCCCCACCTCTGAGCGCGTGGCCTGGGGCCAGTTTCAAAAGAGCCAGGGGGGGGCTGGGAGGAGTCTGGATCCCACCAGCAATTGCACGACAACAGCCAGAATGCGCCCAGTCCCAAACATCACCCTAGCTACTTAAAAGCTCACCCGCATGCGCGCGCACCAATACAATGCACAGCCTCCCACGCCCAGGCAGAAGCCCACGTGCTGTGAAGAACCGAAGCGAGAGAGCGAGATTCTAGCTTCACGTCAGAACCATTCAGGACACTGGGGGGGGGGACTCACCCTTTTGGAGCCACTGTTAAGCCCTGACTTGGCTCTTGGCAGTGCCCGCAAGCCTCAAAGGCGCTGGCGTCGATCCCAGGCCTCCTCGCCCTTCTGAATGGTGACAAAACGCCCAGGTGCCTCTTGCCCGGCTCTGCCAGCCACCCCAGCCCTGCAGGGCACCCCACGGCACCTGTACAGCACCTGGTATGGCCGGTGCCAAAGCAGACGCTGAGGAATGCACTGGCGGCGGCGGCAACACACCATCTAGTGGTGCCGTGAGGGCAACAGGGGACGTCAGCTGCCTGCGCCCCCCTCACCTGTCCAGGTAAGGCGCAGGAACGCCCCTGCCCTGCTATGCCTTACAACACACGCAGCACCCCTGACACAAGGGCTGGCACAAGGCTCGGGGGCGCAGGGAAGAGGCAGCGGTGGGGGGGGCGAGTGGGGCGACCTGGCAAGGGAAGGGATGCAGGGGGGGCAGGTGCACTTTCGGATAGGGGCCTGGTGGGGGGAGAGATGGGGACGCGGAGGGCACTAAGAGGGGCGTGGGAGGGCTCCCCCTCTCTCAGGAGCCAGGGGGTCACTCCGGGAGGGGCGCCAACGGGCAAAGCAGGGGATCTGCCTGCCCCCATCCGAGGGGGGTGGGGCTTCTGGGGGGTGCGCGCAGTCCCGGAGCCAGTCCAGGGTGCCCTCGCCTCGCCTCGCCTCCCGAACACGCGTGCCGGGGGCTTCTGCCCCCCCCCCTACCTGGGCGCTGCTGGCGCTGGCGCGGCGGCCCCTTCCCGGCACAAAGGAGGGCGGGCAGCTCCGCCCCGGCCCTGAGCGACGGCCGCGGCGGCCAACCGGCGCCTCCCCGGCAGGGCGCCTGGGCGGCGCGAGCGGCTGCGGCGGCCACGTGCGGAGCGAGGAGCCCGGTGCGCGGCCATGTGCGGGGGCGGGGACAGAGCACGGGGATGGGTGCGGGGCGGGGACGGGCGGCGGGTCACGTGCGGAGGGGCTGAGCGCGCCCCGCACCGAGGGACCCCTAGCCCGGGGCAGTAGCGGCTTTGTGGGTCGCGAAGGCTGGCGCGCCTGAGGCCGTCCCGGCGGGACCAGGAAGGGCGGAGGCTGAGCCCCCTCCCCACGCCAGCTTGCCGCCTCGGAGGAAGAGCGGGCAGTTTCGGCGCCTCGACCCCGCCGCGCACGGTCCGCTCCCGTTTCTTGTCTGCAGGTTGAAACGTGCGGGGGTCGCCTACGCGTGCAGAAGTGGAGCCCCCTCCCCTGCGTTGGGGGGTGGGGAGTTCACCGCCCAATTGATGGACACGGGGCCGCCGCCACGGTACTCTTGGAGGAGGGGATGCGCCCGGTGATGACGGTCGGGTCGGGCCCTTCGGAAACGGGCCCAGCTGCCTCCGGGGTAAACTGGGCCGCGTTCCCTGCCGGAGCCAAAGTATGTGTAACGCGAGAGCGAGACGGGAGGTCCCCGAGCACGCATGGGAAGGATGCTGCTGCTGGCCCGGCGCTGATTGGCTGAGCGGGATGCTGCCTCGGGCTCCCCTCCCACCCGGCCGGGATGCGCAGGGATTAGCGCTGCCTTCGAGAGCGCCTGCTCATTTCCAGGCTCTCTCGCTGCCTCTCCGGCTCTGCCCTCCTCGCACTCCCGTCTGATGGAAGGGTCTGGGCAGGATGAGCTCCGCGGGAATCCATCGGGGCTCCCTCCGCAAGTATGGTGAGTGTCTCCCCCCCCCCTAAAAAAAAACCCAATCGCTCCTGGTTTCATGCTTTACTGGGATGGGGGAAGAAGAACTACCGTCTGGCTGGTTTCATCAGGCAAAAATACTAGCTTATCTGGGCATGAAAGGTGGGTGGGTGGGTGGGTGGGGTTGAAGGGAAATGCTACCAGGAAAGGCTGACAGAACAAAGCACGTTCAGCAAGGAAAAAGGGAGAAAGGGTTCTTTTCAGATATTTTGAGTTGAAAAGTTTCTGAAGTAAGAGGTACCGGAGCACAAGCCTGCTTGGAATTCACTTGCTGCCCTGGAAGATTTTCCCACCCCCAAATTCCAGCTGCCTGGTTGTGATTCCTTAGCATTGAGCAGTGGCACTCTGCACATGCTCTAAGGCCTTTTCTTCTTAAGTTCTGGTTTCCAACTGCTGAACTGTGAAGCTGCAAAGAAGTTATGGGGCGGATTCTGGATTAAACTTAACACTGAAAAGAGAGTGCCTTCCAAACCTTCTCTGTTTTCCAAAACATCCTCAAGTTCCCACTTGAGTTAAAAGTGCATGCAGAACTACAGTAGACATGTAAATAGGGCAGAGGGTAGATTTGGATTTTAGAAAAGCGGTA
This sequence comes from Lerista edwardsae, assembly GCA_029204185.1. Classification (NCBI taxonomy): domain Eukaryota; kingdom Metazoa; phylum Chordata; class Lepidosauria; order Squamata; family Scincidae; genus Lerista; species Lerista edwardsae. The sequence continues at coordinate 13,421,320 of JAJKFI010000022.1, forward strand.
TATAAATCTAATAAAAAAAATAAAATAGCACGTGTGTCTTTGACAACAGGCAAAAATTGAATGCCTGACACATACCTGTTGTTTTTTTTTTCAAGCTGGGGCTAGTGAGCTTCCCCCGTGAAGTTTCTGTTTGTGGCGCTATGTAATCATTACTTTTAAAAAGTCTTAAATTCACAAGCAGCTTTTTCCAGTTTGGGGAGCAGGGAGGCTTCTGAGAGGTGCTGCATTTCACAGCTGTCTGAAAATAACATTCGCTAGTGTGGAGGGCCTTCTCCTTCGTATGTGAAGCGGAGGAGCTCAGGGTGGTTAATGCGCTCTGTACCTGCTCAGGGACACAGCTGTACATTCTGCTTTCATGGTTTTGGGGTTCAGCCTTGGCCATGTTGTAGGGCCTGGAGTGGAGCCCTGGCTCAGACGCACATTCCTGGCGGTGTGCAGGTGTCTCCATCTGGGATCTGCAGGCACAGCACAGCAAATCTGTTGGTCAGAACGAGGCACAAAGCAAGTGACTTGTTGGTTTGTGCAGCTGTGAAGGCTCTTGGGCACGAGGGTGTCACTGTGTGTTTTGAAAGCACGATTGCCAACTTCTTACTGAGACCTGCTCTTGTGCTGCTGCCGTCGTCAGTTCTTTGGTTGGGGGCAGCTGCCTCACATCACCCCGGTGGTGAGATTTCTTTCTCTGGCTCCTTCGTGGGTGTGAGCTCAGTGTTTCTTCCACCCCACCTTTTGCAAAGTGGTGGCCGGTGGCACCTTCATCTCAGGCTTTCTAGGTGCCCCTGCGCCATACTGCAGACACAGCATGTCCCTCCCCCGCCCGCCGCTGCCCTGGGGGATTAGGGCTGCCAGCACTGGATTGAATTCTAATCCCAGGGCAGCAGAGAGAGAACTCAATCACGCTCTTAAGCTGCTGACGTGTGCGATGCTTGTCCGTCTCAGGCCTGTGGAGGAGGGTGGCGGCAGCAGCACATTCTGTGTTGGGATAAACCAACGAGCCGTCCTCTCTGAGGCAGCTGCTGGGGGGTCTAGGAAAGGCAGAGGGGGGGCTGGTTGCCTTGTGGGAACCCCTGTTTTCACTGCAGCAAGAGCCAAGTGAGAGGCCAGTCCCAGTGGGGGCTCTCTCCCTGCAGGGGCTCCTGTACATCTTGATCATAGAATAGAATTTTATTGGCCATACATGGAATTTCACCATACATGGAATTTTACTTATCCAAATCAAAACCAAAACATCAACATAATCAGCGTAATCATAATCTTCTCTAATTCCCACAGACCAGGGGGTGGGTAGATACACCTGAGGTGGCTTTCCCCAGAACTCTGAAGGCTACCAGTGAGGTGGGGCATGTGGGGGGCGGGCAGAGCACAAACGTGCACCATCCTCCCTGACTCTGAGTGGTCCAAATGCGCTTTACGGTGGCCCTTCTGCAGGCCAAACTTTGCTGGCCTAACTGTGCCAGCCTAACTCCAGGTTAGGTGCCCGCAGAAATAAACAACTTGCCAATCATTCTCCCCTCCCCCCAAGTCTTCTCCATTTCAGCAGCCGCATTTGCTAGAGGTGGAGGCAAGCAGTTGCTGGGCAATTCAAAGTGTGTCCCCCTTGCTGAGCAACCCACTGTGGATCACCTGGAAATCTAGTAGTAGATCTAGATCTCCGCCGTGCTCCCCCTGCTTGACACACAGGTACAGCAGTATGTTGGGTCACCATGAAAGGCGGAATTTGGGCTTTCCAGCCTCTGCCTGGAGCCGTTCCTGGGTGCAGTTCATCATTGTTGCACAGAATGCACTCTGCACATGCTTGTGTGTTCACATGCTTCATGTTGCCCCCCCTTGACCCCGGTGGTCCTTTGCAGGCGGCTTCCTCTTCAAGCAGTGGAAGGAGAAGTTCCTGCTCCTCTCGGTGGACGGGAGCCTGCTGGTCTGCCCGGACGCCAACTCACCAGCTGAGCTCGGCATCACCCTGGGCACCAACTGCGATGCCATCCTGGAGGGCAGCGAGATCTGCAACCTGCCGCGCCTTCCCCTGGGTGCCCAGAGGGACAGCTGCCTGGGGCTGAGCCTCACCGACGGGAGGGTCCTGCTGTTTCTTGCCCCCAGCAGCCAGGAGTGCAGGTAGGGCCAGCCCTGGGGACTTGGGGGGCGCCTGGTAGTATGCGTGGGACCCCGGGATGCCCCTGCCTGGCAGGGAGAACATCAACACAATGCAACGAGCAGCTGTGGGCTGACTAGGCAAAGCTCCTGTGTGCCCTTTTCATGCCCTCAAAAAAGCCCCGCCCCCCGGCCTGATGGGAAAATCCACTGAATTCCTTGTGAAATGCCGCATGGAACGGGGTGTGACGTGATGGTTTTGTTTCTTAAAACCGTGATTTTCAAAATGTGGGGTCTTTGGGTTGACACCACCCCTGCCCCGAGGGCTGCACCTGGGGCCCCCTCCCCACAGGTACGGTGGCTACGCCACTGGTGTCAGACGACTGGATTCGGTTGGGTGATCTTGGGACGGGGAGGGTCTTTCAAGGAGACACGGGTGACGATGCTTCTTTTCCATCTTTCTGCAGACAGTGGCTCAACGTCCTAAGAAAAGTCAAAGAGGTAGGAAGGAGGGCGGGAGCCGGTGTTGGGCGGCAGGTCGTGTGGGGACGGTCCGGGCGCTCGGCCTGCCTGCGGGGTCCCAGGCTCGCCCATGTCCGCCTGCACGTCCCGTCCCCCCAAGGCCAGGGGCTCCGGTGATGCTGACGCTCCCTGCTGTGGCTTCTCCCTCCAGAGCTTCTCCCAGGGATCTCCCTCCGGCTGCAGGCACCACATAGCCCCGCCAGCAAAGAGGGGCTGCGGGCAAGGGGGTGGCCCCGGAGGGTCTTCCAGCACAGACAGGCGAGAAGGTACTGCTTGGCCCTGGGTGGTGCCCGCTCTCTCGGAGCTGCCCTGGGGCCACAGGGGCAAGGCAGGGAGGGAGGGAGGGTGGCCGTCCCCAAGGCCTGTCCTTGCACCCAGCCAGGTGGGGCGGTCTGGAGGGAACGAGGCGCCTGGCACTGAGCAGCCCCTCCATCCCTCTGCCCACTGGCAGTTGCCCCTCCCTCCCCCCTCCCTCTCACACTGAGGTCAGGCTGGAGCCGCAGGCGCTCTGCACGCGCTCTGCACACGGCGCCACTGACCCTGACCCACCTCTTCTCCCCGCAGCTGCCTGGGCACGTGGGCCTCCCCCTGCGACCTGCGCCCCCCGCTGCCTGCGCCACGGCCGCCCAGCCCGGGCAGGAGTGAGGGCGGCGTGCCTCTGGGCGGGGGGTGCGGCGGCCGGCCCCACCATCGGCCACATGGTCACCTCTGCCACCGCGGGCCAGCCCGGGGACTCGCCCCCCCCGCCGGACTTCAGGGAGCTGGGCTGCCACCCGTCCGCCTGCGACTCGGACGCGCAGTACGAAGCGCTGGACTACGAGGGGCTGGACCAGGACTTCGACGCGCTGGACTTTGGCGGCTTCGCCTTCTAGGCGCCGTCCTGACGGGCCCCAGCGAGAGCCTGTTGCCTGGGGGAGGCGACGGCTGCCCCCCTGCGTTCCGCCCGGCCCCTGGAGCCCCCCAGGGAGGCCGCGACTGGGCCGGGCTTTGGCGTCTGCTCCTCGTCTTCCAACCCGTCTGTGTCTTTTCATGTTGCTGATTTTTTTTTAAAAAAATTGTGTATTAATGCGACGGGGGAGGGGGCGATGGCCTGCTGCGACTGTGCCAGCTGTCCTGTCCCGTCCTCCTTGCCGTGGACTGCCTCCCCGCCCTCGCCGTCCCGCCTGCTTTGCATTAAACGAGAGCTTCTATTCCTGCCCTCCTCGGTTGTCTGCTGCATTTGTGGATAATGAATGACCGGCTGGGGTGGAGAGACCAGGCGTTGGGGGTTCGGCTCGCTGCAGTGGGCATCTTGGGGGGCACTTTCCTGGCTGGGCACCTCCCCGGGCGCACTGCTGTTGCCTGCTGCCAGCAGACGTCAGTCCAAGAATCCGCCCGCTGGATCCGACCCGCGGTGGGTCCTTCTGGTCCAGCCTCCTTCCTCTAGTAGCTGGCCTGGCTGCCCCCTGGCTTACTGGCACTGAGTGGTGGACGGACTCTGAACAGGGATTGGCTGCGTAGCCAGACCCCCAACTGGCGTCCAGGACTGGCCTGCCCCATTGCGGAAGTCTGCTTTGCCTCAGTGTGGGTTTTCTCAGCCTCGCTGCTGCTCCCAGCCTGAGCCAATCCACCCATTCCTGCCGCACATTAGAGCACCTTTGTCATCTTTGGAAGAAGGGAAGGGATGCCCCCCACTTTGATCCACTGCAACAACCAACCTACTGGGCTAGCGTCACTCCCGCAGAGAAAAGCGTTCCCTTCCTCAAAACACGTTGTTCCTTGCTAAGAATTAGGAATAATGAGTGGGTGCAACGTTGATTAAATGTTGGGAAACTCTCCTCTCCCTCTACTGGCCATGTGCTAGACTGCACGTCTCGCTTGACTCTGCGGGTGTTTTTGTTTTTTTTTAGAGGGTGCGTTTTGGAAGCTCAGGACATTACGGTTCGTTCTTAGATTCCAGATAACAAATTAGAAACGCTCCAGGAATAAATGGGCACAGTTGCTGCTGTTTCGTGGCTCTGTCCACGTTCGTGGTGACATGCAGGGCCCTGGAATAAAATGCTGAGCCTGTGTGGGCAGGAGCTGCCAGTCGAAAACCTGGTGAACGCCTTTGGCACCATTTGGCTGTTTTTCCCCTCCTCCCACCGTCGTTCCTGTGCCCGCGATGGAGCAGCCTTCCTGCCTGCAGGCACAGTCCCTCTTCACACACCCGCACTGGCCTTCCTGCTTGGCACACAACCTGTGCTGCCTGCTGCCCTCCTGCTGCCCAGCCACGTGGCCCTGGGTAGACTTTCTCCCTAGAGAAATATGTTTGTTCAAGCGGGCAATATCCCTTCGGCGGGGGCCCATCCATGCGCTGGGAGTTAATCTGCAATCGTGAAGTGGGAGGGGCTTCTGTGGCTGGCAGGGCAGAGCCTGGACCTTGGCTGGCTGGCTCAGGTAAACACGAAGGGGGTCAACGGAGTTTGTGAACTGCCCCCACTCCACCCAACAAACATGCGTGCCTGTGGCTGAGCTTTCCCCTGGGGGGGGCAGACTTGACTTCAAGAATCTTCTTCTAGATAATGCCATTCTTCTATTGGAGGAGTCCCTCAATTCCTCGGTACCCTCTGATTCGCTGCCAGTATCTATAGACGAAATTAAGGTACTGATTTCTTCACTTAATCCAGGTAAAGCCACCGGCCCTGATAAAATCTCAGCGGAATTACTAAAATCTGAGCCTGAATTTTGGGCCCTGATTCTGGTAGAACTTTTTAAAGCGGCTAATTCAAGTGGTAAACTTCCTGAGTCATGGCTTCAAACTTTAGTGGTGCCTATTTATAAAAAAGGATCCCTGTCAACCTGGGAATTATAGACCAATTAGTCTATTATCAATAATTGGCAAGTTGTATGCCAAATTCTTATTGGTTCATCTTAACATCTGGGTTACCCAAAATGAGATCTTGGGAATTGAACAAATAGGTTTTAGACCCGGTCATACCACTCTGGATCATTGCTTAATATTATCCCATCTTATTTACAAACACTCTGTCAAAACTAAAACCAAACTTTGTCGCCTTCATTGATTTGAAAACGGCATTTGACAGTATAAACAGAACTTTGCTATGGTCCAAGTTAAAAAATATGGGGGTTCCACTCAACCTACTTTTCCCTATAAGACAGCTCTATACATCTACTTCCTGTAGAATTAGATATTCTTGGGATGGTCTCCTTTCAGATGAAATTCATACCAACAAAGGAGTTAAACAGGGCTGTCCACTTGCCCCCACTCTCTTCAATCTTTTCTTGAATGACCTGGCTCCGGTTTTATCTGTTGTAGATGGTCATACTCCAACTCTTGGGTCTTGCAAAGTCCCAATTCTACTCTGTGCAGATGACGCGGTCATCATATCGCGTTCACGCTTAGGCCTTAAAAGGTTGCTTAATAAATGCCTGGAATATCTGGCTCTAAATAAGTTGCAGTTAAATTTTCAGAAGTCTAAGATAATGGTCTTTTCTAAGTCCCGGAAAATCTATAAATGGTCCTTCAATGGCCATGCTATTGAACAGGTCAGAACCTTTAAATATCTGGGTTTATTATTTTCTTCTAATTATTCTTGGTCCAGTCATCGCCAAATGGTACACTCAATTGCTAAAATATTGTCTCTGGCAATAACTTGATTTTTCTTTAATAAAGGTGGCCGCTTAATTCCGGCAGCCCTTAAAATATTTAAAGCTAAATCCATTGCCCAAGCTTTGTATGGCATTCCCATCTGGATAAAGGCGTTCCATCACTCTATGGAATCAATTCAATCGCCTTGGCCTTACCCAGGTGTGTACCGTATGCTGCCCTCTGTCTTGAATCTGGCCAACTTATGCTTGAGACATTAGCTTGGCTTAGGACATGCAAATACTGGTTAAAATTGTATTTTAACAATGCTCAAAACAGCTTACTGTATCATTTCAAAACAGATTCTTGTCCTCCAGAGGGCACGTGGCTCAAGAAGATTAAGCAGTTTGGCTTAGACTCCGACTTATTAGGAACTGTTCCTTTTTCTACAGCACTTAGTATGGTCAAACAGAGAGTACTTGATGTACATGCTCAAACTTTGATGAGTGCGGCTAATAGTACTTCCTCGCCTTTATACTGGAACCTTCCAGTTGTAGTAGGGAAAATACCTGACTATATTATTTTACTAACCCAGATGAAAGAAGGGCACTATCATTAGCATGGTGTAATGTAATCCCATCGGCTGTATTGATGAGCAGATATAACATCATCCCTTATAAGGATAGAATATGCCCATGTCAGATGAGGGTAGTAGAGTCGCTACCTCATATATTTTTCCATTGCCCCTTTCATGCAGCGGCCCGCAAGATTTTTCATTCTAATATTTCACAGTTGAAATTAGATCATATGGATGAAGTTAATCTTAAATTCTTTCTTATGTCGACTGATCTGAATATGCTAAAGCACCTCAATACTTTTCTTTGTGGTATTGTAAAATGTAATGCGGCCAGAGAATACGTATGGGATAATCTTAACTAGTTTTATTTATTTATCAATTTTTAATGTCATCAAGGCCATCCTAGTTTTAGTCTACGTATTGATTGAGCAATATTGTTTTTCCTCTATATTTTTGGTCAGAATAATAACATTCGAGAGTGCCCTATTAGTGAATCCTTAAATTTTCTGGTTGGTGTTTAGTGTTTTTTACATGATAGGCGACTATGTTGTGCTGTGTTTTGCTGTGCCAATAAATGTATCCTCTCTCTCTCTCTGCAAAAGTGGGAGGGGCTTCTGTGGCTTGCAGGGCAGAGCCTGGACCTTGGCTGGCTGGCTCAGCTAAACACGAAGGGGGTCAAGGGAGTTCGTGAACTGCCAACCCCCCCCCCCCGACCAACATGCGTGCCTGTGGCTGAGCTTTCCCCTGGGGGGCAGGCTTGGCTTCCTTGCGTTCCAATTCAAAATGGAAATGATTAACGCTGGCGCAGGAGGGCACTGAGGGGAGTGCCCTTGGCCTCAAAGGCCTGGCTGCGGGGGCAGTGGGTGGCACTCCTTCGTGGGGCAGGGAGAGGGAGCTGCTCCGTTTCCCCCGCAGAGCGCCTGGCCCAGCCGCTGCCTGCAGGTGCCGCTTCTGCATCTTGTGGGATTGGGAGCGCTTTGGGGGACAGCAGGATGCGCTTGCGTCTGTATTATTTTGCTGTGCAGACTGTTCGGTGAACTCTCTTCTTTGTCCAAGCAGGATATAGCCCTTTTCAGTGACCACCATTGTTACCAGGAGGAGCTGCGCAGCCGTCTTGGCACAGCCAGAGTTTCAGCAGCGCGTCAGGTGTGATTTCCCCTCTCCAGATGGACCTGCTGGGCATCACTCCCTTCCTCTTGGTCTCCATCGCTTTCTTGGTTGTCCTCCTCTGGAGGAGGCAGGCTGGCATGGGCAAGCTGCCCCCCAGGCCCCCCTCCGCTGCCTGTCCTAGGCAACCTCTTCCAGATGGACCTTCGCAACGTGGTGGCGTCTTTCCAGCGGGTGAGTGCCCGTCCTTCCTGCTCCTCCTCCTGCAGCCGCCATCCTGGGCCATTCCAAGTGGGAGGGTGAAGGAGCTGCCCTGGTGGCATTCATTAATGCCTTTCAGAGGGCACTGGACAGATGGCCTCTCAGCCACCCTGGTGCTCGCTGCTGCCTGCTTCCCCTGCAGCCTGAGCCAAAGCACGTCTGCTCAGAGGTCAGCGCCCTGAGCTCAGCGGGACTTGACCCCGAGCATAGAAGCGTCAGGTGGCAGCTTAGAAGACCTGCAGGCTCCACTCCCTGCCATCAGTGCACGGGGGAGGTGATGCTGGCAGCTGCAGTTTTGCAGGCAGGCAGGCAGGAGAGGGGGCTGCAGGGGGTCTCGTCTTGGCCCCCGATGCCTTTGCTCTGTGCTCAGACATGCGCCACAAGGCGGCCCAGCAGCCTCCCGCTGAGGGGTCTGGTGCTTCTCTCTTCCCGGGAGTTCCGAGACCAGTACGGCCCCGTGTTCACCGTCCGCCTGGGCTCCAAGCCGGTCGTGGTGCTGTGCGGCTACGAGGCCCTCAAGGAGGCCCTGGTGGACAACGCAGAAGCCTTTGGCGGGAGAGGTCTGACGGTGGCTCTGGATGAGAAGCTCAGCAAGTACGGTGAGGCCCCCTGGAAATGGGAAGGGAGCATGGGCAACGGGGGAGGGGAGAACAGCCTCCGAGTCTGACGGTGTCGATGTGGGGGGAGTGGGGAGCGGTGCCACCGAGGCTGGCAAAATTGCGGCCAGGGAAGGCAGGGTCTGTGTCTCAGGTTCTGGCCTCTGAGCGGTGAAGAGCCTGTCCCTCTTTCCAGGCGTCGTCTCCACCAACGGGGAGCGCTGGAGGCAGCTGCGCCGCTTCTCCCTCAGCACCCTGCGGAACTTCGGGATGGGGAAGCGGTCCATCGAGGAGCGGATCCAGGAGGAGGCCCAGTTCCTGGTGGAAGCAGTCAGGAAGACCAAAGGTGCAAGACCCCTCTAGGCTTGTCCACACTTTCCCGCAAGGGGGGGGGCTGTTGCTTAATATGGCCGCTGGAAAGAGAGGAGGGGCGGGTCTCCTCTCGAGCAAGGCAAGCTGGAGTTCTGCACCTCTGAAGGTCACTCGCTCGCTCCCGATGGCACTTTGAAATTCTCACTTCCAGGGGCAAAGATTTAAGGCAGCGAGTGCCAACCTGCCCATGCCCACTCCTCTTGGCATTGGTTTGCCTCTCCGGGGTGGACAGAAGTCCCAAGAGTGACCCTTTCTCTCTGCTCAGACTCTGCTCAGCCTGCCGCCTCTCTTTTCCTACAGCTGGAGTATAGCATCGCATTTCTGTTGCTAGGCGTTGCTATGCAAACTGACCTCCAGTTCAGAAGAAAGGGCACACCCTTTCCCCGCTTTTCTCCCCCCTCTGAGAATGCTCAGAGATTGCACGGGAGGAGGGGCCCCCTGAGCTGACAGGGAAAGGTTGCATTCCAACCCAATGAGAGAGAGAAACGTTAAAATCGAATGGGAAAACAGCTTTTGCACAAAGCAGCAACAAGAAGTGGCCTTCAGGTGTAAGGAAAGGCCACCAGCCAATCAGATGCTCTTTAGCTGTTCTGTATACGTAATAAATCTGCTCATGCATATGCTAATGATGTGTAACGCGATATTCAATAAAAAGAAGGACTGAAGGACGGAACTCTCAGAGTCGGACAGACTGAGAGTCAGAGTTCAGTCAGTCCATCAGAGTGATCACTTCAAACCAAGCTGGTGTCTCTGATTCCTTCATTCTCATTCGAGAATCCCTACACTGGAGAATGGGCAGCTTGCTGGAGAATCCTAGAGAACACGAACCAGCAAATAGCTGCCCTAAATGTTGTTGTTGCCCTAAATCTTGTTGGGGCAGAAGATTTAGCCGAGAGGGGGCAGAAGATTTAGCCGAGAGGGGGCAGAAGATTTAGCCGAGAGGGTTAATGCCTCCGTTTGCCTGAAGATAACAGCAGAAGATCTGAAGGTCGTGAGCTCGGGACTGCCGGAAGTCTCTGTGAGCGGCAGACCTTGCAAACTGCGGCTGATTAAAAGCTGAGTTCCAGCTGCCTCGTGGGAGGAGGAGTGTGCTGAAGTCAGCTGCGTCTCTGGTGGGAGCAGGGAAGCCTCTTATCAGCCAGCAGAAGACAGAGGGGGGCTAAGAAAGAAGGCTAAATCCAGAAAGAAAGATCTGTATGAGTGTGGTTCTTGAAAGATAGAACATTCTGTAAATTGTAAAAACCTTCGGGTTTGTGAAAAAGTCTGCCTATGTAAACCGCCTTGAGTTGTAATCATTAGAGAAATCTAGTGATCTTAAGAAAGGCGGTATATAAATACATGTATTATTATTGTATTATTATTAAATGTCTCTCCCCACCCCATGCCTGTTCCTCAGGGCGCTCCTTTGACCCCACCTTCTACCTCAGCCATGCTGTCGCGAACGTCATCTGCTCCGTGGTGTTTGGCCAACGGTTTGAATACGACGACAAGGAGTTCGTCACTTTACTCGGCCTGATCAACAAATCCCTACGACTCGCCTTTTCCTTCTGGATGCAGGTAAGGGAGGTGACAAGCTGGGATGGAAGTTGACTGTGCCGCTTTTCATGGAACCGCCTGGATTCAGGACGAGTTCCTGTTCCTCCAGGTCTTCGGTTCCCTCTCCCTCGGCTTTCCCTAGATGAGTCTGATTCCAAGGGGAAAATAGTCCAGACACTGGGAGTGATCAGCGAACCAAGGAGTGCCGCACTGCGCATGGACAGGCCTTGATGGGGGGGGGTGTCTCTTTTCTGCTTTTCCACAGCTGAAGACTTTTTTCCCCTCGCTGATGAAGATGGTGCCTGGACCCCACCACACGCGCAACACGTACACGGACGAGCTGATCCGCTTCGTCTCTCGGAGGATTCAGCTGCACCGGAGCGCCTTCGACCCCAGTTGCCCCCAGGACTTCATCGATTGCTTCCTTGCCAAGATGGAGCAGGTACCGCAGAGGCCACTTTTGCGAACGGACAACTCAAACCTGAGCTGAAACTATTCCAAAAGAAAAAAGTATCCAGGCAGTTTTCTGAACCGAGTGGGCTTTTTTGGCAAAATGGGAATATCTTGTATGCAGAGAGAGCACTTAGGGTGAGGGAGCCCTGCAGACGTGGAGGTATTCCAATGATGTGCGTTTCACAAGCGTATCAGAGGTGGAGGCCAACAGCAGGTGTCTGTCATGGCAGTGGATCACCTGCTTCCCCACACAGGGTCCTACGAGGGACACCATGGACCACTAGCGTACCTTCCCTCTGGCCTGGTCTGGCCCCCTTTCAAGCAACGAAGTGCTATTTCTCACTGCAGGGCCGGCCTTCTCATGGCGCAGCCTGAAAGGGTGGCGTCGAGCAGTGGTGGCAGGGAACGTCGGCCCCTCTGGCCTGCTGCCTCCTCAGCCGCTCCAGTCGGTGTGCCCCTCTCCCTCCCACCCTTCCTTCTTGTATGTTTGACAGTCGGGAGGTTGCGGTTGTGCGCACTGACAGCACAGCAGTTCCCCTCCCTTCCCTGATCTGGTATTGACATTCAAGGGTTTCTCAAAATCAAAAGGTTGGATTTCAGCCCAGGTGCAGCGAGCGCCCAGGCGCTTCTCAGTGCTACGCCTCCATCCCTCTTACTTAGATTGGCCTGTGTTGTGCGGAGTCAGGCTGGAACGGGAGTCTAGCAGTCTGCAGGCCGGGCCTTCCTGCGGGGCCCCCGGCTTTGCAGGCCCCTGGCTCCCTCACGCCACCTTCTCCTTCTTTCTGGTGCCAGGAGAGACAGAACCCGGCCTCCGAATTCCACGACGACAACCTGGCCGTCACGGTGCTCAACCTGTTCTTCGCAGGGACCGAGACCGTCAGCACCACCCTCCGCTACGGCCTCCTCCTGCTCCTCCGATATCCAGAGACAGAAGGTGGACGACTCAAAGCCAGATCAGACCTTGCTCTCTTGTACTGCCTGTCCCCATCCCTAGCATAGCTGGAGGGGGGGCTGCCCCAGGGCATACCCCGACCTGTGCCCCTCTGAAGACTGGAGGGGACCGGAAGTGACATTTCAAGGCCTTCTGAGGTCTGGGGGGGGCTGCACAGCCTCCCTGGGCCTCAGACCCTTCAGACGTGACTGAGGGGTACAGGTCAGGGGGCAAAGAATTGGGCACCACCCCCAAAACTATGCCGCCCAGGAGCCCAGCCCCCCCCCCGCCAGCCCTCCTTAGGTAGAGATTGTACTTGGCTGGCTGCGGAGCTCCAGGCCTCCAGCTCTGACCTTTGGAGCCGCCTTCCTGCTGGGCCAGACTCTCGCCCCCTGCCTGCCCCCTGCCTCCTTCTGGATGCCGCCAGACAGGCTGGCAAGTCTTGCCATTGCTCTGCCTCGGAGCAGCAGGAGGCGGATGCTGAATTCCAACTGAAGATCCAGCTCTGAACAGATGCTTAAAAAGGCAGGCAGGTCGTTCTAGTTCTGGGGTTTGGAGTAACGGCTTCTGTCTTGGGGGCTAGGCTGAGATTCTTCCCCACCTCGAGCCACTGCAGAGCAAAATGTCTGGGGGTTTTTGCTGCTGAGGTCAGGGTGGGACAAACTCACCACCGTTTGAAAAAGTTGACATGCCGAGGTTGATTCCTCCCCCCTACCCCCCTGCCCTTATTTGTAGCAAAAGTTCAGGAGGAAATTGACCGCGTCGTCGGGAGGAGCCGCAGCCCCTGCATGGAGGACCGGAGCCGGATGCCCTACACGGACGCCGTCATCCACGAGATCCAGCGCTTTGCGAACTTGATCCCCCTGGGGGTCCCTCACTTGGCGACCAGAGACACCGAGTTCCGGGGCTACACCATTCCCAAGGTGAGCTGGGCTCAGCGCTCGTCCCGGCCCGGGTGACGGGTGATGGGACAGGGTGACCGTTGCCGGCCTCTTTCAGGGCACCACCATCTTCCCCATGCTGTCGACTGCGCTGAACGACCCCCAGTACTTTGAGACGCCCAGGCGGTTCAACCCCGGCCACTTCCTGGACGACAGCGGGGCCTTCCAGAAGAAGGAGGCCTTCCTGCCCTTCTCCGCAGGTGACGGGGACCACTCAGGTTTTCCTTCTGAAAGGGGGACCAGCGAGTGGGGCGCCCAGTGGGGCTAAATCCTGGGTGATCTTCGGGTTTGCAGAGGCAAAAGAGAGGTGGGGTTGCACTAGCAGAGAGCGGCTCGCCTGGGGGGCCAAGCGTTGGAAAAGGCTGGGGTGGGCCTTTCCGGAAAAAGCCTCCTGGACCTGAAGCCTGTCTGTGAAAGAGAAAGAAAAGCCCCCCCTCCTCCTCCCCCCTGCAGGGAAAAGAGTCTGCCTGGGCGAGGGCCTGGCCCGCATGGAGCTCTTCCTGTTCATGACGGTGCTGCTGCAGAACTTCAGCCTGAAGACACTGAAGGCCCCCGAGGAGATCAACATCCTGCCCCAGGAGCTCAGCAGCGGGAACCTGCCCCGCCCGTACCAGCTCTGCATGGTGCCCCGGTGACGCGGAGGCGACCAGGGCTCTCTGCACGGCCAGCCCGGGCTGAGACGGCGCTGAGAAAGCGAAGGCAGCCGAGCCTCCCGCTGGGCCTCGGTCAGGCGGGACGTCCTCCAATAATAAAAGTCCAGTCGCTGGAAAGTGCCCGGGAAGGTCTCCTTAATGACGCCTCCTGCGTGGGGCTGAGGCACAGAGCCTGGCGCTGGCCCGTGCCTGCGGGAGGAAGGGCAGGGGCTGCCCACCCCGGGAACAGCACCGAAGGCTCCGGTGCCAGACAGTCCCGCTTTCGCCACACTTAGTCGAGGGTGGAGCTGGAGGCCCTGCCCAGCGCGGTGTGGAGTGTGTGGAAGAAGAAAACTCCGCAGGGGGCAGAGAAAGCAGAACGGCGGGCGGGGCGGGGCGTGCACACTGCTTCTCTCTCACAGGCGCACAGTAGCAGAGGTACCTGTGGGGTGGGCAGGACAGGGCACCCCAGGTCAAACTCTTGGGGGTGTCAACCCAAAGACCCCAAATTTTGCAAAAAACACACGCCACAAATTGCAGTTTTACGGATAATGCTGTCATGTTAAATACTGCTTGATGCAGAATTTCACAAGGAATTCAATGAAAAAAATCCATAGCGTAATATTTTCATTCTATCAAACATTATGGCCAACACCCCCCTCCAAATACCACTGTAGGAGGATGGCTACACTGAACCCCCAGCTGCAGGAGCAGTGGGTCGCGGTGTGCAGGGGAGCAACAGCAAGGGCGGGCGCGGATGGTCTCCCATTGCTTGTGAGGAGATACGCGCTGCGTGTGTTTTCTGGCCACGGTTATTCCTCGTTTCATGTCACGACTGTTGGCAGTCAGGCTGAGAGCCCCCCTCACGCTCCCTTTTGCACAGGGGCACGTCCATCTCGAGGCCTCATTGCTGCGGGGGAGGGGGAGGGAGGGGGTGTGTGGTCTGGCATGAGGAACCTCCGGCGCGTCTGTGGGGCCGGCAGAGGCCCGATTCCTCCCGGCCTGGTGGGCTGCAGCTCCTCTCTTGGCCCCTGCCCAGCAGCGAGACTCTGGTCCTCCAGCCCCCCTCCGGCCACCAGGGCTCCTGCTTCCGGGTGCTTGGCAGGAGCAGGGCAGGAGGGTCCCAACAAGGCCAGATTTCATGCCTTTTCGTATCTATTTGAAGAATTTGTGCCCTGCTTTCCCCTGCTGAAGCAAATGCCCGGAGCGGCTTCCCCATGCAATGCGCATCGGCCTGGGTCTCCAAGCAAAGAGAGCCCCTGTGCTGGCCCCCGGAGCCCAGAGCACGCTGCGGCACCAGCTTAAGTCGGCCGCTGGGCACGAGAGGCTGCTTGGCCGAGAGGCAGCTGCATGCTCAGGAAGGGAACCCCAGAGAAGGGCTGCAGCAGCCCCCCCACCTCGGGTCGCAAGCCGGCCCCCGGGGTGCCCCCTCTCCTCCAGGTGCTGGCCTGCCCCATTTTGCCCACCTGTGGCCGTGCGCAGGGGGCCGTGGGCCTGGCACATCGGCGAGGGGTGAGGCACAGCTGGTACTGCCGTGGGGCTGACCCCAGGCCGCCGTATTCGGGAGTGATGGCGAGGTCCTCGGGAGCGACGGGAGACGTCGGGTCAAACCTCTGCAGGATGGGGTGAGGTAGAGGAAGGGCTCCATCCGGGCAGGAGCACCTCCCTGTGGGGGGCGGCAGAGCAGGAGCACTGAAGGGCCCCACTGAGGTTGCTGTGGGGGGGAGGGCCGCGGGTCGTCTGCTGCTGGGCCAGGCAGACCGGCGCTTCTCCCCCAGCGAGCCCCCGGCCAAGTCTGAGAAGGTGGGGGGTTGCCCGGTGCCACCCGTGTGTGAAAGGCCCCGCATGAGCTGCTGGCCTGACGAGCAAAGGAGCCTTGCGGTGCCGGCCATTCTGACGCCAGGGGGAGTCCAGGGGAGAAACTGCCCCAGTCGACGGGAGCAGCCCCAGAAGGAGCTCTTGCCGCCTCTGCCCCCCCTCCCAGCACCCTCCTTCCAGAAAGGAAAGCTGGTCTGGGGGCCACGCCCCCCCCCGTCCTGAGTCCCCGGGCTCTGGGCTGATACGACCCAGCGCCCCACTTGGAACACACCCAGGCGTCCCTCTTCTCTGGAGTCGAACATGGCCCCCCCCCAACCATCCAAGCAGGCGCTCTCCCCTCCCCGGCCCCTCCCCGGCCCGCCTCCAGCTTGGCTCACCTGCACCCAGGCCGTGTCGATCGGGCGGAAGTTCTCTTGGATGAGGCCAGGCAGGACCTGGAGGTCGCGGCCGTCGTATGTGAAGCGCTCCCCAAAGACCACCGAGCAGATGGCGTTGGGGACCGAGCAGCGCAGGACAAAGAGCGGGTCGAAGGGGGGGCCTGCAGGGCGGGGGAGGAGGGCGGGGGTGCCTGGAGCCCCGGAGCCGAGGGACGGGACAGGCCCAAGCAGCCCCTGTGCAGCAGCCACTGGCAGTGCCATCGGAGCCCGTGCCATGACTGCCAGGCCAGGCCTTGGGAGCAGAGTGCTGGGCGGGGGCACCCTGGTGTCGCCCGGCAGGACTCCCTTGCTGACCCTGGGCCTCATCCCCTCAGCAAGGGGGGGGGGAGGGCAGCGCACCAGGCGCATTCCCAGCACGGTTGGGCGCCGCAGAGCCTGTTCCAGCATTCGGGTTGCGCATCCCTCTGCACACCTTGTGTCTTCCAGAACTCCTCCACCAGGAACCCGATCCCCTCCTGGATCCGGGCCTCAAGGGACCGCCTCCCCATCCCAAAGTTGCGAAGGGTGGTGAGGGAGAAGCAGCGCAGCTGTCTCCACGTCTCCCTGTGGCTGAAAGCAATTCCTGGGGGTGGGGGGAGGAGAGAGAACCCCCCTTCAGTCAGGCAGGCAGGGTGAGGGTCCGGATACCACTGGATAGCCCCCGCCCCCCTGCTGGCTGACTGGCTCCATCTCTGTGTTTATTTAGGAATGAGCTGCCCTGTTCCTCAGAGAGAGGGCAGAGTCTGG
The DNA here is from genome assembly GCA_029204185.1 of Lerista edwardsae. Classification (NCBI taxonomy): domain Eukaryota; kingdom Metazoa; phylum Chordata; class Lepidosauria; order Squamata; family Scincidae; genus Lerista; species Lerista edwardsae. Next base: position 13,437,879 of record JAJKFI010000022.1, read on the forward strand.
GGCCCTGGCTTCCTCGCCCTGCTGCTTAACTTGCACAGGTGCGTAACTCGCTCGTTTATCGTTGGTCTCGGATGCGGCATGTCGTCGCAGGACAGCCCTCGCTGCTCATGAGGCCCTCGCTAGAAGGTTCTGCTATATATAGGAAGTCTTCCTTCCTCCTCAAGAGACGCTGGCTGACCAGGCACCCATGCAGGGGCCTCCTGCCCTCCCACCAGGGCTGCAGACCTGTGGGGCTGCACAGTGGTGTTGCTAGGAGGGTGTGGGCTGCACCAAGTCACCTGCAGAAGAACATAAGAGATGCCCACATGCCTGCAGATCTGACAGCAAATCCTCCCTGCTTCCCACAAGCAGCCCAACCTCCCCCCTCCCGCCAACCTGCTTCCACCCCCAAGTACCACGGGTTCACAGAGCAGTAACCTGATACCCTTTCAAAGTGCTGCACACAAAGTGGTGCACCCAGGTAACTTGATACCCACCTCACCTGCCCACACCCTATGCAGATGTTTACCTTCCTGTTGCAAGAGGCGGCTCTTAATCCGAGTTTATTAGCACTTGTTCCTGGCCCAGTTTTGGCTCGTTCCTTTATCTGTTCATCCCCTGCCCCAGTTCTATGTGCCCCCTCCTCGAAGGAGCTCAGGATCTCACAACAGCCCTGTGAGGTGGATGAGGCTGAGAGAGAGTAACTGGCCCGAGGGTCCCACGCAGTAAGCTTTGTGGCTGAGCTGGGAGTTGAGGCGGGATCTTCCAGGAATTCATCAAAGTGGGTGCAGCAACTAGAAATGCCCAGCAGAGGGAGCCAAGTAGCTACTTCAAGGGACACTAAAGGCTGCTGGAGAACCAGAAGTTTGCAGATCGGCTAGCAGTGAAAGGGGGGGGGGAGAATATCCACCCCCTCAAAGCTCTCCAGCTAGAAATTGGGCCCCACTGCCAGCTGCATCGGGTGTTTCCCCCAAGGGGCCGCTGCCCTCCTGCCCTTCCTGGTGAGTCAGTGTGTGTGTCGTCCGCAGAGTCCCAGCGGCAGGCCTGGGGAAGAGCCCCGCCACCCTTGTGCTTGCCAAGCAGCAGGGCGGGCTGGATCCGGGTGATGCCGCGGGGTCCCTGCCCGGCTGAGAGGCCGCCGCCTAGGCTGGGCACCCCCTCCCACCCCTCACCTTGCTCTCTGCAGGGGGCTTGGCCAGGAGCCCTTGTCTCGGGGGGAGCCCAGGCCCAGAGCGGGAGGGGGCACCGCCAGCCACGCGGCTGCTCGGGAACAGCGGTCCAGACTGAAGGCTGCTGCGGGAGGGGGTCTCGCTGGGCCAGTGCAGGGGCCTCTGGGGCCTGGGAGTGGGCGGAATTTAGGGGAAAGGGGCAGGAAACGGGCAGGGGGAGCTGGGCACCCATCACAATGCACCACGCTGAGGCAGTGCTCCAGTGTGCAGCGAGCAGGAATCTCGGGCCGACTTGCATCTTGGGCCAGCAGCAAATGCCTTGGCACTCCTAGTCTTTCTGAGTCCCTGTCGGTCGCTAGGACTGCCGCTCAAGCCAACCTCTCTGGGGGGGGGCGCTCATCTGCAAGGGGAAGAGCTTGGCAAGCTCAGGCAGGGAGGCCGTTGAGCAACTTCCTCGCTGTCGCACTGATTAACCAGGAACTCGCCTCATCGATCTCCCACAAGTGTGTGGAGATTAAGCCCGTCAAGTGCTGGTTGTGTAACAGGGGTGGTGCTGCTGCCAAATCCAGCCCAGCCGAGCCCCATCACATCCAGTCCCATCTCCGACTCGGGCGCGCAGGGGAAGAGTGAGGTCCGGTCTCGCCATGGAGCTGCCTGGCACCGCCACCCTCCTCCTGGTCGCCCTCCTCACCTGGCTCCTCGTCACCGCGGCCAGACGGACGCTGTCCTCCAAGGGGAAGCTGCCCCCCGGGCCCACCCCACTGCCCCTGATCGGGAACTTCCTGCAGATCAAGTCGTCGGAAACCTTGAAGTCCCTGCTCAAGGTGAGTGCCAGGCCAGGCCAGGCCAGGGCAGGGCAGGGCACGGCAGGGCACCAGGGGGCAGGGGGGGCTTGGAAGAAGGAGCAAGCCTCCCTGGGGCTCCAGCGCCCCCTCTCCACGGAGAGGCCCCTTCTCTCCACAGAGGCACCTGCCTCTGGTTCTCCAGGCTGTTGGGGGCACCTGCCTCCACCCAGAGCCCCCCCCCCCCGCCTGTCCCGCGACTCTGCCGTGGCTGCACCTGAGGGGTCAGGACGTGGAGGCTGCCCGGACGGAGCCCTTTCCCTGCCCAGGACTCGGCAGATCCAAACGCTGCCTGGCTCCTGCCACAGCCCAAGTGGGCGCCGCACCGCGCCGCGCGAATGCTGAAGCCCAGCTCAGTCTGCGCCCCGGCAGCTGGGCAAGAACCGTGAAGGGCCTGCTCCTGCCAGAGCTGTGAAGGAGGAACCTCCCTTGGGGGTGGCTGCGGAGGCCGAGCGGCATTGCCCCTGCGCACCGGGCACCGAGGAGCTCTACCAGGGCTGCCCGCTTATGCGCTCTGTGATGGCATCACCATCACCACCATTATTAATTAAGGGAGTTTGAAAAGGGTGTCGTCTTCCCACACCTTTCATGGTTGGACAGAAAGCAGAGTTATGTGTTCTTATTCCAAGTACCCACCCCGAGTTCTCCTTTTAATTCATTTTGAAGCAGTTAAAAAGTGCCCTCGGTGGGTGACTGCGGCTGATCCCGTGTCAGCAGCTCCGGCCACTGGAAAAAGTTGCCTCGTTTAACTTCTGGAGCAGCAAAATGCGGTGTTTTGTTTGTATTCAGATAGTTTCACACAACAGGTGGTGTGTTTTTATGGGCTTTAAACAAAAACAAACACCCCTAGATGTGAAGCAAAACAAACGGGGCTAGGATGTTTTTCCTGTTCAGTTTGGTTTTCTGTTACTGTTTGGGTTGTTGTGCTGCAGTGTTGTGAGCCGACCTGGGTCTGGAAAGGGTGGGGACACAAAAGAGACATAAGGCGGGGGAGGGCAGCCACCCCTTCCTCCCCCCCCCCCACCCGCAGCCTCTCTTTGGCAGCACCTGTTTGCCAACGCTGGCAGCCTTCTCTCGGGTTGGGAGCCCACCATTCGTTTTCCTCTACAAGCCATTTGTCAGCCTTTTTCTGAAAAAGTGGCATGTCAATATTTTATTAATGTTATTGTTAATAATAATCAGAACACGGAGGGCAAAGCCCTGCCGACAAGGCAAACATGCCAAGCGCTTTGCGGCTCTTAATGCTGCTTCCCAAAGACCTCTGAAAATCAGGGCGTGTCTGTGGGGCTCGTGTGGGCGATTCCTCGGACGGTCCTTTCCTGGGACAAGCCCTCCAGGCTCAGCGGCAGCCTGTCTCCAAATCCCAGGGGCAGGGGCGGGAGAGGGCACTGAGGCCTGAAAGGGCCTCTGAGCACGTGCCAAGTGCCCCACTGAGCACCACCGAGGAAGAGCCCTGCTGCTCAGACCCACGGCTCGGCTCGCGCAGCCCCGCACTCTGCCCCGCACATCTCAGCTGGGGGGTTGCGGCGACACCTTCCCCACGTCAAAGGCAGCGGCTGCTGCAGGGAGGGCGCCTCAGGCCCCCCCCGCCCGGTGGGAGCCCCCGGTGGCCTGGTCCGGCCGGCTGAGCGGGCGCTGCAGCCGGGGCCTGCCGGGGGTGACGCCGGCCCGGCTTCTGTGCCCCGCGCAGCTGAGAGAGAAGTACGGCCCGGTCTTCACGGTCTACTTTGGCAACCGGCCCATCGTGATCCTGTGCGGCCACGACGCGGTGAAGGAGGCCCTGATCGACAAGGCCGAGGAGTTCAGCGGCAGGAAGACGATGCCCACCGTGGAGCGGAACTTCCACGGCTACGGTGAGAGCCCTCCCTCCCCCCCCGGCCGGGCCAGGTAGCCCCTCCCGCCCCTCCCCCCCGGCCGGGCCGCCACTCAGCGCCTGTCCCTCTCCGCAGGGGTGGTGTTCGCGAACGGGGAGCGCTGGAAGCAGCTGCGCCGCTTCTCCCTCACCGTCCTGCGGAATTTCGGGATGGGCAAGAAGACCATTGAGCAGCGCATCCAGGAGGAGGCCCAGTTCCTGCTGGAGGAGTTCCGGAAGCACCACGGTGAGGGGAGGCAGGGCTGGGGGAGCCCGAGCACCGGGGGGGGGGGCGGGAGGCGGCAGCGCTGGTGCCAGGGAGGGTGCGCGTGCGAGAGCATCGCGCTGCGCTGCCTCCAGGAGCCACAGAGGTCTGCTAGGAGAGGGATCTGAATGACTGGGGAGGAAAGAGGGGCAGGAGCTGAGCTGGGAGGGAGGGAGGGGGCCCCAGTCCCAGCGGGAGGCAGCAACCCAGGCACCCACTCGTTCTCCCTCCCTCCCTCCCTCCCTCCGCGCTGCGCTGCAGGGAAGCCCTTCGAACCCACCTTCTTCCTGAGCCGCGCCGTCTCCAACGTCATCTGCTCCATCGTCTTTGGGGACCGCTTTGACTATGAGGACAAGGACTTCCAGGCCCTGATGCAGATGATGAACAGCAGCTTCCAGGAGATGAGCACCGCCTGGGGGCAGGTACCGCTGGGGGGGGGGAGCCTGGGGGGGGGAGAGAAGGGCCGACCCTCCACGGCCTGCTGGCTTCCCACCCACTGGCCCTCGCTCGGCTGAGCCCAGGCAGGCCTCTCAGCGCTCTGTCCCGCCCCCCCCCCCCCGCAGTTCTACGACATCTACGTCAACCTCCTGAAGTACTTCCCGGGCCCCCACTGCAAGGTCTACAACCTGCTGGAGGACATGAGGGTCTTCATCGCCAGGAGAGTGAAGAGCAACCGGGAGACGCTGGACCCCAACTCCCCCCGCGACTTCATCGACTGCTTCCTCATCCAGATGGAGAAGGTGGGCTCTGGGCGCAGGGGCTGGCGGTGCCGCGCTGGCTGGCTGGGGGGGGGGGCTCCACCTCACACCGGCCACGGCCTTGTTCCTGCAGGAGAAGGAGAACCCGGCCAGCGAGTTCAACGTCAAGAACCTGGAGCTCACCACCCTCAACCTCTTCTTCGCTGGGACGGAGACCGTCAGCTCCACCCTGCGCTACGGCTTCCTGCTGCTGATGAAGTACCCTGAGGTGCAAGGTGAGTAGTGGCAGGTGCACCCCTGCAGGAGTGCCTGGCAAAGTTCATCCCAGCGATGCGTCTGCCCAGGTTGGGGGAAGCAGCCTGGCCTCAGAGGGCATCTCTCGCTCTCGCTCTGCACATATGCGCATGCATAAGGACACATGCCAGTGATTTTCAGCCTCTTTCCTCTCGTGGCACACTGAGAAGGCACGGAAATTGTCCAGGCGCACCATCAGTCTTTTGACACAATTGACAAGGCGCACACACACTGCCGTGGGCATTTCAGCGTCTCAAAACAGCTGGATTTGAAACTCCCCCCAAGCGCTGCCCTCGCCCTCGTTTTGGACGAGGTCTTCGGCCGCTTGGGACGGAGCAGCCCGCAAAGCAAACGGTGGGTCTCGCCCTGACAGCAAAGCTGCACCAGGAGATCGACCGGGTGATCGGCCAGGACCGCGTGCCCAGCATCGAGGACCGCAGCCGCATGCCGTACATGGACGCCGTCATCCACGAGGTGCAGAGGGTCAGCGACCTCATCCCCATGAACGTGCCCCACGCCGTCACCCGCGACACGGAGTTCAGGGGCTACGTCATTCCCAAGGTAGGGGGGCCACGGGCCAGTGGGGGGCCCAGGAGCCTCTGGAAGGGGCTCCCCTGGAGCAAGGCTTGCAGGGGCCGGTGCGGCACAGGAGCGGGGGCTCCCCTCTGGATCTTGGCAGTGCTCCTCCCCTGCGAGTCCCGCCAAACCCTGCACAGTTCCAAGGCCCACATCCTCTCCTCTCCAGGGGACAGAAGTCTTCCCCCTCCTCAGCACCGTTCTGCACGACCCCACCAAGTTCAGAAACCCCGACGCCTTCAACCCCGAGAATTTCCTGGACGAGAGCGGGCGCTTCAAGAAGAACGACGCCTTTGTGCCCTTCTCCTCAGGTGGGGCGCCCCTCCCAGCACGGCTGCCCACGATCGAATGCCTTCCGCTTGGGGGTGGGGGTGGCTTGATTGTGCTCACACTTGGGGCTTGGAATGGGGGTCTGGAAGTCGGGCAGGATTGGGCCGTCCCCCATTTGCCCACTGCCTGGCCAGACCGGAACCCCAGGCGCCACCGCAAGTGGGTTCCTCTGCGTCAGAGATGACCGTCTGCGGGAAGAGGCTGGGCTGGCCCTCTGCCAGGGCAGGGCAGGGCAGGGGGGGCGAGGCACTGGCTGTGGCACTCCCGGGCCCTGACCCTGGCAGGCTGACCCGCGGCAGTCCGTCCCCGCTCCCAGCGCAGGCCTTGCGCCCTGCCGCTGCCTGACGGCGCCCCTCTCTGCCGGCAGGGAAGCGGATCTGCCTGGGCGAGGCCCTGGCCCGGATGGAGCTCTTCCTCTTCTTCAGCACCACACTGCAGAGATTCCAGCTGAAGCCCCTCGTCGCCCCCAGGGACATTGACACCACCCCCAAGGAGAGCGGCTTCGCCAACATCCCTCCCTTCTACCAGCTCTTGGCTGTCCCGCGCTGAGCGGCCCCCCTGGTGGGAGGGAGCGTCCCCCCTTCCCCCGCTCTGCGCTCTGGGGGAGGACTCCCTGCGGCTGCCCCCCCTCACCCTTCCTCGCAAGCCTCGCCCAGAGGGACCCCCCTCCCGCCCTCCCTGGCCCCTGCGAGCCGCCCGAGTTCTGCTGCAGCTCCAGAGCTGGGAGACGCACACCTGTGGAACTGCTGCTTCGCTGTGCCGGGGGGGGGGCTTCATGGGTGCGCAGGAGCGCTGAGTTCCAGCGGCTGCTTCCAAGGGGGCTGGGGCTGGGGCTGGGGCTGGGGCTGGGCCTGTCCTCTCTCCTCCTCGGGAAACGGTGCCGCTGTTGTCTGCAGAGGTGTATAAAGACGTCCTCACCAAGCCTTCCGCTCCGTCGTTCTTCCTGAGCGCGCGTCCGTCCGGCGTTTCGAGGGGCAGCTCGGAGGCTGTGAGCCGAGGCAAGCCCAGCAGCTCAGTCTGGCGCTGGAAAACACCCACCCGTTCGTGGGCGTGTTGGGCAGCCGCATCCTCAGAGCCACAGTGCCAGACCAAGGCGGGGGTGGGGGGGAGGACAGCGGAGCAGCCCGGCAGGACCCGCAAAGCGGGGGGGGGGAGGACACGTCTTGGGGCATCACCGGGAGAGAACATCAGCCGGAGAGGGACCAGCACACCGTGTGGCGCGACCTGGCCCAAGAAAGGGGGTTCAGCAGCCCCCAACGCTTTCCTCCTGGCCAGCCCCCCAAATATCCCAAAGCCCCAAGTGGCCCCCAGGCGTATCTGGGCCCCTCCAGCTGCTCTCATCAAGCCCAACCGGCCATGGATGTCACTGCCTCTTCCTAGTGCAGCCTCCCCCCGCAGTGTACACGCAACCACAGCTGCACATGGGCACTTGTGGGCACAGGAGCGCACCGTCTGAAACGGCTAGAAGGCGGCAACGGGGGGCGCGAAGCACGAGGGCAGGTGCCTGCCGGGCACCTGAAGCGCAGGACCCTGAGCGTGGTGGCACGTTGACACACGGACGGGCCGCCTCCTGTTCACAGCCGGGGGGCAAGGGGGCCGCCATGGGTCTCCGGACACAGGTGCAGATCCGGCCCACAAGCTGCCGTGGGCTGCCCAAGGGCAGGGTGGTCCTCGCAGGGGTCCAGCCAGTCTTGCTCCAGCAGGTGGCACCTGCGCAGAGCCCTCGCCGACCTGCACCCAGCTGGGCTAAAAGTGGCACACGGGGGGGGGGCAGCATGGGGTGCCCCTCCCTCCCCACACGGGTTCAAGCAGAGAGCACCTGGAAAGTGCCCCCAGCATTACCAGCGCCCCCAGATCTGCTCCCGTGAGGCCCTTTGCCTCAGCCGCCGGGCCTGTCCCACTGCCGTCCTGCTCAGCGGGAGGGGGCTGGAGTGGGGGGGGGTCCCTGCACCCCATCTCTGGGCCTGCCCCTGGCCCCCACGGGCGCTCTGCTGGCCTGGGCTACCGAAAGGCCCAGGCCTCTCCTTGCCAGCTGTCTCAGAACGAAGGCTGCTGCCCCTGCCCACCAGGGCTGAGGGCCCCCCGCCTGTGGCAGAGGCCCTTGCCCTGCATGCCAGGGGGCAGGCTGCCACTCGCGGCAAGGAGGCCCTGTCACAGAGGGGGCTGCCCTCTTCTTCCCAGCGTCACCACCTCGCAGGCGGCTGCACCCTCCTGGTGCCACCTGGAGTGCTCTGGCGGGGGACAGGCCTCCGAACCGGGCGCTTCCCGAAGGCCCCTGCGCTGCCCCCCAGGGCCTCCGCCCGTCTCTTCAGTGCGCCTGTGGCTGCCCCAAGAAGCCGACAGGCCTCGATGAGGGCCCAGCCGGCAGCCAGGAGCCTTCCCCACTTGCGCCCCCTTCCGCTGGCCGCTGCTTGGACCGCTCGGCCCCACTGAGCCCACAACTCCCGGAGGCAGGTCGAGTGGGCCTCGCTGGTGCTCTCTCCCCACTGCCCAGCCACAGCCCCCCCCCGCCTGCCGCGTTGCCCCCCCCTCCTCTGGGCCGCCACACGCCTCTCCCTCCTGCTGGGCCACGTGAGGGTTCAGGCGACGGCCCGGCCGTGAGCTCCTCAGTCGCCCCTCCCTGCAGAGGCACAATGGGGAGCCGGCTGGGACCGCAGCGCCTCGCCCACCCCCTGGGGCAGACTCTCCCGCGCTAATCCTGCCTTTTCACAGCCCTTTGTGGGGCAGGGAGGGTGTCTTTGCCCAGTTACGCAAAGGGAGATTGTGTTCCTCCTTGGCACCGGGCTTCTCTGGTTTCTCCTCTGGTCTCTTCCTCCTCGGGGGGGTGGGTGGAGGCAGCGGCTGGTTTCTCAGGCGACCTTGGCAGGGCTCGGCGCAGCGTGCCCGGTTGCACAACGCGGTCACGTTGGGGTCCCACCTGTGGGACTTGGCAGGCCGGCGGGGAAGCGGAGCGAGGGCCGTTGCGGTTGGCAGGGCGCGCATCTACAGTGCGGACTCCAGACCTCCACGGGCTGCCCCAAAGCGTGGACGTCACCTGCGCTCCCGCCCCTTCAGGGGTGTCACGCGTCACACGCTGCAATCACTTCTTGGGAGCCACGCGTGGCTGGCGGTTTCCAAGGCAGAAGCACAGCAGCAGCAGCAGCGCCCCAAAAGGAGACAAGCGAGTGCTTCCTGCCTGCCCTCACGTGTGCCCTGCTGATCTCCTCCCTCTGCGACCCACAAAGGCACCAGCCGGGCCTCCGCCGCATTTCTTGGTGGGAGGCCCGCAGCTGCTGCCGTGGGCCACCTGCCTTCCAAGGCCCCCCACTGGCCCAGGCTCCTGGCTGCCCTCATGCCCCCCTCCCACACACACACACACACACACACACACCCTCGGCAGTGTCCAGAGTCGCTGGCTCTTGGCTCTGTCTTGGGGTGGGACATCCAGGAGCCGTGAAGCGGCACTGCGGAGAGGAGGACGCGGGCCACGAGGAAGGCTCCTTGTGGGTCGAGGCTTGCGGGGAGCCACTGACCCACTGCTGTGGGTGGGCCTCGAGCCACCCCTGCCCCTCTCCAGATCCCACGCAAAGCCCCACAGAGCGATAAGCAAACGCTGCTGCTGATTGGGACTCTGCGCTTTCTGCCCCACTTTTTGTCCAAGGTGACCGGGGTTGGGGGGTTGGAGAGCCAGTTGCCTGCAGGCCAGATGGGAACCTGCCAAGAGGACAAGGCAGGCGGCCTGAGCCAGGGCCTTTTTCCTGGAAATGCAGGGAACACGGGAAGGGCTCCAGCCTCGCACAGCCGCTGCCAGCTGAAGCCTCAAAGCCCCCTCCGCGGAAGTCCCAGCAGGGGCGCTCCCGGCAGGGTCCAAGCGGCAAGTTCGGCCCCTGCACTTGGCCGCGACCTGCGGGGTCAGCCGAGCGCTGCTCCGATGCGCCAAATGTGAGTCAGCAAGTGGCGGCTGTGCGAGTTGAGCCGGGTTCACTCCCTCCCCACCCAGCTCCCTGTTTGTTCACAAGGGGCGGAGGGATTAGTGGGGAAAACACACTCAAGTGCAAAGGTGAGGCTCACAAAGGAGGCTGCGGGAGTGGCGGTGCAGCGCACTCTTAGATAACACGCTCCGTGCCAAAGGGGAACACAATCTCCCACTGCATAACTGGGCAGAGCCTCGGGCCTGGCCGGCTGGGCTCTGAGTGGGCAGCGCACCCTGGAGTGCTCTGCGCATTCCACAGTTCGGAGCTGCCTCTCGAGTGGAGAAGGGCCCAAAGGGCCGCGCAATGCAAACAGAAAAGCACATCCATGAGCTCCTCTCCTACTACAGTAACACTGGTAAAAGCCCAATTTGAAAGAGAAACAGTGGCGCCTGCAGTCAGCCTGCCTGCGAAAACGGCCTGGAATCTGCGAGACGCTGGTCCACAAGTCTACCACGGTGGACAGGGGTCTATGATGGCTAAGGGAGGCGTGGCCCCAGGGACCACGCCGTGAGGGGGGCCCGGCCTGCGGCCCTGGTGGCAGAGCCCGCTCAACTGCCAGCGCCTTCCCAAGGGCTTCAGGAGGCCCCCTGTGGGGCGGCGAGACTGTGCGCTGCCGCCTCCCTGGCCACGTCGGGCCACGTCCTGGGTGCGCTGGGCCTCAGGCTGTGGCCGGACCCGGAGCCTCCAGGCAGCCCCACAGCCCGCTCTGCCCTCCAGCTGGGCCCAGGCTTGGCAGTCCCGCGAGACGCGCAAGAGAGGCAGCTTCGTCCTCCCAGTGCTCACCTCGTGTGTGTGTGTGTGTGTGTGTGTGTGTGTGTGTGTGTGTGTGTGTGTCCAGGAGAGTCCAGCTGTCCCCACAGGCGATTCCCACCCAGCGAACCTCCCCCGGAAACCCAATCCTGTCTTCCTGCTCCCTCCGAAGCCCCAGAGCCAGCGGCCGGCCAGGTGTCGCTTACAGGGCAGGCCCCATATAAGGGGCTCGCGGAGGCACCTGCCGGACGCCTCAGCCTGCCCGCGATGGAGCTCGGAGGGGCCCTCAGCATCCTCCTGGCCATCTGCCTCTCCTGCCTGGCCCTCACGGCCGCCTGGCGGAGGATGCACCGCGGGGGGAAGCTGCCCCCGGGGCCGACCCCCTTGCCCTTCCTGGGCAACCTGCTGCAGGTGTCCACCAGCGAGACCTTCAAGTCCTTCCTGGCGGTGAGTCGCCCCCCCTCGGCAGGGCAGGAGTGGAGCCCCCCCCCGGGAGAGGGCTCTGCAGAGGGGTCCACTTGGACAGGTTCCTGTAAAGGGGGACTCCAGAAACCCCCCCCCACCTGTCCTGAACCCGCAGCTGCTCCAGCTCCACCAGCCCCAGGGAGGCAAGAGGCACAGCCGGGCATCAGAACTGCTGAACCCGGCCAAAGGGCCCGACTGACTTGGCAGCAGATTCTCCAGGGGGCCACCCAGTGCCTCCAGCCCTCCCCACCTCCCACCCCACCCCCACGGCCACGACGGGCCCATCAGCCCCAGCCCCCATGGGTGGTCTTTCCAGGGCATCTCAGCCAAGGGGCTTCACCCCTCTTGTGGCAGCGAAGGGCACAAAGGACCGCTCTGTGCTCTGTAGTCCATCGTGGGGGCCCCTCCAATTTTGCCCACCCCACACGGGGTCCTCTGCTGCCATCGCCCCCACTCCGCCTGCCTTCTCTTCCTGCCTCGCTAACTGTGGTTCTCCCCCAGCTGCGGGACAAGTACGGCCCGGTGTTCACGGTGTACCTGGGCCCCCGGCGGGTGGTGGTTCTGTGCGGGCACCAGGCGGTGAAGGAGGCCCTGGTGGACCAGGCGGAGGAGTTCAGTGGGCGGGGAGAGCTGGCGTCCCTCGACCGGAACTTCAGGGGCTTTGGTGAGGGGCCTTGCGCAGCTTCGCCACTGGGGCGGGGGGGGCATGCTACGCCAATGGCGCGCATGGAGCCCAGCTGGCTGGGGGAGGCCGCGGTGCTTGGCGCGTGGGGGGGGCGTGATGGGCTTCCGCGGGGGCCTTGCTCGGGTGGTCCTGGGCAAGGGCAAGGCCGGCACTGAGAGCCTCCACGCCTCGCCCCCAGGAGTGGCCTTCGCCAACGGGGAGCGCTGGAGGCAGCTGCGCCGCTTCTCCCTCACCACCCTGCGGAACTTCGGGATGGGGAAGCGGTCCATCGAGGAGCGGATCCAGGAGGAGGCCCAGTTCCTGCTGGAGGAGTTCCGGAAGACCAGAGGTGGGGCTGCTCTCCCTCCCTCCCTCCCTCCCTCCCTTGCCCAGTGTCGACCACTTGCCCGGGGGCCGGGGGGAGCGGCCGCAGCCCCCAACACCCCCTTCCGTGCCTCTCGCCAGGCCTGCCCTTCGACCCCACCTTCTTCCTGAGCCGCACCGTCTCCAACGTCATCAGCTCGGTGGTCTTCGGCAGCCGCTTCGACTACGAGGACAAGACCTTCCTGTCCTTGCTGCGCATGATCAACGAGAGCTTCATAGAGATGAGCATGCCCTGGGCCCAGGTACCCGTGCGCATGGATGAAAGGCCCGTTCCCCCCCCCCCAGTGCTGGGACAGATCAGGCTGAGGGAGGCCCTCCCCTGCCAAAGAGGCCAGCCAAGGGGGGGGGGTCTCTTGGAAGCAACAAGCACCCCCCATGGTGTTCTTGGTTGGGGGGCTGGCTAAGTTGGGGGGGGGCGCTTTGCATGCAGGAAGTCCCAGGCCCAAGCTCTGCTGGCGTCTCCGGAGCTCGCCTGGGGAGAGACCCCTGACCGAACCCCGGGCCCCATGGCCAGGACTGAGCGAGGCCCTGCCTGGTCACGTGCGCTTTGCGATGTGCCGCAGCCGCCGCGCTTCCTTCCTCCCTCCCAGCTCTACGACATGTACTCCGCCCTCATGCAATACCTGCCGGGGAGGCACAACCGCCTCTACCGCCTCATCGAGGAGCTCAAGACGTTCGTGGCCGAGAAGGTCAAGGTCAACCAGGCCACGCTGGACCCCAACAGCCCACGGGACTTCATCGACTGCTTCCTCATCCAGATGGAGAAGGTGCCCGGAGGAGACCCAGGAAGACCCGGCCTGGCCTCTCCTCAGAGATCTGGCAAAAGGGAGGGAGGGAGGGAGGGAGGGAGGGAGGAAGGCAAACCCCCCCCCCATGTATGCACCCAGGGTGCTGTCGCCTTGTGGCTGCTCCATCTCCAGAAGGTCATCGCAGCGGGCGGCCAAAGTGAGCAAGGCAGGCCCTGAGGACCCCTCCCCCCTCCCCCCTCCCCCCCAGCCTGCTGGCAGGCCTGTGACAGGCTGCTCTCTGCCCCCCCCCAGGAAAAGGCCAACCCCTCCAGCGAGTTCAACCTCCAGAACCTGGTCCTGACCACCCTCAACCTCTTCTTCGCCGGGACGGAGACGGTCAGCTCCACCCTGCGCTACGGCTTCCTGCTGCTGCTGAAGCACCCGGAGGCGCAAGGTGGGGTGCTCTGGCTCGGCTCGGCTCGGCTCGGCTGGGAAGGGGCCTGCCCAGAAAAGCCCGGCCTGGCCAGCCCCCTGGCACCAGGAGGAAGCCTGTCGGGCTTCAGTGTCCAGAGCTGGGCAGGGGCACGTCCGTTCCTTGCCTCCACCATGAGGCAGGGCAACCAGGGCCCTTTCCTGGCCTCGGAGCCACTGGCAAAGGCTGCGCTGGTGTCGCGCTTCCCGGTGCCTGCCCAGTCCAGGCGAGGCGAGCTTTGCCCCAAAGTGCCGGGGCAGACACGGCTCCTCCCCCACAGAAATGGGCAGGAGCTGCCCTGGAAGGGGTTGTTGCTGCACCAGCTCTTCCGTTCAGGGGCGCTGCCTGGCCTGCCTTCCAGCTTGGGCCGAATGAGCCCCCCAAGGATCCACTCTGTTAGGGACAGCTGGAGGGTTCCTGCAGCCCACGGCCGCTGACAGCCCAGCCCAGCCCAGCCCAGCCTGCAGGCTCTTCGCTCCCTCTGGAGGCGGCAGGAGGAGGTGCAGGGGGCGTCTGGTGCAAATGCAGGGCAGCCCCCCCTCCAGGGCTGGTGCCTCCAGCCCCCGCCTGCCCCCTTGCCCCCCTGCAGGAGAGGGCTAGGAGAGGCTGCTGGGGGGCCAGGGGCAGCCTCCGCAGCTCTTGTCGCTCTCTCTCGGCAGAGCGGGTCCACCAGGAGATCGACCAGGTCATCGGCCCCAACCGCATCCCCACCTCCGAGGACAGGATGAAGATGCCCTTCACGGATGCCGTCATCCACGAGGTCCAGCGGCTCACGGACATCGTCCCCCTGGGGCTGCCCCACACCGTCATCCGGGACACGCAGTTCCGGGGCTACACCCTCCCCAAGGTGAGAGGCGCTGGGCAGAGGCGGATCTAAGGGAGGGCAAATCTCTAAGTGTTGCAAGAAGCCTTACCCTGTCACGTACGTCCCTCCTCTCCCTTGCTGCTGTAGCCAGTAAGCAACGCCAAGATGTTGCTGTTCCCTGTGAGGATTGGCTAGAACGGTGCAGGAGAGGCGGGATTTCCACTGCAAGGTCAGGCTTCTTGCAAAACTTGGAGCTTTGCCCTCCCTTAGATCTGCCTCTGGCGCTGGGGCCGAGGTGGGAGGGGGCTTGGGCAGGAGGAGCAAGCAGGAGGCCTGCTCCGACCTTGTCCGAGCGTGTGGAGGAGGGTGCCCACAGAAGCCCGGCCGGAGGCTGGAAAGGCCCCCTGCGTGGCCGTACGTGTGCTTGTTCAGCAGCTGTTCCTCGGAGGGGCCCATGGCCAGATGGGGGGTGCTTGCTTGCTGCCAGATGGGGGGTGGGCTCCCCCCATCCCATCCCATCCCTGGGGGCGCTGCTAGCCCTGTTGCCCTGCAGTCCCACCGCCCTCTCTCTTCCAGGGCACGAACATCTTCCCCTTGCTGGGCTCTGTCTTGCGGGACCCTGAGTACTTCAGCAGCCCTGAGAGGTTCAACCCGGGGCACTTCCTGGACGAGAAGGGGCGCTTCAAGAAGAACGAGGCCTTCGTGCCCTTCTCCTCAGGTGGGGCTGCTCCCTCCCTCCCTCCCTCCCTCCACTTCCCGCTGGTTCTTTGGCCACTCCAGACCTCCGTCTGCCGCGAGAGGGTTCCGGAGGATTCCAGGGTTCCCTGGTGCTCACTGCGTAACGGCCCAGACAGGGTTGGGCATGGGGGCAAGTGGGGGCCGCCTGGGCAAAGGGGGCGACCTCTTCCTGCCTGACACACCTGCTGGGCCTCTGTCCCCCCCCCCAGGGAAGCGCATCTGCCTGGGGGAGGCCATGGCCCGGATGGAGCTCTTCCTCTACTTCACCACCACGCTGCAGAGCTTCCACCTGAAGTCCCTTGTGCCGGCCGAGCACATCGACGTCTCCCCGCAAGTGAGCGGCTTTGGGAACATCCCCCCCACCTACAAGCTGTGCTTGGTCCCGCGCTGACCTGGGGGCTGCTTGGAGGTGGGCACCGGCGTAGCTCGTGACGGGGTGGCCCGGTGCAGAGGACAACGTGATGCCCTGGAAGTGTTGTCACAGTTGGAAGTGACAGCGCAGTTGTGTCTCCACGTTACTCCTCCTTTTTGGCCATGACGTGTGATAGAATGAGGATGTCACACTCTGTTTTGTTTCATTGCGTTCTGCATTAAATTCCTCACCGAATGGTATATAACATGATGGCGTTATTCATACTTACCAAGGTTTTCACAAGTTTGACCACGAGTGTCAAGCTCAGCTCGTTGCCCCCTAAAGCTTGTTGCCTGGTGCAGCCGCCCCCCCCCTGCACTTCTTTAGCTGCACCCCTGGAGGGGGCGTGGAAGGGAGGGAGGGAGGGAGGGAGGAAGAGGTGGCCTGTGCTCTTCTAAGCTCCGCACAGCAGACTCACCCACAGATGCCTGCAGGTGGCGCTGTTGTGAGCCAGAGAGGCCACTGTGACCTTTGCAATGGTGGATGGCAATAGCCACGGGACTGGGCTGCACGACTCATTTGTGAACACCCCCACACTGCGGGAGGCGAAACGCCAGGCCAGGAAGCACAAAGACTGCAAATATCGCTCACGCAGCTGCCCCTCCTCAAACGCCAGCCCTTCAGTGCTGCCTTCATATCAGTGTTGTAGCTCTGCTCTCAGCTACAAGCAGTGAGTGGTTGCCCTCTCTTGGTGAATGCAGGTACTGCAACTGTGACCACTGCCTACCAAACTCACAAAAGGGAGCCCTTTTGTGCTGCAGGATTGCAGCATTGCCACATGGGGGCAGAGCAGTCCTTTCTCACTGGGTGCCATCGCCACACCCGCTCAGGTGGTGCTCTGAGCCAGGCTGCGCTCTCATCCCCAACGGGGCACTGCTCCGCATGCGCCCCGAGTGTGGGTCCCGATCCAGAGCCCTTGCCTGGCTGCTGCCGCCTGTGGCTAGCTGTGCCCGCTCCTCTTCTCCTTGCTCCCCATCACCAGTGGGGGCCCGGCTGTTCCTCTGTGGGGCTGCTGACCTGCTTGCTCCGGACTGGTGCCTGCCACTTTGCCCCTGCAGCCAGACCTCACCACCCCTGCTGCTCTCTGGCAAGGCCCCTGAGCCCGGCTGGGGCGAGAAGCCTGGCCACCCCACCCGGGGTGCTTCTCTTTCCGTGACACGAGCGAGGCGATTGACTGGTGAGACCGTTGCCTGGGCAGTCACCGCAGAGGCCGAGCAGGACCAGTCCCCAGCCAGCAGGTGCCTACACAGGGAGAGGCTGGAGCTGCGGCCGATGAGGGCTCCGCTCAGTTGTTGTTGTTGTTGTTGTTGTTGTTCAGTCGCTAAGTCGTGTCCGACTCTTCGCAACCCCATGGACCACAGCACGCCAGGCCTCCCTGTCCTCCACTAGCTTCCGGAGTTCGCCCAATTTCATGTTCATTGCTTTGGTGACACTCTCTAACCATCTTGTCCTCTGCCGCCCCCTTCTCCTTTTGCCTTCAATCTTTCCCAGCATGAAAGAGTCCTCTCTTCTCATGAGGAGAAGAGACTCTTCTTTTCTAAAGAGTCCTCTCTTCTCATGAGGTGGCCAAAGTATTGGAGCTTCAGCTTCAGGATGTGTCCTTCCAGGGAGCAATCAGGCTTGACTTCCTGGAGGATGCACCGATTGGCTCTCCTTGCAGTCCAGGGGACTCTCAAGAGTCTTCTCCAACACCATAATTCGAAAGCCTCTATTCTTCCTTCTTACCAGACCCTTATCAAACCCTTCTTGCCAGGCCTCCGGGATCTGGTGGCAGCGGCGGGAGGACACAAGCCGCCCACGTCCTCCCTGGCCCCAGGGGGCCTGGCTGGTGGGGGCTCCAGGGCTGCAGGTGTGGCCTGTCTCCTGCGGGGCCAGCCTGCAGCGGCCTTCCCAGCCGGCCCTGCCCAAAGAGCACCGCCTGCTCCCGGCCCCTTCGGCAGCAGTTGGTGCCCTGGCCCTCCCGTGCCCACCGCTGCAGTGGGAGGCAGACTGCCCCACCGGGGCCTGCCCCTTTGCCCTGCTGGGGGTGGCGGCAGCAGGCTGCCAGCCAGCCCCAGCGGTCCTGCCAGCGGGGCCCGTTCTTCAGGAGGGCGGCCGGTGGCTGTCTGGCCTTGGCCTGGAGGCTCCGGCTGGCTTAGCAGGCCTGAGTTGCAGGAGGGGGAATCGGGTAAGCTGCCCCCCCCCAGATTGGCCTTTCATTTCAAGATGCGCCTTAGACGCTCCTCTGCTCCCCAGTGCTGCCCTCCCAGTGGCCCCAGAGCTGCACGCGAGTGCTTCGGGGCTCTGCTCAGTGGGGCTCTCGGGCACTGCAGGCAACGTGCTGGGTGGCAGTCGGGAGCACTCTCAGCCCAGCCCAGCCTGCGCACGGGGGAGTTCCGGCGCTGCCTGCCTCAAGGTGAAGTGGGGGGGCTACACTTGTACATGTGCTGTGTGGGGTGGGGGCTGGCAGAGGTGGGCTTCCTCCCGTAGTTTCTGTAAGTGTGATAGTTGAGTTTCGTTAATTTAATGCTGTTCCTTGTGGGCAACTAGATGGGCACTTCCGCCGTGGTGTTGACTTTTCCTTCTGTGCTGGACGGTGGCCAGAGAAGCACATCGGCGGGGGAGGGGCACGGCTCCCGTGGGGCTGTGGCCCCACATTGCGACTGCTGTTTGGCACACAAAGGATTGCTTGGGTGGCAGCGCAGCTTCTGTGGCCGTGGCGGGCAGGCTCTGTAAGCCTCCGAGGTGCCTTCCTTCTCCCCCAGGTGTGTACGGTACAAGCAATAAATTTTTTTGTTTCTAGGAGGTGTGCTGCTGCTGTGCTTGCCCCAGGGCCCCCTCCCCTGGGAGACCACCTGCAACTGCTTAGCGCCGGACCCAACAGGCCACTTTTGAAAGCAACTCTGGCTCTCTGATGGGGGGGGGGCTATCTGAGAGCCAGACAGGGTGGGGGGAAGAGGGTGCTCCGTCCTGCCGCTTGGTTCCAGCACTCTAGAGAAACCCAGGTGCTTTCAGGGAGCCCTTCGCTGGGATCTCTGGCTGAGCCCTCCCCTCTCGGCAGCAGAAAGAGCTTCCACAGCAGCCTGCAAGAGGAAACACCTGCTTGTCTGCAAGCATAGAAGATGCTGCAGCCTGACCCCTGATGGGCAGCTCTCCTGGGTGTCTTGCCTGCCTCTTCCCACTCCAAAGAGCAGGGGAGAAAAGCAGGATCGAAATCTGGCAGTTAAACAAGTGTCCTTGTTTAACTTCACAATCAGGGAATAAGAGGGCAGGTCCTCTTATGGATCCAGAATTGGTTGAGGGCCAGGAAACAGAGAGTGGGGGTCAATGGGCAATTTTCAGAATGGAGAGAGGTGAAAAGTGGAGTGCCCCAGGGATCTGTCTTGGGGCCCGTGCTTTTCAACTTATTCATAAATGACTTAGAGACAGGGATAAGCAGCGAGGTGGCCAAGTTTGCAGATGACACAAAACTTTTCCGGGTGGTGAAAACCAGAGAGGATTGTGAAGAGCTCCAGAAGGATCTCTCCAAGTTGGGGGAATGGGCAGCCAAATGGCAGATGCGTTTCAACGTAAACAAATGTAAAGTGATGCACATTGGGGCCAAAAACCAAAACTTCACCTATAGGCTAATGGGTTCTGAGCTGTCTGTGACAGCTCAGGAGAGAGATCTTGGGGTGCTGGTGGACAATTCCATGAAGGTATCGACCCAGTGTGCGGCAGCAATTAAGAAAGCCAATTCCATGCTCGGGGTAATTAAAAAAGGGGTTGAGAATAAAACAGCCAATATTATCATGCCATTGTACAAAGCAATGGTAAGGCCGCACCTGGAATATTGTGTCCAGTTCTGGTCGCCGCATCTCAAAAAGGACATAGTGGAGTTGGAAAAGGTGCAGAAGAGAGCGACAAAAATGATTACGGGGCTGGGGCACCTCCCTTATGAAGAAAGACTGCAGCGTTTGGGGCTCTTCAGTCTAGAAAAAAGGCGCCTGAGGGGGGACATGATTGAGACATACAAAATTATGCATGGAAGGGATAGAGTTGATAGAGGGATGTTCTTTTCCCTCTCTCACAACACCAGAACCAGGGGGCATCCGCTAAAACTGAGGGTTGGGAGAGTTAAAACAGATAAAAGGAAGTACTTTTTTACCCAGCGGGTAGTTAATCTGTGGAACTCCTTGCCACAGGAGGTGGTGATGGCATCTGGTCTTGATGTCTTTAAGAGAGGATTAGACCGATTTCTGGAGGAAAGATCCATTGTGGGCTATAGGCAATGATGGATTGTGCAACCTCCTTACAAAGGTGGTGGGCTACAGGTACCGGGTGTAAGGGAGTGGCAACAGGATGCAAGCATCTTGTTGTCTCCTGCCTCCCTGGGGCACCTGGGGTGGGCCGCTGTGAGATTCAGGAAGCTGGACTAGATGGGCCCTTGGCCTGATCCAGCATGGCTCTTCTTATGTTCTTATGTTCTTATGTCCTATTTTCAAATGAAACCAGAGCCTCGGGGGGGGGGGGGCTGACTGGCATCGCAGGCAGCTGCAGCGCTTCTCAGCCAGCAGTACGCATGGGACAGCTGGACCACGCAGCAGTGCAAGGTGGCTTGGCGGGCAGAGCTCCATCGTATGATTTTCACCTGCTCGGAGAAGGCCCCCCCCCGTCCGCCCTGAGCGTTTGCCACGTTGCTTCTGGCCTCCCAAGACACTCTCAGGGCCTGCTCCTGTTCCGCTCTGAGAGGCGGGACAAAGGTTCTCTTGCCCGGGGGGGGGGAGGCCTCAGTGATGTCCCCCCCCCACGCATGCCCTGTTGGCACAGCTGTGTCAGAGCTGGAAAGTCTGCAAGGATCGAGCCCTCCATCTGCCTCTGTAGCAAGAAGATTCCTGGGCCTCCCGCCGAGCATCCCGGCCCCCGGCCGTCCTCCCTGCTACTCCCACGGCACAAGGCCACAGACAAGGCGCTGGAGCTGTGGAGGGTCAGGGGCCGCCCTGGGCTTGCCTGCGTCCTCCCTGCGGCTGCCACTCACACGCAGGGCCACGTTCGCCCTCCAGGGAAGGGGGCAGGGCCAGAGGGGCGGCTCCAGCTGACCCCTCTCAGGAAGTGGACCAATTGGGGCCTCATTAGCGCTGATGAGGCCAAGCTGGGCACCGGTGGAAGCTGGCGTTGGTCCTGTCCTGCAGCAGTGCCGAGAGTCATGGCGACTGCTCTGAAGAAGCCCAGGGGCCGTCCTGCAGGGCAGAGAGCGGTAGGGGGAGACCCTGCAAGCCACAGCTGGAGGGGAGGGGGTTGCTTTCTTCCCGAGGGAGGGGGCCTCTGGAGGGGCTCCACACCCTGGAGGGGCTCTGCAGGGCGGTTGGGGCCTTCCAGCTGGGCCTCCAGGGGCCCACCAAGGGGCCCTTCCCCAAGCCCATCTGGATGGCACTGTCTCTGAGCTGGGAGCCCAGGTGTGTGTGTGGGGGGGGGGGGCTCCTGCACTTGCCTCCTTTCGTGGGGGCACTCTTCTCTGCCTGCGTGCCTCTGGAGGCCGGCTCCTTTCCCCGCCCGGCTGCCCGCACCGAGGGGCTTGTTTGCTCCCGCTTGTGCGCCACGTGCCTCTGGCTCTGCCACCCCCACACTGCCAGGAGGAGTGTGGCGCCCCAGAGATCAGCCCCACCCTGGCGAGGGGGCCGAAAGGGAGGCCTTGACCTCTGGGCTCCTCTGTGTGATCAGCTGCAGGCGGAGGAGAGACGGGAGCCCTTGAAGAGCAAGAGCAACGAGGAACTGCCTGGTGACCCCAAAGTCACCCGAAAGGTGGGCTCTCGCTTAGGACTTTGGCTGTGCTTGTTGGGAGTGGGGGCTGGCTGGCTGGCCGGGTGTGGGAGTGGCCGTGTTCTCTTTGCTTGCAGAGCAGAGCTCTGTTCCTTTTGAGGCCACAGCAGTGCGCAGGCAGTGGTCCTGCAAGCAGGCATGCTCTGGGGAAGGAGGGGAGAGAGCCAAGCTCCTGCAGTGGGGCAAACTGCCTGCTTCTGCACTTGGCAGCTGTCTGGGGCAAAAGCCACCGGGGAGGGGGGCATTTTGAGAGCCACACTCTCCGAGGTGGAAAGTGGCATGGACTCATTGCCATAAGAGCGGCATAAATTCTTGTTTGTCTAATACATGACCGGATGACCCAGCGGGAGATTAATCTGTGGAACTCCTTGCCACAGGAGGTGGGGATGGCGTCGGGACTAGGTACCTTTAAAAGGGGATTGGGCAGAGGTCCCTCGCAAGCTGCAGGCCCTGATGGGTGCTGCCGCCTCCTTATGTTAGCAGGCTGTCTCCGAATGCCAGGGGCCAGGGAGCGGCCTCCGACCCCCTTCTCTCCAAGGAACGTGCCTTTTGTGCAGCTGCTGCAGCCAGTCTCTTCTGGTGGGCTCCATGCTTGCGCTTTTACTGCTAAATGCCCCCATCTCTCTTCTAGAAGAAGGTCAGGGGGGGCCACGAACAGGAAGCCTTGCCTGAGAAGATGGGAGCGGTCTCCCTCCGGACCCCAGCAGCGTCTCCCTTGCAGAGAGGTGAGGGGGGGCCAAGGCAGGAGGCCGGCTGGGCTGCAACACCCCCGGCTCACAGCAGATCCTGCGAGGGGAGCAGCAGGCTGCTGGGTGGGCCAAGCCCCAGACCGCTCAGCAGGCCCCCTGCCCTCCTCTCCACCCACAGCCGTGCCCATCTCAGAGTCCCTGCTGGAGGAGCTGTCCCAAGCCCTGCTGCGGCTGGACATGGGTCTGGAGCAGGGCTACGCCTACGACATCTTCAGCAGCTTGGTGGTGAGTGTGGTGGCTGGCAGGTGGGGGGCAGCAGAGTGGGTGTCTGGGGGGGGCTGCTGCCCCTCCAGGCAGTGATGCTGTGAGCGATGCTGGCCTCCGTAGCAGCAGCGTGCTGGGCCTTCAGGGGTCCCGGCTCTGCTGCCGCCTTGGGGGAGGGGCTCCCAGAGAGGCCTCAGCACTGCCTTTGGCAACCTGCCCCCCGTCCCTCCCCAGTGCCCATCCGCCCACGTCTCCAGGGCCAGACTGGCCCCTCTCCATCTGTGCCACAGATTCACTCCCCCGCCCAGTCATCCCCTGGACCGGGCTGGATCCACCTTGCCCCCCATCCCGCTTCCAGCAGCGGCCAGCCAGAGCGTTTCCTGGATGCCTCCCAGCGCACACCCTGCACAAGCACACACACGGCCCCAGCAAGTGGCCTTCGCCAACGCCTGCCCCTGGCTCTGGCGGCTCTCTTGTGCCAGCCTCGGCAGTTGCCCTCGCTAGCCCCCTCCTGGCTGGGGAAGGGACTGGGGGCGTGACCTCAAGACCTCCTCTCCCCCCCCCCCCGCAGCAGAAGCAGGCGTGCTACACGTTCAGGGCGTCAGACTTGTCACAGGCTGTAACTGCAAAGAAGCATGCGCTCGTCGTTGACTGGCTGATGCAAGTGAATGTAAGTGCCCAGGAGGCTCCTTGGCTGCAGGGCTGCTGGCCACGGTGGCCAAGTCGCGTTCCTCGCACTGCTGCCTGCCAGCCGACTGGCCACCTCTGCTGCTTCCCCTCCAGGAGTGCGTGGGCCTGGACGAGAGCCCCCTCCACCTGGCCGTCTACCTTCTGAATTCCTGCCTGCGCGCGAGCAGAGTGCGGGTGCGGGCGCCCCAGCTGCGGCTCCTGAGCGCCGCCTGCCTCTTCCTGGCCTGCAAGGTGGAGGAGAGCATCATCCTGCCAGTAAGTAGCTGGCCAGTGGCCGGGGGGGGGGAAGGGCCCTAAGTCTGGGCCAGGTTTTCCCTCCAGGTGCTGGAGATGGGAGGCGCTTGGGGGCTGCCCCACCCCTAGGGGCAGCAGAGGCGTGAGCCCCCACCCAGCACTGGTCCAGCTGTGCTTGGGCAAGCGGGGGGCCCCCTTGTCTATGGGGACCCAGAGGGTGCCCCTCGTGCCCAGCCGCGCCCCCCACGCCCTGCTCTTCTCCCGCTCAGGCTGCCGAACTCTGCGACGTAGCGAATGACAAGTTCACCCCGGAGGAGCTCCTGCGCATGGAGCGGAAGATCCTGTCCTGCCTCAAGTTCGAGCTGCACTACGCCAACCCCGTACCCCTGCTCTGCCTGCTGGCCGAGGTGGGCCGCTGCACCCTGGAGGTGAGCACTGGGGCAGGCCCAGGGAGTGGCCCCGAGAGGCCGGCAGCCCCTCTTTCCCGGGAGGAGGGGCTGGGCTCAGACAGGGCTCAGACAAGGCGCTGCGCCTTTCCCAGGTGGGAGGGAGGGAGGGGGGGAGGGGGCACTTTCCGCCCCCCCCAGGCACGTTTGCCAGTTGTGCTGCCTGCCTGGGAGCCTCTAGCCCTGTGGCGGGAGGGCACTGGCGGCTCCCCCCCCCCACGCTCCATTCCCTGCCGCCGCAGGTTCAGCACCTGGCCATGTATTTCCTGGAGCTGTCCCTGCTGGAGGTGGACTGCCTGTGCTTCGAGCCGGCCCAGCTCGCCCTGGCCGCCCTCTGCTTGGCCCAGCGGGTCCTCCGGGGCGCTGGCTCTGGGGGCCAGGAGGCCTCCCCACGGCTCCTCACCTACAGGTAGGGACGTGTCTCGGGGCGGGCGGAGGGTGGGTCTGGGGGAGAGCTGGGGGCCCTGGGCAGGAGGAGTCCGCCTGCTTCCAGACTGACCGGCCAGTGCTGGGCTCCAGGCAGGGGGCCGTTTCCAGCCCCTCCCCAGCCTCCACTGGGGCGTCTGGGGCGTGCAGGGCTTGGTGCTGGCAAGCGCAGGGCCAGAGGCTGGGGGCTGCCCGCGGAGGGGCTTTGGCTGCTGGGGCCCCCCCTGGCTGCTGCCCCCCCAATCTCTCTCTCCCTTGCAGCGAGGCTGAGCTGGCCACCGTGCACCCCTTCATGGCCAGGGCTGCGCTGCGGGGAGACGACTCTGCCCTGGGCGCCACCTTCCGGAAGTACTCCAAGCCGCGGAAGCTCGGTGTCAGCAGCAACCCCGCCGTGCTGGCCTCCGAATACCTGCAGCGCTGCCTGGGGAGCCCCACCCAGTGAAAGAGGGAGTGCTGGGAGCGCCTCTCCGGAGAGATCTCCTCGCCCACCGGGGCCACACCCGGAGCTCCGGAACCCTCCACGGCCGCCTCTCCTTGCCTGCGCCTCTCTCGCTGCAGGGCCTTCTTGCCGCACAGCCTCACCGCCTCTCCTCCACCTTTCCTCACTCTCGTTCTGTCTCTCTGCTGAAGAGGGCTGGATTGTGGCCCTTCCCTGTCCCTCCCACTGACTTCGGGGGGTGGTGGAAAGATTGTTAAGAAAAAGGGATTGTCTAATAAAGTGTCTTTTGCTAACACTGCTTGTCCTGCCTGCTGCTTGGCTTGGGGACACCCCTCTCAGTGGCAGGGTCTGTGTGTGCCTTGGAGAGGGGAGAGGGGAGGCAGGTAGCAGTGGGGTGAGGAAGCTGTGGGGTGAGCCTGATGGAGCCAACATCCAGTCTTCCTGCAGTGTGATCCGTGGGACTTGCTTTTAAAAGGAGTGGCACAGCGCCTGCCCCTCAGCCCCAGCCGGAGGAGGGCCCTGTGGCCCGCCCCTCCCACTCACCCCTGCGCCTGCCCTTTGCCAGCCTGGCCTTGCTGTACCAGGTGCCCCCACGAGCCTTTCCCGCAGCCTGCAGCTTCCTGTAAAAGGTGGCACTTGCTGGGAGCACTTTGGGAACTATTCTTTTCAACATTGAGTGTGTATTTTCTGGGGGTGGTGGTGGTGGTGGTGGTGTTGGTGGTGCAAGGGACACTGACTCAGTAGTGCAGCTCCAATCATCTTCACAAAATGCTGCCATTGGGAAAGGAGTAGCGGAGGCAAATGGGCATTTGTGGATTGATGTGGAATATATGAAACTGCCTTTGTTGTTGTTCAGTCGCTAAGTCATGTCCGACTCTTCGCGACCCCCTGGACCACAGCACGCCAGGCCTCCCTGTCCTCCACTAGCTTCCGGAGTTCGCCCAACTTCATGTTCGTCGCTTCGGTGACACTATCTAACCATCTCATCCTCTGCCGCCCCCTTCTCCTTTTGCCCTCAGTCTTTCCCAGCATAAGGGTCTTTTCTAAAGAGTCCTCTCTTCTCATGAGGTGGCCAAAGTATTGGAGCTTCAGCTTCAGGATTTGTCCTTCCAGGGAGCAATCAGGCTTAACTTCCTGTAGGATGGACCGATTGGATCTCCTTACAGTCCAGGGGACTCTCAAGAATCTTCTCCAACACCATAATTCGAAAGCATCTATTCTTCGGCACTCTGCCTTTCTTATGGTCCAGCTCTCACAGCCATACATTGCTACTGGGAAAACCATAGCTTTGACTAGGCTAACCTTTGTTGGCAGGGTGATGTCTTGGCTTTTTATTAAGTTGTCTAAGTTCGCCATAGCTTTCCTCCCAAGAAGTAAACATCTTTTAATTTCATGGCTGCAGTCACCATCTGCGCTGAGCTTGGAGCCCAGGAAAATAAAGTCTGTCACTGCTTCCATTTCTTCCCCTTCTATTTGCCAGGAAGTGATGGGAGTGATGGCCATGATCTTAGTCTTTTTAACGTTGAGCTTCAAACCAATTTTGGCACTTTCCTCTTTCACCCTCATCAGAAGGTTCTTGAGGTCTTCCTCACTTTCTGCCATTAGAGTGGTGTCGTCTGCATATCTGAGGTTGTTGATATTTCTCCCAGCAATCTTGATTCCAGCTTGTGAATCATCCAGCCCTGCCTTCCTCATGATGTACTCTGCATATAAGTTAAATAAGCAGGGTGACAGTATACAGCCTTGTCGTACTCCTTTCCCAATTTGAAACCAGTCGGTTGTTCCATGTCCAGTTCTAACTGTTGCTTCCTGGCCCGCATACAGGTTTCTCAGAAGACAGATAAGGTGGTCTGGTACTCCCATCTCTTCGAGAACTTGCCATAGTTTGTTGTGATCCACACAATCAAAGGCTTTAGCAAAGTCAATGAAGCAGAGGTAGATGTTTTTCTGGAACTCTCTTGCTTTCTCCATGATCCAGCAAATGTTGGCAATTTGATCTCTAGTTCCTCTGCCTCTTTGGAAACCACCTTGTACATCTTAGTTCTCGATTCACGTACTGCTGAAGCCTAGCTTGTAGGATTTTGAGCATCACCTTGCTAGCATGTGAAATGAGTGCAATGGTGCGGTAGTTTGAACAATCTTTGGCATTGCCTTTCTTTGGGATTGGAATGTAAACCGATCTTTTCCAGTCTTGTGGCCACTGCAAAGTGATGGATGTTCCAAGCTTGCACTCGACAGGCAACTGCGGCCCAGAGCCGGCTGCTGGGTGTCAAAGGTGGGCTTGAGCCCTGGGTGGGCAGGAGGGGGAGGCAGTGGGCAAGCCAGACGGGTCGGTGCAGTCGCGCGCTCTGGGCCCCGATTCCAGCTGCTGCTGGACAGGACCAAGGCCTGGGTGGGGGAGCCCAGAACGGAGGTGCCCAGCTCCAGAGGCGTCATTTGCCTGGGCCACCTGCGGCTGGAGGGTCCCCTCCGCAGCCTCTGATCAGCCCCCGCCTGCCTCCCCCCTTCCTGTCCTCACCCAGCAGCCTCCAGTGGCCGCCGCTGGGCTCCAGCAGACCGAGAGCCCTGAGGAATGGCAGAAATGGGCCCGGGCGGGTTGCACCAGAAAGGTCACCCTCCCCGCCTCTCCCCACCGGAGGCTAAATACGGGCGGGGGCAGGACCTTCACGCAGCACTTTCAGGGGGAAGAGAGCGAGGAAGAGGGAAGGGAGACACCGAAGGAGCACCGAGCGCGTGAGAGGACCGGGTGGCCGCGCTCGCGAAGGTGGTGGAGAACCGTTCGCAAGGTGGGAGTCTGGAGCCGCTGGGGCCGGGGGGGGGCGTTATTGGTTATGTCAGTGCTCTTCAGCCTGTGGGGCTTGTCCCCAGTGGGGTCACAGAGCCTAATTTGGGAGGGGGGTTGTGGCCACCTTTCCAAGGCTTGGGGGTCCCATCCAGTAATGGTGCTGGCTGGTCCAAGGTGACTCCTTCCTATAATCCCCACAGGAAAGGTGGGAGAAGCAGGGCACGGCTGCCGGCCATGTTCACGAAGCCCCTCCCCTCCAGACCTGGGCAGGGGGCTCTGGCTGGGCATCTGCTGGCCTTGGAGCTCCCAGAGGAAGGGGCTGGTCTCAGGACCCCAGTGCTGGCCCTGGGCAGGGGGCTGGAGACATGGTGCCCTCCCACTCGGCTGGGAGGAGAGTTGCCCCCTCAGCCACGCCGTGGGCCCCCAGAGAGCACTGCACAGGATGTGGCCGGGCCTGCAGGTGGGGGTGGCGGCGGGGCGCACGTCTCCCCCCCAGCGCATCCTCCCCCTCCCTCCCTCCCTCTCTCCTCTCCAGGCCAGCTTCCCTCGGCCGCCATGGAGGTCCTGGGCGGAGTGGCCCTGCTCCTGCTCTTCTTCCTCTCCTGCCTGCTGCTCCTCTCCACGGGGCAGCAGCTGCGCCAGAGGAGGGGGATGCCCCCAGGCCCAGTGCCCCTCCCGCTTGTGGGGAACCTGCTGCAGATCCGCAGGAGAGCCGTGTACCAGTCGCTCATGCAGGTGGGTCCGGGGGCCCAGGAGGTCTGCCCGCCTGCCTGCCTGCCCGGCTGCTGCTCGCCCCCTCCCATCTCACGACCCGGCAGCTGCCCACTCCTCAGCCAGCCCCTGGACCATCCCCTTCCCGCTGCACAGCGCTGGAGGCAATTGGGGTCCCGTCTCTGCCTCTCGGGGCATTGGGAGAGCCTCGTGGAACCTCCACAGGGTGGCAGGCGGCCCCTTCTGAGGAGCCCTCTCGCCGCCTGGCCCGGCCGGGCCCTTCTGGAGCCGGGCAGAGAGGCCTGCGCTTGCCCAGGCCTGGCAGCTGCTTCTCAGGCCAGGCTCTCAGGGCTGCCTTCCCACCTGCCTCGGGCAAGCGCCTTTTTGCCCGCTGCCCTGAGTGCCACAGTGGAGCGGCAGCGGCAGAGCCCTCTTGCGAAACAGCCCGTCTTCGTTTCGTTCTCTGCCAGGCGGGCAGGCCTGTGCCCGGGCAGGCGTGTAGGCATGGCGCTGGCTCCCCCTGGTCCCGGCCCCCACCCAGCCGCCTCCTGCTGCTTCCCCCGCGACCCCCAGCTGCCCCTCTCCCTCTCCCCAGATCCAGGAGAAGTACGGCCCAGTCTACACCCTCCACCTGGGGGCCCGGCCAGTTGTGATCCTGTGTGGGTACGAGGCAGTGAAGGAGGCCCTGGTGAACCAGGCGGAAGACTTCGGGGGCCGGGGGAAGGAGCTCATGTTCGACTGGATTTTCCAGGGCGAGGGTGAGTATCGCCATCAAGCAGACCTGCGAACTCTACCACGGCTGACCCAGGAAGCCAGGAACCGGGTCTCGTGGGCCACACGCCCCGTCACTGGAGTAGACCATGGTTCCTCCTGTTTCACAGAGCAGGGGAGAGACCTCCTGGCCCCCAAAGCGGCAATTGGCTTCGTGTAGCAGCCTCAGGGGGTGATTTGTGGTGGTGCAGAGGAAGATTAATTGCCCGTCCTTCGGGCTATTCCCAGACTGGGCTGCCTCCTGGCCACCTTCCCAGTAAGAGCCGACTGGCCACGCTTTCAGCAGCGGGTTCAGAAGTGTGGTGGTGTGTGGCCCCAACTCTGTTGTGTCAGGGACAGGCTCAACGGGCCTCGGGCATCTCTGCCTGCACGCAACAGCTTGCAGCTGCGACAGCCCCCTCTTGTTTCCACTGCCCCCCCCGGCCAGCAGTGGCCCAGTGACCACCACAGGCCTCCTGCCTGCTGCCCAGAATCCCAGGAACCCGGCTGCCATGCCCTGGGGGTCGCCCCCCCCAAGGTGTGCCCTCCTTCCCAGCCTCTCCCTTTCTGGTGGCTGCTCCCCCTCATGGTTCTGCTCCAAGGTCTCCCTTATGACTCTCCCCCCCACCAGGGATCCCCTTTTGTAACGGGGAACGGGCCAAGCAACTGCGGTCCTTCTCCATCACGACTCTGCGACGTTTCAGCGAGGGGAGGCGGTCCCTGGAAGAGCGGGTCTCCGAGGAGGTCGGCTTCCTGCTGGGGGCCCTGCGGAGCACTCAAGGTGAGCTGGACGCCTGTTCCCCCTCTCAGCGGGGGCTCAGTTTTGACCCAGCTTAAACATGACACGGAGCAGTGAGGCCCACAGAAGGACCAAGGAGGCTGCAGCAGCCTGTGGGGCACAGACCTGCCCTCCTCCGCACAGATCTCCCCATCCCAGAGATCCTTCTGGCGGCAGGATCTGCGGTTGGCACAGGCTCATTTGATGGGCACCTGTGAGGAGCATTCTGGATGGATGTCCCCACTCTGTCAACCAGCCAGGGGTGGGCAAGGGCACTTTCCTTGCCAGTTTCTTGTCAGTGAAAACCTGCTCATCCCCAGGCATGCACGCCCCCCCCCCCGCCCACATGCCTCTGGACCACTTAGAACCTGTCCTGGGGAGGAACGTCCCTGTGGCAAGGCTGCTCAACCAGTCTGGGCAGAATCCTGGCCTCCTGCACTGTCTTTGCCCCTGAGGCCAGAGGACTCCTGCAGAGAGGGGGAGGGGGCATCAGGGGGGTGGTGTTGCTTCATTTTGCTACTCTCACGGTAAAGGGAAAGGGAAAGGTTTCCCCACGACCGAATGGTCTAGTCGTGACCAACTGTAGGGGGCGGTGCTCCTCTCCGTTTCTAAGCCTGCAGAGCCGGCGTTTTGTCCGAGGACAAGCTTCCGTGGTCATGTGGCCGGCATGACTCTACGCCGTAGCACACGGAACGCCGTTCCCTTCCCACCGAAGTGGTCCCTATTTATCTACTTGCATTTAGGTGCTTTCGAACTGCTAGGTTGGCAGGAGCTGGGACAAGCGACGGGAGCTCACTCCGTCACGCAGTCTTGAACTCCCAACCTTCCGGTCGGAAAGCCCAGCAGCAGCGGATTAACCCGCTGCGCCACCACGTCCCCACTGTCATGGTAGAAAGGGTTAATTAAAGATTTTAGAAAGTAAATGGTTTATTTCTACACCCCTTTGGGCAGGAAGAATGAGATCAAAGTGACCGTGAGGAAGGCGCCAGGCTCTCAGAAGGTGATGTTGTTCACCCTTCAAAAGAGAAACTAGGCAAGGGAGTCCTTGAAATGTAGATAACCCGAGAAGCCAGCAGCTGGGGCCTAAATTAATTTGAAGAGACCTTTTGGCTGTAACATCCCTGAACAGGAGATATCGGGAAGATGTTAAATGAGATGGGATTGGCTAGCCCTTCAAATTCATAATTTCACATCAAGGTTATTGGCTGGTGTCCCTCATGGGGTCTCGCAAAAGTCCTATAATTGGATTGTTCCACACACAACAACCCTGCAAGGTTGGTGCAGCAGGGCGAGAAAGGATCACTGCAGTGAGGCCGTGCACTGGTATTCCCGGGGCCCAGGCTGGAGGGAGTTTCCCTGCCAGCTCCTTTGCAGGGTGGAGCCCCAGCCTGCCCCCGTGGAAGCTCTGGGGGTGTGTGTGAGAGAGAGACATCTCCAGAAAGGGAGTGACAGGCTGCTGCCCCCTTCTTCTAGGCGCCCCCTTTGACCCCACCTTGTTCTTGAGCCGCTCCACGTCCAACGTGATCAGCTCCATCATGTTTGGCCGTCGCTTTGACTACGCCGACCCCGAGTTCCTCTCCCTGCTGAGGATGACCCTGGAGAGCTTCCGCTTCACTGCCACCTCATGGGGGCAGGTAACTTGATGGGGGCGGGGCGGGGCGGGGGGGGGCTCCCTGGAGCGCCACCTGTGACTGACATGCAGAGGAGGCTTCTTCTGCTCGGCCGGGAGATGTGGCCAGGCTGCACCCCAGAACTCCCTTCCTGCAGGGGCTCCAACTGAGCCAGGGCTCCCCCCCCCAAGGCTTTCGCCAAGTGAGGAAGGAGATAGTTAGCTGGGGGGGGGGGCTTGGAGTCCTCAGGATGGACAGGTCAGCCACAGCCACTGCTGGCCAGGCCAGCTCATTCGGAAGGCCCAGCCAGGACATTCGCTTGCGATCTGGACGCCGGATCCTCTGAGGCCTTCTGGAATGCGAAGCCCTTTGGGCGCCTTCCCTCCGCGCACACAGAGTGCTTCGAGAAACATGACTCAGGGCATCAGCTGCCATTAAAAGAATTCACAATAAGCCGAACGACCAGCCCTTGGGGTTTCAGAGGCAAGCGCGGGAGCTCTCCACGCCCTTGTCTGCCTCTCGCGGTTCGCCAAAAGCCGAGATGGCTTAAGAAGCTCACTGCAGAGGCAGCAGAACTGGCCACACAACTCCAGACACACCTGACAGTCGAATTAGTGAGTTCTGGTGGTGGAGTGTGGGTGCCTTTGCGCAGGGGATGAAAAGGCTGCACCCAGTTCCAGTTTCAAAAAGATGGGAAAAGCGGCATTTCTGGGCCACTCAGTGTCACAGCGGGTTTGGCAAGACTCATCTCTTTCTCCATCCCCCCCCCACTTTCCCCCACCCCAGTTCTACGAAGTCTTCTCAGGGGTCCTGGCGCACCTGCCCGGCTCCCACCAGAAAGCCTTCCAGAAGATCTCTCAGATGCGCGAGTACATTGCCAGGAAGGTGAAGGCCAGCGAGGACACTCTGGACCCCAGGGCCCCGCGAGGGTTTGTCGACTGCTTCCTGGTGGAAATGCAGAAGGTACCGGAGTCAGGCTGGCAGCAGGAAGGGGAGGCGGGCAGAAGGGGCACCGGAGGCAGAGCGCGCAGCCGAGGAACAGGCAGGCAGCCTGCAGAGTTGGAGGCACTCTGGGGCAGGCGCCCTCCGCAGCAGGGGCTCGGATCCTCCGAGAGCAGCAGCTCCTTCCTTCCTAGGCCAGATGCTCCATGAGGACTTTGCCCCATTGCCCTGCTAATCCGCCACAACCACCAGGACGCCTGGCCCTCAGCCACCCTTTCCAAAATCTAGGGCTGGCTTCCCCGCTCAGTGGGATCAATGTATGTGACATCACAGAAGCTCAGCCAATAGCAGACATGTGGGGGAGAGCGGCTCGCACAGGCTGTCTGTCTTCTATTCTCCTTTCTAGGAGGAGAAAAACCCCACCTCAGAACTCTCCCGCACCTCTCTGGTCCTGAGCATACTGGGCATCTTCTTTGCCGGCACGGAAATCGTCAGCAGCACCTTGCGCTACGGCCTCCTGATGCTGCTGAAGTACCCGGAGATCCAAGGTGGCTGGGGGGAGGCAGAGTGTGGGGCAGGCAGAGGTCGGTCAGAGCAAACCCCACTGGGAAGGGCAGGTCTGGTACAGCCCCACTTTCTAGTTGTGGAGGGGGGAAGGGTCTTCTGCAAGTGCACGTTGAGAGGGCTGCTGGCCACGGCAGGCTGCATGCCCCCCCCCCGCCCAGGCGGAAGGCACACTCAGGAGTCCCAACTTGCTGGAGAATAGACCTCCTCCTTCCCTGCCCCACTGAGAGCTTCCCCCTCTTGTGCCCACAGCCAAAAGGGCCTGGGTGGGCCTAGCCCAGTATGGGTGCCAGGTTGCATTCCAGCCCCACCCTTTTTTTGGAGCCCCCCCCCGATCACCTGCTGCTCCATGGAGGCGTCTTCAGCTCCCTGAGGTGCTCAGGAGAGAGGGTCTGCCTGCCCCCTTCCGTGGCTCCCTGTCAGGGCCTAGCCAGAGGCAGACGTTGCCCCTGTCCTGCCCCGGTTCCCGTTGAGCCGAGACCTCCTGCGCCCACGGACAGCAGCGCCCCAGAGTTTGGGTCCCAGGGTCTTTCCCTGCTCCACCAGACGACGCCCGGGACCTTCTGCGGTCAAACGAGGCGCCCACCGCTGGCCTGCAAACCCCCCCTCCTGACACACCCTCCCCGTTCTGCTCTCCTGCCGCAGAGAAGCTGCACGAGGAGCTGGACCGCGTGATTGGGCGGAGCCGCCCCCCCAAGATGGAGGACCTGAGCCAGCTGCCCTACACCAAGGCCGTGCTCCACGAGATCCAGAGACACGCCCGCATGCTCCCTGTGGGCGTGGCCCGCTGCGTGACCCGCGACACCTGCTTCCGGGGCTACACCATTCCCAAGGTCTGGCACCGGCTGCCCTGTCAGCGCGCGCCTGGCCTGGCCAGTCCCTCCTGGACCCGGCTGAGCATCACCCCGCCCCCTGCCCCGGAAGCTGGGCTGCAGCAGCCGACTCCGCCTCCGGGCGCCCAGACCCGGCAGCCCTGGGACGGTCGCAGGGGCTTCGGTGCTGGCCCTGCCCGGGAGGCCCCGAACTGTGCCGACTGCAGCCACTGGGTCCGTGGCAAGCCCCGGACGGGGGCACTCGGTCACGATTCGTCTCTCCCTCCCCCCCCCTCAGGGAACCGACGTCTTCCCCATGCTGGGATCAGTGTTGAGGGACCCCAAACACTTTGCCAGGCCGGAGGCCTTCGACCCCGAGCGCTTCCTGGACCAAGAGCGGCAGTTCAAGAGGAGCGACGCCTTCCTGCCCTTCTCCATCGGTACACCCCACCCTGCAGCCCAGCCAGTCGCTCCCGCCCTACTGAGCCAGGGCTGTCATTGGCACTGCCAGGTGGAGGGCCCCCAATTGGGGCGGCAGCCTCCGACCTCTTCCGGCCAGGCTGGGGCCTGTGGCGAGACTTCCATCCTTCCTGCCATTGCACTGAGCTGTGCCATTGGCAGCTGCATGGTGGCTCTCCCCCCGGCACATGTGACACCTGTCTTAGAAGCACACCCTGCAGGAGCAGGCACTGGGGGTGACAGGGCCTGACCCCACAGGGG
Organism: Lerista edwardsae; assembly: GCA_029204185.1. Classification (NCBI taxonomy): domain Eukaryota; kingdom Metazoa; phylum Chordata; class Lepidosauria; order Squamata; family Scincidae; genus Lerista; species Lerista edwardsae. The sequence continues at coordinate 13,471,893 of JAJKFI010000022.1, forward strand.
ATGGGGGACTGCCAACCCTCTCAGACTGGCCTGCAGCCTCCCCAAGTCAGGCTACTCAAGTTCTTGCTCCGTATCAGCCTTTCCCAGATAAAACTGGTCCAAAGTGGCTGCCACTCACGGGGGCGGGGGGGATTCCCCCAGTGGAAAATGCCCGGCCTCAGCAGCCACAGACCCTGCACTGTGACCCACGCCACGTGCTGCCTTCTTCTCTCCCTAGGGAAACGAGCCTGCCTGGGGGAGCACCTGGCCGGCATGGAGCTCTTCCTCTTCCTCACCAGCATCCTGCAGAAGTTCCGCCTCCAGTCTCCCGTCCCACCCGAAGAAATCAGCATCGCTCCCCTGCTGGTTGGGTTTGTCACCGTCACCCCGTTCTACAAGGCCTGTGCCCTGCCACGCTAAGGAGGCCTGCCATCGCCTGCTGCATCCGCCCAGAGAAGGTGGGAGGGGCCGTAGGGGGGCCCCCTGGGGAAGCCACCCCATTTCCAAGCACACAGCAGCTGGCCCTGCCTTTGGCCCTTGTGTGGCTGTGGCTTTCCCCAGCTTAGCTCAAGGGTGTCAACCCCATTTCGTGTAATGGGCTGAGACCTCCTGAGAGCTGGAAGTCTGATGCCACGTCTAGAATTATTGCGGAAAACCTCCAAAAGAAATTTGGGTTTGGGGACAAGAACGTGGGTGCAGATCTGTGGGTCCTCTGTGGACTTGAGAAGAAGCTGCTTCTCTGCAGAATTTCTAGCGCTCCTCCCTTACCTTGAAGCTTCTTCTTTGTAAACCCCCCCCCCGCAGGTGCCCCCCCCCAGGACAGGAGTCTGCTTTGTGTGCTCCAGCCACATCTCCTGCTGTTTCAAAGCTGCAGCTTTATCCTTCTGTACAGACCTTTTATCTCGGGTCGATTGTGCCTCTAGCCCAGGAATCGCGTGAAACTGGGCGTCTTCTTCTGAGCATTAAGTAAAGTTTGCTCACTGTCTCAAGCCTTCCGTCGGATGAGTTAACATTGTGTGGTGGGGCACTCTCGTCGCTCGGGGTTCCCAGGGGGCCTCGGGGTCCGGAGGAGCCCACCCAGGCAGCCCCCCTGTTCCTGGCTTGTGCCGCATCCCAAGGCCTGCCTGACTGCAGAGGGGACCGTGGGGCAGAGAGGAGAGAAGCGAAGCGAAGCGAGCACCGAAGGACGGAGGGCAGGCACAGCAGCCAACGGCCTGCACTCGTGGTCAGTCGCTCCGTGCCGTCACTGCTTCTGGGCGACACAACCACAGCTCCACTGCCAGGCCCGCCGTCCCTCCTGCCAAGGCCGCTTTCCTGGCACTGCCCCTGTGAGGAGCTCCTCTCAGGCCGTGGGCCTCTCACGCAACCATCGGCACAAGGCTAGGATGCTTCTCCACCCCACTCTGCCTGCTCCAGCTGAAAGGGGGTGCGGAGGGGCAACTGCAGTGATGTCATGCAGGGGGAACTCAGTTCCACTAGTTAAAATTAGGGCTGACTCCGCCCACTTCACTCTCCCTCCTCCCCCCTCCCAATTCCGCTGCAAAGAGCTTTTCTTCTTGGTTGGCCGGCACTCAGAGGGTTAAAGGGAGCGACTCCAGATTCCTAGGGGGGCGAACTGCCCTGGCTCCCACAAGCTCAGCCAGGAAGGCGCGGCCCCTCCTCGGTCTGCTGCTCCCTCAAGGCCCATGGCCAGAAGCCCGGGCCCCGTCTGCGCCAGCAGCCACACAGGGGGGTCCCCAGGGCTTCTGTCGCAGGTGTGGGAGCTCAATGTGTCACCCCCATGACGGACGTCCTCTGCGCCAGACCACATGGAATAAACTACCATCTCATGCGTCCCGCCTGGACGCAGCAGCATCACTCAGGTTGGGGTCACCCCCATTCACTCTATTTCCTTATTTTACTATAGAACAGCACGGGGCACCCAACCGAAAAACAGCGGCTGAGTCGGTGACACTCACACCACCGACCTACCTTGCAGGGTTGTCGCCAGCCTCAGTCCGAGCCCAGAGACCTCTCAAGGCAGGACACGCAAACGCACACTGGCCTGCCCAGCAAGACTCGTGGTCCTGCTTTTCAGAACCCGCCCCCCATCCTGCCCCCCACAGGACCAGCAGCGCCCCTTAGGTGCTGCGTTAGCTCAGCCAGATGGCTGTGCTGGGCTTGTGTTCCACCTGGGCTGTTTGCCAGCCAAGCGCGGCTCTCCCAGCCCTTCTCTCTGCCTTCAGGCTGCAGCCACTGTGAAGCAGGTCAATCCCAGGACCACCGCAGGGGAGGGGCTGGGGCACGGCATCCTTCACATGCCCCCCTCCTCCACTAACCTCATCTTTTCACGTGATGCCCCCCTCTCCGCCCCCCTGTACAGATCAGGGAGAAGTACGGCCCAGTCTACACCATCCATCTGGGGCCCGGATGGATCGTGGTGTTGTGTGGATACGATGAGGTCAAGGAGGCCCTCGTGGACCCGGCGGAATGGGGCACGTGGGGGCCGGCCACCTTTCAGTGGCTGTTCCAGGGCTACGGTCACTCTCCCGTCCAGCAAGGCCTCCACTCCGGATGTGTCCTCTGCTCATCAGGCCTATGGGGTGGGGTGGGGGGTGGAATCTTGATCTCATCCATCCTCCCGACAGTTACGTCATGTAAACCAGCGTTTCTCAAACTGTGGGTCCTCCCACTTGGTGGGCCGTGACCTGATTTCTGGTGGGTCCCGCAAAGCCTCCAACGAAAACACGGGTGATGGAAAGGTAACTCCAGCCCTGAGGCTTTTCAAAAACCAGAGAGCTGCCAACTGCCCTACAAACAGCTGATACCCTGGAGTTTGCACGCTTGTGCAAATATAAAGCGATAAATGTAGGTGCCACTGAGATATGTGTGCCATTCCTGACATGCTCCCACCCTTGGCTACTGGTGATATTTCCAGCCTCAGCACTGGCCAGTCACTGGTTCCTTAGGTCTTCCTCAGTGTGCCTGAGTCTTGCTTTCTTTGGTGCTGCCCATTGAACCCTCCAGGAATGGGGTCACTCTCTCCAGAGGAGCTGATGTGGCAGCCGACTGGTGTTCATTCTGCATTGCATTGCAGTCCGCGTTTTGGATTTCTTCTTGGACTGGTGGTTGATGGTCGCACCATATCCAAATTGCCTCATTGTGATGGGGATCCCACAGAGACACACGCAGGATCTGTCTCAGGCATTGCATTGTGAAGGCCTCAAGCTTATTCATGTCTGATTTGAGCAGGGTCTGTGTTTCCCATCCATATAGGAGAACTGGCAAGATTACTGTTCAGAACAGGCAATTTTTGGCCTTCTTCCAGAGGCAGCATTTGAGCAACACAAATGCTACTGTTGCCAGTTCTGCTGTGGACGTTAGTGGTGGATGCCACTTGCTTCTCCTGTACCAGCAATACCAGATATCTTGACCCTGCTTGATTTGGACTCCATCAGGGTGAACGTTAGTTTGTGATCCATCTGTGGTCATAACTTTGGTCTTATCCACACATGAATTCGAACCAGGCAGGGAAACTTCTCCACCCCAACCCTGGCCCTCTCTGCCCAGCTGAGAGTGGGGCACAAACACCTGTTCCCAAGGATGTGTATGAGTCACATTTCACAAGTTGAGTCTTGATTCAGCGACCCCATGACTTGACGTGAGTCACAGCAGGCGCCATCACGACTCAACTCGCGGAAAAGCCTTGAGACATTTTGACTCAAGTCCCAATTCTCTATCCTGGGTCAGTACTTCACAGCTCTGGCTGCCACCCAAATCCAGCTGGGTCAATTGTTGCCCAAACTTGCATTGTCTGTGGCACTCCAGCCCAGCCCCCTCCTGCATAGTTCCTCTCCCATTCTGCCCCAATACAGAGAGAGGCAGCAGAAGGGAAACCCAGCAGTCTCTGGCCTGAGGCATCTGTCTCAGCTGGCCCCATGGATGAGCCGCCTCTGCTTGCTGCCTGTCCCTAACTCCACTCCTCACCAGCTCTGAGAACTGACATGGTTTAAGCGGCAACTGCTGATGGGCCTGGAGAACTCACAGCTTTTGGCTCCACTCTTGCCTTCCCTTGGCTCGAAAATGAACTATTGCGGAGATAGCAAACAAGTTGTATAACATCCACGTGGGTGTCGCCTCTCAGTGGGAGGTTACAAAACGCTTTTCTCCTGCTGTGTGGGAACCGCAGGGCAGCAGGAACGGCTCCTGGGAGCAGGTCCTCCAGCCCCCATGGAGCTCCTCGGGGCCCTGACCCTGACCTTTGCCCTCTGCCTCGCCTGCCTGGCCCTCTCCACCTGGAAGCAGCTGCACCGCAGAGCCCGGATGCCCCCCGGGCCGGCCCCGCTCCCCCTCCTTGGGAACCTGCTCCAGCTCGACCTCAGCAACATGCTGCACTCGCTCTTGAAGGTAACTCCTCACCCCCCCCCCACCTCTTCCACCCTTCTCTCAGACAGTGGGCGGGTCTCTCTTGGCAAGGCAGCTGCACCCGAAATAGACCCTGAAGCTTCTCCTCTCCCCCTCGGTGGTCTTCCAGCCTGAGCTGCTTTGCAGGGTTGTTGTCAGCCTCGGTGACGGCCCTGAGACCTGCCAAGGACAAAGAGAGCCCTCGGCCAACATGATTCTTGGGCCCTGCTTTTCAGAAGTAGTCACCCACCCTGCACTCCACGGCACTGGGAACCCCCCACTGGCAGCAACGGGACTGTGCTGGACAAGCCCAGAAGGAGCTCTGTGGCTGGGCGTGTGCTGGCTGAGAGCGGCACCAGGGCTTCCCCAGCCGCCCTGACGCAGCCCGGAGTCCACCTGCAGTCCGCTGCCACCTGGCTTGGCCTGCCACTCTGTGCTCCCAGCGGTTGTCCCCCCTCTGCACTCAGGGTGTGGCCACCAATGAGGCAGATCAATCTCAGGGCCCTTTGAGCACTGCACCCAGCTCGTATCTGATGAGGGTGAGGGTGCTGAGCCTGTGACTGGCACTCTCGGGTTCTCAGGCCAGTGCCAGGCGCACACCTCTGAACGGGGAGTGGAGGAGCCCGACTGTCTTCACACTCCCAGCTCCTTCTCCAATTATCGCATCCCTTCCCAATGCCTTCCCAATAATTCCCTTCATTTCCCAATGCCTGCCTCTCACTACCCCCCCCACCTCCCGACAGATCAGGCAGAAGTACGGCCCAGTGTACACCATCCACCTGGGGGCCCGGCGGATTGTGGTGCTGTGCGGCTACGACGCGGTCAAGGAGGCCCTGGTGGACCAGGCAGAGGAGTTCAGCGACCGGGGGGTGCAGGCCACCTTTGATAAGGTCCTCCGGAACTACGGTCAGTCTCTCCTTCGCCACGCCCTGGGTGCGTCCTGCGCTCCTCAGGTGCGCAGGGAGAGTCTTCCTCTTCTCCTTCGCAACAGTCCAGACTGCAGTGGTTACCCGCACTTTGCAGAGGAGGGAGGCAGTGTGGCATAGCTAAGGTGGCCCAGGGGGTCCAGGGTACAGGGGGTACTGTGCCAACCCACACACCGTTGCCAGAGGCAGAGCAGGAGCAGGAGCCGGCCCGCCTGCAATTCCCCCTTGCCTGTGCCATGGGAGGGTGAGGGGTCCTGGAGTTCAGGAGAGGGTATTGTGGCCGTGGGGGGGGGG
>JAJKFI010000022.1:13477484-13582158 GCA_029204185.1 Lerista edwardsae
CCCCCCCAAGTGCCCCCGCTCCCTCCCGCGATCTCAACACACTCCTGGTGCGCCACAGCTCTTCCCCCACCTTGCTGTGCCAGGAGTGTGTTGACAATTTCAGCGCTTAGGTGGTGGTGGGGGGCTTTGCTCATGCCTTCCTCTCTCCTGCAAGCCCCCACCTCAGCACGATCACAGGTGTGGCAGGTAGCCATGGCAGCGCAGTGAAGGAAGGAGATGCGCTTGGCACATGCCCAGGGGTGCACATTGCTGTTAGGACTTCATGTGTCCCGGTTCTAATACTGACAACAGTTTCTGGGGTCCTGTCCCTGCCGGACAGGAAGTCTCGAGTGCAGGTGTGTTGAGTGGCTGTTTGGCCAGCTGTTGCTACGCACCGTGACTCACCCGGACTCCGTTCCGGCAGGAAGGGAGGAAGGGGAGCCCTCCAGACACCACCTGGCTGGTCCACCAGACCTGGCATCAGTACTTGGGCAGCCCATGGCCAGGTTGACCAGCTGTTTTCCTTCAGCAGAGAAATGAAGGCGGGCAGTGGCGTTTCTACAGGGATGGCAAAGCTCTATGTTTTGCAAGAAGCCTTACCTTGCAGTGGAAATCACTCCTCTCCTGCACCGTTTTAGCCAATCTTGGCGTTGCTTACTGGCTACAGCAGCAAGGGAGAGGAGGGATTTACATGATAGGGTAAGGCTTCCTGCAAAACTTAGAGCTTTGCCATCCCTGTAGAAACGCCTCTGAGGGCGGGGAAGCTGTTTCCAGTGGTTCACGCAGAGACCCAGGCATGCTGGATTAGAGCTCCCCGCCCCCTGCCAAAAGCAGAGGCTCACACCGGCCTGGAACGAAGCCTCTCACTCTTAGGGGGCCTATTCCCAGGTGGTCACAAGGCTATGGCTCTTGTGACGAAGGGAAAGACACTCTGCGCGTGGGCAGAAGCCCTCTTGCCCTTCCTCACACGATCCAGGCATTGACCCTGAAAACAACCTGCTTGGGAGGAATCGATGGCACTTTCCTTCCGGATGCCCGTGCCTGGGACAAGGGCCAGTGGCCAACGACTGTCACCAGCAGCTCTGGGCAAGGGGTGGCAAAGGACGCGGGAGTCGGGGAGACGGTGCCCAGGCCCGTGACGCTGGCCTGCGGGGCGCCCACTTCCTGTTGCCAGGTGGACCTCGTCCGGGCTCCTTGGCCTGGCCCGGAGGCCGGTCTGCAAACACGGCGGGTCCTGCTGCGAGCGAGCGAGCGAGGGGCGGAGGGAGGGGCCGCGGGGGGCCGCTGCGACGGTGAGAAAGCGGAGGCCAAAGCCGGGCACTGCGCCTCACGCGGCGGGTCGGTGGCGAGTGCCCGGCTGTGTCCCGCTCCTGGCCGCCACCGCTGCTGCTCCTCGCCCCGGTCCCGGGGGGGGCACTGAGCGGGGGCCCTGGAGAGCGGGAGGGGAGGGGCTGCTCCTCCGTGGGGAAGGAAGGAAGGGGGAGGCCCCGAGACTGCGGGAAGAGCCACCAGCCGGCCTCTGGGTGGGAGGGGCTGTGCGGCGGGGCGGGCTGGATGGCGGGCGGACTCCAAAGCCCAGCTTGGCTCCAGCCTCTCGTCCAGACAGAGCGGGGGGGGGTTGCTCTCCCCCGCCCCCCGCCCCCCGCGCAGCCTAGCGTGCCAGTTGTTGTCAAGATCATTTCCTGCCGCCAAGCCAAACGTCGGTGCCTGCAGCTTCATTGCTTTTAAAGAATTGTTTCCCTGAGAACCCAACTCGGCAAACACACCGCGCGGAGGCCAGAGGTGAAAGGGAGAGCAGGCGCATTCCAGCCACACGCACGCGCACACAGACAGGGACAGACAGACCTGCTATCTCTGTGCATGCTGTCCTTGGCTGTGACCTCTGGGGAGCGACGGGGTCCCCCGAATCCCGCCTCTGCTTGCCCAGGCTGGTCCTCCCCTCCCCCCCCCCGGCAAGGCGACAGTCCTCCAGCCGGAGATCTGGGGAAAAGGTGGGGTGCGTCATCTTGCCATCCAGGATCTTCCTGTTCTCCAAAACAGTTGCTCCGAAACGGGGCTTTTCGACTGGGTCAGGATTTGCGCCGCCTGCGACTGAGTGAAATGTGCACGTTGCCTTTGTGCTTTTTTCTGTTTCAGAAACAAACCTTTTGAAAAAGCACCCAGTGGCAGGAGCAGCTGCAATTCCTGGAAGGGGGCTCAGCTTATGAGCCCCACTCTGCTTTTCTGTCTGGGCTCTTGTGCCTGAAACACTTTCCTTTCGCGTCCTCTACGTTTTCCTCAGGTCCCTCCTCCGCAGAAGTCGCATTAAATGCTTCCACTGTTGATTTTCCCTGCATACCGATGCTCAGAAACCCGCCTGTCTCCGGGGCAGGACACCTGCGGCCTCAGGGGCACTCCGTTGACACACAGGCTGAGGGGCCTGAGCCATCCCCTCCGCCTCCCATCCGGGCAGCATGTTTTGCATCAGAGTCAAATCTGCTTCCTGCGGCCCCAAGAACCCCAATTTGCGTCCTCGCTGGCTCCTTCTCCACCCCCAGTTCTTCTCTCACACCTGCCAGACTTTGAGCATCAGAGGAATGCTCTTTTGGACAAGTCCAGCTCTGATTGGCCACTTTTTGTACATGAAGGATCACAGGATCACAGAAGGGATTCAGTGCAGAATCAGAACCCAATCCTAACCTGGAGTTGGGCCAGCACAGATAGGCCAGCAAAGTTTGGCCGGCACAAGGTCACCACAGAGTATGTTTGGACCATTCTCGGCATCAGAGAGACCAGCACACAGACATGCACCATCCTCCCTGAAAACTTGGCGTTCTTGTAATGGCAGAAATGACGGTGCTGCTGTCTAAACTGGGCTGGGCACCCACCAGCACCACTTCACAGGCCCACTGCGCAGCTGAGAGCTGCTGGAGGAGGCCCCGACCGCTGTGATGTGCTTGATGTACGTCTGCAGGGCGGTGGGGGGGGATAAAACGAGCCCCTTGCTGGGGCGATGCAGACAGGCGCCCAGGAGAGCCGCTCAGGATGGGGCTGCCTCCCTCCGCCCCAGCCGTGCTGGAAAGACGGGCGCAGCCGCTGGGGGGGGGTGCCTGGAATCCCAGCTGCTCAGGCCCCTGTGGCTTGGGAGGGGGCCTCACTGGCAGCTCCCCCCCCCGCTGCGCATGGCTTCCACCTGTCCGGCCGGCTTAGGGCGCCAGGCAGCTCAAATGTCCACGGTCCCCATTGTCTTCCTCTTTTCTATGGAGAGTCCGTTTTATTTCCAGAGTGAGCGGACTGGTTTGGGAAATGCGTGGGGAGGGCGTGTAAATGCCAAGTGGGGCAGCAAGGGACGGGGGGGGGTTGTGTCAAGGGGAAGGGGGATTTGCAAAAAGTAATCTGGGGAGGGGCCGCAGGCAGCCCACCTATGGGGCCCACCTGTCTTGCAAGCAGTCTCGGCCGCTGCCAGACCACCCACCCACCCAGTTCAGACAGCCCCTTGCGGCCTTCCTCCTCGAGGGCAGCGGCAGCAGACAGACACCCTCTCCAGCGGCATTTGGGGGTTCTCCGCGCTTGCTCTTTCCAGAGCTCTGTGGCAGTTCCCAGCCCTCCTCGCCTCTCGCTCCACACTGACTCTGTCGATGATTTCCCAGCGAAAGGGATCCTCTCACTGCGGCCGGCGAAGCCCAGCCACGGCCGGCGCCTGGTCTGACTGCACAGCAGGGGCCCGGATTCCATCCTCGGAGGGCCCAAGAGGGCCGCGGCACGTGGGCTGCGCTGCTTTTTCCACAGCGCTCCGGTGCAGCGCATCATTGGTCCAGGGCGGCTGCTGCTGTGCAGAGAGCAGCAACCCCTGCCTGAGATTCACCCCTCGGCCCAGCTTAACCCAGGATCGTGTAGACACTGCAGAGCAAGACAAAGACTGTGTGTGTGGGCGGGGGGGGCATAGTTGGAAGCCAGCCAGGCGCAAAGCAGGCCGGGCAAACCCACTCTGAGCAGCCAGGCCTGCCCTGCCCTGGAAGGAGACGAGGGCACTGGCGGCTGCATCAGGGCAGGGGCTGAGCCAAGAGCCACACGGCGCCAGCTTTCGAGTGACGCTGCTGTGGAAGGTGTGAGGCTGCATTTGCCCCCCCCCAGACACACACACAATCTCCGTCCCCTTCTCCAGTGCTGGCCCTTCATCCTAAGCCTGCTCAGGGCCGCAGCATCTTCTGTTTTTGCTGGAGGAAATGACAGTCCTGTCTGGGTCTTTTTCTGCGCCCTGCCGGAGAGCTCCGTGACGCCCGGAAACTTGTGCCTCCCGCAGTAACACACCCAAGCAAGAGAAACCACACCGCCTGCTTGGGGTCTCCTGTTACCCTGATTGTCTTTGCTGCAGGTGCTTTTTTTCATCAAGGAAAGCCATTAATACTGTGCGTTGTCTGCTAGCAAGCGAGACAATTCTCTGGCAGCCCCCAATTCCCAAGTTACTGGCAAGCACAGTCCTACAGGGGCCTCCACAGGTGTGGGTTTCAGCCCCCTCTCTGCCAGGGGCTTGGGCATGCCACTAGTCCTCAGTGGCCATTCCCCACTTGCCCATTGGAAAAAGCTTTGTCCCAGCGGCAGCTCCCAGTGTCCTGCCCTGAGGGCAGATGCCAGCAAGACCTCCCAGACATGCCCAGGAGCCCCGTTGCAGCCTGGTGGGCCAAGGCACGTGTGCTGGGAGGGGCAGTGTGTGTCTGTGTGTGTGGGGTTTCTGTACGCTATTTGGCCTGCTTGCCACTGAGCCGACCGTCCAGGGGCCCCTGGCCCGCCACTCTTCCTCCCCCGGCCCACAACGTGGCTGATGGACGGGCTCCGGCAGCCAGACTCTCCGCAGCGGTGCTCACTCCTTCTCCCTCCCTGGGGCTGCCCTCAGGAAGAGGCACTCGGCTCCTCCATTGGCCAGAGCTCAGCAGACTTCCTCCGGGATTGGCTCGGCCAGCCTGTCAGAGACACTTGCCAGGTAGGAGGGCCTCCCACCTCGGGACAGGTGAAGTTTCTCTGCACCAGATTGGGAGTCTTAAGGCTGCAGCGCACCTGGGTTCCTCAAGAGCCACAGGCGGCGGCAGGCAGGCAGGCGGGCGGGAGGGCGTGCTCGGGAGTGCCTCAGCCCTGCAGCGCCCCCAAACCCGTTTTTCTCCTCGGATTTGTGTTTTGCAACACGGGGCAGCGGGAGAGGGGGAGCCGGGCAGGATGGCGAGTGGGGGGCTGGCCTTGAGCACCCCAGTTTCCGAGGGAAGTGCGGCATTCACACCGCTGAAGCCCGTCACGACGGCCAGGGAGCCGCCCGAGGACACGGCCATCTTCGAGGACGTCAAGGCTGCGGGACAGATCCTGGAGAGTTTGCACGAACTGGCCCTGGTAAGTGAGCCATCGGGGAGTGTGCCGGCAAGGCGCTGGCTGGGGGTGGGCAGGTCGGGAAGCGGGTGGAGCCCTTTGTCCTCTTAAGAACATAAGAAGAGCCCTGCTGGATCAGGCGAAAGGCCCATCTAGTCCAGCTTCCTGTATCTCACAGTGGCCCACCAGGTGATACGATGTTCCAGGAACGGAATTCCCGGCATTCCTGGCAGGAACGGGGAGCGCGTCTGTTGGGAGGGGGGTGGGCACCGTCCCACTGGAGTTTAGGCTGGTGGAAATGAGCATGCTTTGCTGCAGTGGCTGCGTGTGGGCCTTACCTAGAGTGGAAAGACAGACCCCAGCCCTGAGGAGTGTATGATCTGGATAGACAAAAGGGAGACCTCAGAAGGGAGTGGAAAGGGGTAGTCAGGGAAAGTGTACGTTGTATTTTCAGTTACACGTACTTACGCTTAGGTACAGCAGGGAAAGAGGATTATGGTGTAGTGCCAAATGGTAGGTTTTAAGGAAAGACATGAACGGAATGAGGAAGCTTTGCGAATGTGCTCTGAGGAGACTAAAAAGCAGCAAGGAAGAAAGGATCACTAGTATTTATCAATCACTAGTATTTATATACCGCTTTTCAACATAAAGTTCACAAAGCGGTTTACAGGCAAATAACAACATTAAAGTTAAATGGCTCCCTGTCCCAAAAGGGCTCACAATCTAAAGGAATGGGGAACACCACCAGCAACAGCCACGAGAAAGACACTGTGCTGGGGTGAAGAGGGACAATTGCTCTCCCCCTGCTAAATATAAGAGGACACCACTTGGAATAAGTGCCTCTTGCCCACTTAGCAGGGGATGCAGTCATTTGAGGAAGGAAACCTTTGGACAGTTGATCTAAAAAAGCATCCTTTTGATTTAGGCTGGACAAATTCCATTGGTCTTCAAAGAGGGGGAGAACTAGTCACAGAATCCTCACCTGGAGTTAGGCTGGCACAGTTAGGCCAGCAAAGTTAGGCCAGCACAAGGGATACCATAAAGCATGTTTGGACCACTGTTGGAATCAGAGAGGCCAGCACACTGGCTGGAGTCAGGCCTCCCTGACTCCGAGAGTGGTCCACGCATGCTTTATGGTGGCCCTTGTGCCAGCCAAACTTGGCTGGCCTGACTGTGCATGCCAAAGTCCAGGTGAGGATTGCACCCTCATTGTTGTCACAGCGGCAATTGCCTCAGAATGGAAATCACACAGTAGCACAACCAGTTAACAAGGGATTTGTCATATCTTGAAACATATTAGCCATGGCAGAAAACCAGCATAGGAAGAAAGTGTAAATATATATTTGCCACCCCCAGTGAAAGAGGGTGTTGTGTCTTTAAGAGCATGGGAGAAGTGCTTCTACTTTGTACAAATTGCCAATCCTTGCCAATTTTGCTCCCAATTAGTTCAAATCTGTTATGTTAGGAATGCTTTAATACTTCGTGGATTTAGTCCTTGGACCTTCTCAGAAAAGTTGGCTATTTTTTATTTATATTTATTTATTTATTATTGGATTTTTACCCCGCCTTATGGTGCCCGAAGGCACCCAAGGTGGCATTACAATATATATAAAAACAATATAACAATTCACATTAAAAACAATTAAAAACAGTTTGTGACGTCTTTTTAATTTTATCTGTGATGCCTTCTTGAAAACCAGGAATATATAAACGCTTGAAAAATTGGCATTCATTCTACCTTAAAAAAGGTAGAATGGGTTAAGATTTGGCAGTCAGGCAATTCTTGAGCTGTCTGGTCCTGAAAAACCTTGTTGACTTGAGTTGGACACTGGGATAACTTAGGTAAGTGTAAAATGTCCCCATGGGCTTGCAGGAGCTGGCTTTCAGTCAAAGAAACAGGGAAATCCAGTTTACTAGGATAAAACATGAACATTTACATGTTTCTTGCAAGGATGTTTTTGTCTGATCATTCATAAAGGTATGCAAAATGCTGAAAAGCTGGTGGGAAAGGGGGAACTCCTACTGAACACAAAAGTCCATCTAACATTAATCATGGCTAAATATAAAATCTGGTGCAATTTATTTGGTTAATAAGTCCCAGTGAATCTGGTCGGCCTTAACCTCAGTCTGCTTATGTAACAAGATAAAGTAGTAGAATGGATTGGGCGACTTTAGATGTCATGTGTGGAATCACATTTTTGAATGCCCTCCTTTGTGGGCAAAAACCACACCCCTCAGTTTGTAGCAAGGAGAAGGCTTGGCAGAATCTCTCTTTCTGATGTGCTTGTGTTCTACTTGCAGGGAGTGTCATCGTTTGTTAAACACTAAGGAGTACAGGTATGCACAAATGCATAAGCCCTCAACTCAATCTTTAGCCTGAAGTGTCACAAAGCACAATTCTAAGCTGGAGTGAGGCCGGCCAGTGGTGGGATTCAGGGGGTTCGCCCAGATTCTATAGAACCGGTTGTTAAATGGCCGGGCCCCGCCCACTCAATTACCTCGGCTGGCTTGTGTATTTTTTTTGGCTCCAGCTATGACATCATAGAACTGGTTGTTAATTTATTTGAATCCCACCACTGAGGCTGGCACAGTTAGGCCAGCAAAGTTTGGCCGGCACAAGGACCACCATAAAGCATGTTTGGACCATTCTCGCACGATGGTGCACGTCTGTGTTCCGGCCTCTGACTCCAGGAGTGGTCCACACATACTTTACAGTGTCCCTTGTGCGGGCCAAACTTTGCTGGCCTGACTGTTCCTGCCTAACTCCAGGTTAGGATTGCACCCTCAGTCTACCCTGCTCTGCTGCATGTGTAGACCAGGCCTTCTTTTTACGTAAACACGCAATAGATCAAATTAACTGTTGCACTGAAATTAATGGAACTACTTAGTGTTGAGTAGCTTCAAGTTCTTCTGCTTTCCATGGGCCAAAGTAGACATTATGGGAAATGTGCTGATACAGCTAAAGAAGGCAGCTCTGTGTCTAATTCCTTCTCCTTAAAGTCCAGTAGAATTGATCCAGCCTCAATCAGAATAAGATTTCTACTGACCAGAGGTTAGATATACAAGTCAATAGAGCAGAAGCTTTGGATATGTTGCAGTTTTGTGTTTCAGTAGATAATGGCTATGACAATTGACATATAAAACTGCACATTGCACAGTTTCATACTTTCCTGGGCTACTGTAAACATTATTCATTAAAGACACAATTCTTGACTATGTTGCCTCTCTCTCGCTTCTTCTCCCAAATGTTCTCAGATGACATCAATAATACAAGATTTATTCTGCTTCCCTCTGCTAAGCATACTTTCCTTCAATGATCACCTGGAAAATGCCGTAGCAGCTGCATGTTTGTTAATGGAAGACTGAAATTTTTAAAAAATAATAACTTTCATAAATCAGAACTATAAAATAAGATACAAATTTGCTTGCTCTAGCCATATCAATTGTAAAATGTGCTGGTTTTATTTGTCTAAAAAAGGTAAAGGTTTCCCCACGACCGAATGGTCTAGTCGTGACCGACTGTAGGGGGCGGTGCTCATCTCCGTTTCAAAGCCTGTGAGCCGGCGTTTTTGTCCGATCATGGTGGCCAGCATGATTCTACGCCGTAGCGCACGGAACGCCGTTACCTTCCCACCAAAGTGGTCCCTATTTATCTACTTGCATTTTTTAGGTGCTTTCGAACTGCTAGGTTGGCAGGAGCTGGGACAAGCAACGGGAGCTCACTCCGTCGCGCAGTCTCGAACTCCCAACCTTGCGGTTGAAAGCCCAGCGACAGCGGATTAACTCGCTGCGCCACCACGTCCCTTTTATTTGTCTATAGCATCACAATTCCCTTTCACATTTCATGCAAGTGGAAAATTATAGGCAATAAAAAACACATAGGAAAGCATTTCACTGTGCAATCCTATTCTTGTCCACTCAGACGTAAGACCCCAAGCACTTGCTTCCAGGTATATATAGGATTTCAACCTTTATTTAGCAATTAACCTACCAAGGAACTAAGGGCCTGATCCTATCCAACTTTCCAGCACTGATGCAGCCGCAATGTAACCCTAAGTAAGGGAATAAATGTTCCAGCACAGGATAGGATTGGGATGTAAGGCATATTTCTCTATTAGCAGGTATAGGGTTAGGACGTTAAGTCTTTCAGAAAACAATCCAGTTAGGCCAGCCGTTTGGCCGGCACAAGGGACACCATAAAGTATGTTTGGACCACTCTCGGAGTCAGAGAGGCCAGCGCACAGACGCGTGCCATCCTCCCTGACTCCGAGAGTGGTCCAAATGCACTTTTCTGCCAGCCAAACCTTGCTGGCCTAACTATGCTGGCCTAACATCAGGTTAGGATTGCACCCTCAGTGTCCGCTCTGACTTGTAGATATTGCTAAAGTTTTGCATTCACATGCTCTTTAGAGGGCTGAGGTCAACCATTTAAATGAATTTGGAAATTACAGATCACAAAAGCCTGAAGTGCATTGACTATGAAATCAATACAGTAATTCTAAAAGTTTATGCAATTATATTTGGTACCGTTAGAACAAATAACATGGGGTGTGTTTCTTAAAGTCAGTTTTTCTGGGGGAGGGGGAACTGCCTTTCCTTTCTGAATAGCAATGAGAAGTTGCTTTAGTGCAACCAAGACAGCAGTAAAGCTCCCTCTCCCTTCTTAAGCCCTCATGCCTGCACGACAAAATACATATCCAAAACTGGACATAACCCATTGTATGAATGAGGGATACAGTTCTCAGAAGTGTCAAAATGGCTTTGACAAGTTGTCAAGGCTTTCAAGATGACTTAAAGCACGATCCACTATAAATAGCATGCTTGCACTTCAGCTACAAGCACCACTGAAATAAAGGAGACTTGAGTAGCTCAATGAAGCTGAGAGCTATGCCATGTAGGGTCACCCAGGATGGACAGGTCACAGTAGAGAGTTCTGACTAAACGTGATCCGCTGGGGGAGGAAATGGCTTGAACGTCAGATCTATGAATCAAGGTAAGCTAGATGTGGTCAAACGCGAGTTGTCAAGGCTGAACATTGACCTCATGGGAGTTAGTGAACTAAAATGGACAGGAATGGGAGAATTCTATTCAGATGACCATCACATCTACTACTGTGGGCAGGAATCGCTTAGAAGAAATGGAGTAGCCTTCATCGTGAACAAGAGAGTGGGAATAGCAGTACTGGGATATAACCTCAACAATGATAGAATGATTTCAATTTGGATCCAAGGCAAACCTTTCAGCATCACAGTAATCCAAGTCTACGCCCCAACCACTGATGCTGAAGAGGAAGAAGTTGACCGTTTCTATGAAGTCCTAGAACAGCTTCTAGAATTAACACCCAAAAAAGATGTCCTTCTCATCATAGGGGATTGGAATGCTAAAGTAGGCAGTCAAGAGGTAATAGGAATTACAGGCAAGTTTGGTCTTGGAGTACAAAATGAAGCAGGGCAAAGACTGATCGAGTTTTGTCAGGAGAACACATTAGTCATCGCAAACACACTTTTCCAGCAACACAAACGGCGACCGTACACGTGGACTTCACCAGATGGTGTACACCAAAATCAGATTGATAACATTCTGTGCAGCCAAAGATGGAGAAGTTCTATACAGGCAGCAAAAACAAGACCTGGAGCTGACTGTGGCTCAGATCATGAGCTTCTTATTGCAAAATTCAGGCTTAAACTGAAAAAAGTAGGGAAAACCACTAGGCCCTCCACATATGACCTAAATCAGATCCCATACAAATATACAGTGGAAGTGACAAATAGATTTAGGGGCTTAGATTTGGTAGACAGAATGCCTGAAGAACTTTGGTCTGTAACATTGTACAGGAAGGAGCAACTAGAACCATCCCAAACAGAAAGAAATGCAAGAAGGCAAAGTGGCTATCTGACGAGGCTTTACAAATAGCTGAGGAAAGAAGGGAAGCCAAAAGCAAGGGAAAGAGGGAAAGATATACCCAACTGTGAAGGATTCTGGGAACTCATAATGTAGGCCTGACTCCATCTTTGAATGAGCTGCTGGGCTGTGGGAAAGCCGCGATTGTAAATTAATTGGCGCCAGCAAGGTTGTTGTTATCAGTTAGGGTGAGAACAGGAAGGGAGTGAATATTCATGGTTGTGGCCAGCTGGCCGCCCTAAAAATGCCAAGCAGCTGTTGTAAATCTTTTGATGGGTCCAGCTTGATACTAACCAGAAGAGTGACTGAGAGCACCTGGGGGGGGGAGTAGTTTGGGGTATAATAGTTGGACTAAGATTCTGGTTTATTCATTCAGTTCTCTGGATAAGAGACTGTTTCAATCATGCTGCCTTGGGGTTAAGAAGAAACTATGCTGCTGTTGCGCAATGAGAACATCCAGCTTCCGAAGTATCTGTAAGACAGCCTGTGTTAAAAGTCTGTAAGTTAGTCTGAGTTAGAGTTTGTTGTTTTTTTCTATGCTGTATTATCTGACAATTGCCTGTAAGCCAAATCTTGGGTAAACTTACTCTCTTTAGAATAAAGTCTGTTGTTTTGTTAAACTGTTTGGGAGTACATTGGCTTTTGTGGGGGGATCTAACCAGGTGCTGGCTAAATCCAGAGACCGCTATCACATTTGTTTGTACTCCAGGAAAGGTCCTGGAGAGTGGGTTTGGAAGGCAGGCTATGACCTGGCCCCCGTGAGTGATTTTTGCCCCTTCTCAGACTTGCCTTTCACACCAACTGAATGTAGATTTCCAGAGGACAGCAAGGAGAGATAGGAAGGCCTTCCTAAATGAGAAATGCAAAGAAATAGAGGAAAACAACACAATGGGAAAGACTAGAGATCTTTTCAAGAAAATTGGAGATGTCAAAGGACAATTCCGTGCAAAGGTAGGAACAAGAAAGGACAAGAACGGCAAGGACCTCACAGAAGCAGATGAGATTAAGAAGAGGTGGCAAGAATACACAGAGGAACTCTATAAGGCCGATCTAAATGTTCCTGATAACCACAATGGTGCGGTAACTGAATTTGAACCTGACATGCTGGAGTGTTAAGTCAAGTGGGCTTTAGAAAGCATCACTTACAACAAAGCTAGTGGAGGTGACAACATTCCAGCTGAGTTACTCAAAACCTTAAAAGATGATGCTGTCAAAGTGCTGCACTCCATATGCCAACACATTTGGAAAACCCAACAGTGGTCACAAGACTGGATCGGTTTACATTCCAATCCCAAAGAAGTGCAATGCCAAAGATTGCTCGAACTACCGCACCATTGCACTCATTTCACATGCTAGCAAGGTGATGCTCAAAATCCTACAAGCTAGGCTTCAGCAGTATGTGAACGAGAACTACCAGATGTACAAGCTGGTTTCCAAAGAGGCAGAGGAACTAGAGATCAAATTGCCAACATTCGCGGGATCATGGAGAAAGCAAGAGAGTTCCAGAAAAAACATCCACCTCTGCTTCATTGCCTATGCTAAAGCCTTTGATTGTGTGGATTACAACAAACTGTGGCAAGTTCTTGAAGAGATGGGAGTACCAGACCACCTGATCTGCCTTCTGAGAAACCTGTATGTAGGTCAGGAAGCAACAGTTAGAACTGGACATGGAACAACTGATTGGTTTCAAATTGGGAAAGGAGTACGGCAAGGCTGTATACTCTCACCCTGCTTATTTAACTTATATGCAGAGTACATCATGAGAAAGGCTGGGCTGGATGATTCACAAGCTGGAATCAAGATTGCTGGGAGGAATATCAACAACCTCAGATATGCAGACGACACCACTCTAATGGCAGAACGTGAGGAAGACCTAACGAACCTTCTGATGAAGGTGAAAGAGGAAAGTGCCAAAATTGGCTTGAAGCTCCACATTAAAAAAACTAAGATCATGGCAACCACTCCCATCATTTCCTGGCAAATAGAAGGGGAAGAAATGGAAGCAGTGACAGACTTTATCTTCCTGGGCTCCTAAATCACGGCAGACGGTGACTGCAGCCATGAAATTAAAAGACATTTACTTCTTGGGAGGAAAGCTATGGTGAACCTAGAGAACTTAATCAAAAGCCGAGACATCACCCTGCCAACAAAGGTTTGCACAGTCAAAGCGATGGTTTTCCCACTAGCAATGTATGGCTGTGAGAGCTGGACCATACAAAAGGCAGAGCGCCGAAGAATAGATGCTTTTGAATGATGGTGTTGGAGAAGACTCTTGAGAGTCCCCTGGACTGCAAGGAGATCCAATCGGGCAATCCTCCAGGAAGTCAAGCCTGATTGCTCCCTGGAAGGACAAATACTGAAGCTGAAGCTCCAAGACTTCGGCCACCTCATGAGAAGAGAGGACTCTTTAGAAAAGACCCTCATGCTGGGAAAGATCAAAAGCAAAAGGAGAAGGGGGGGCAGAGGATGAGATGGTTAGATAGTGTCACTGAAGCAACGAACATGAAATTGGGTGAACTCCGGAAGCTAGTGGAGGACAGGGAGGCCTGGCGTGCTGTGGTCCATGGGGTCGCGAAGAGTCGGACATGACTTAGCGACTGAACAACAACAACAACTACCACCAGCAAAAAGAAACTTAGGGTGCAATCCTAAACTGAGTTAGGCTGGCTTAAACCAAGCCAGCAAAGTTTGGCCAGCATTAGGGCCACCATAAAATATGTTTGGACCACTCTCGGCATCAGAGAGGCCAGCACACAGACATAAGCCACCCTCCCTGATTCGGAGAGCAGTCCAAACAGGCTTTATGGTGGCCCTTGTATTGGCCAAACTTCGCTGGCTTCATTAATGCCGGCCTTACTCCAGTTTAGGACTGCGCTCCCAATCATGGGCCAAGGGAACTGGGGCTGCAGGCTTACATCAGGTAAAGTCCCACTGAGTTTGCTGGGACTTGTATCTGGATACACAACGTACGAGACGTAGGTGGTAGCCTTGGCATCTGCAGGGATCAGGCACTCCAGACCCTCCAAACATGTTTGGAGCTGTGCTCCGCTCCCGCTGGAGGGAGTTCTGATTGGCTGGGGAGCCAATTATAGCCACAGAGGCTTGAGCAGCTGGTAGAGTGAAACTTTTTTTAGGTGGGTCCCAATGCTAAAAATTTGGCAATTCACTTGACTGAATTGCTTAGAATGTGCAACCCTAGTCTAAGTTCAAGGTGTGTCCAAACAGAAGCCTCATCACCGTCTGTTTTCTGCAAAGATATGAATGGTACCATCAAAACTGCTGAGCAAATGTGGCAGTAGAGCACAGGACACCTGCGTCCCCTCAGAAAGGGCAGATTCTCTACACATATCCTGTCACCCAGGTTAAAGAATCCTTATAAGCAAACGTCTACATAAATCAGGGGTGTTTGTACAGCAATACCTTGCAATTTTGACTGGTTAGGAAGCAAAGATGGAAGCACGTCAAAACTGGGTATCTGCCAAAGCCCAGCCTTATTGAGCTGGCCCATTTAGTTTGGCCAGTTTGACAAAAAACATAAAAACTCAGTGGTGTACCTGGGGGAGAAGGGGGCAAGTGTCCCAGGGCGCCAGGCTGGAGGGGCGGCAAAATTGCCCCCTTCCACACTTAGACGTGTCTCTCATTGCCCTCTGCTCTGAAGGCGGCAGGAGTGAGCGTGCACTTGCCATCTCAAAGTGCCTCTCGTGGCACCCCCAGCGGCCTGGCCACGCCACTGTGGTAATGAACTTAGGAGAGGACTGGCAGCAGAGATCAATCAATCAATCAATCAACAGGTACTTATATACTGCTTATCAACACGAAGTTCACAAAGCAGTTTACAGGCAAATAGTAATAATGACAATGAAGTTAAATGGCTCCCTGTCCCAAAGGGCTCACAATCTAAAACAAAAAAAAAAGGGAGACCACCAGCAACAGCCACTAGAAAGACTGTGCAGGGGTGAAGAGGGACAATTACTCTCCCCCTGCTAAATATAAGAGGAACACCACTGGAAAAAGTGCCTCTTGCCCAGAATAGTTTTATCAAAATCTATATGAAAGGAAAAAAATATTGATAACTATAAACAAGAGGAATACATTTTAAGAAATAATAGAAATGGAAACAATAGATCAAAACTGACAGAAGAACAAAAGGCATTGATGGGGACTAAAATAACAATGAAAGAAATAAGAAAAGCTCTGAAAAAACAAAAAAGATCTAAAGCACCAGGACCAGATCGATTATCTATGGAATATTATAAAAAATTAGTAGAGGCATTTGTAATACCATTTAAAAAGCTTGGTGATGACATATGGGATACAGGAGATTTGCCGGAAACATGGAAGGAAGCAACAATAACATTAATACATAAATCTCAGACGGAATGCAATGAAATTAAAAATTACAGACCCATTTCTCTGTTGAATGTAGATTATAAAATTTTTTACAACAATCCTAGCCACTAGATGGAAGAAAATACATTTTCTTGAAAATTGATACATCAAGATCAGTCGGGCTTTTTGCCAAAAAGACAACGAAGATAGAATATGAGAACAATAATAAATATTCTAGAATTTTATGAGATGCATACCACAAGGAAATTAGGCTTAGTCTTCCAGGATGCACAAAAAGTGTTGCCAATCCAGAGAAGCAGCCGCCCCCTTCACCAGATGAGACTTTGCAGTGCTGGCCCCAAATCCTCAGACTGCCGGGCAGGGAGTGGGGAGCAGTGAGCCAGACTCCTTTTCTCACTGAGGGAAAACCTTTTTTCATATAGGCTGTAAAGGGAGAAGAGGTGCAAATAGTTTGCCCCCCACTGCTGGACCCCTGTGGAAGGAAGGAAGAGCACTTCCAATAAATTCCAGTCTCAGTATTTATCAGTAATCTAGGAAGAGACCAAGAAGATTCCCCTTCAATGTTTATGATTAGGGTGGGAGTGTTCCTGTGAGATGCATCATTATTTTCACTTCACAACCTGACCCAGTGGAGAGCCTTGGAAAGTAAACAGCTCTCTCCTCAAGATACAGGATACTGCAGTGGATCTCAAACTGTGGGTCAGGATTCACCAGTGGGTTGCAAGCCAATTTCAGGAGAGTCGCGAAGCACCTAGAGCACCCAAATGGAAAATATGGGAAGATGTGATGCTGGAAAGGGTGAAGGCTCTGTGGTTGTTTTGCTTGTGTGAAGCTTGTCAATAGACTCCCCCCCTTTCTGATTCACTTTGCTATTGGAAAGTGGCTGGGAAATAACGCAAATTACTGCCACGTCCTCAGGAAAGCAGCAGGTTCCGGGGTCACAATGACGGCACTTCCAGCAGGTCCTGGACAGATTATCATTCTAAAAAGAGAGTCCCAGTGCTAAAAGGTTTGAGAACCCCTGGAATACGGCAAGCACAGGTTGCTGCCAGCATCACTCAAAAGCTTAAAGCTCCATTGGCACACTTTGTATCTTCTACTATGGAAATATGCAGGATGTGTATTTTTACAGCCTTTTCTATTTCATGTTTGAGAAAAACGCTTTTCTTTTTTAAAAGCAGAACTTTTTTCAGGAAAACAGATAGATGCTTCTTCCTGCTCGTCATTAACAGGAGGCAGTTAAAAAATCTCCCAGCCCACAAGCTGACGGGAGTTCCTTGCAGTAACATTCCTTCTGACACAGTTCTTAACGTGGTTTTGCTATTGATGCGCAGGAAGAGCCAAGAACAGGGGACTACTGCCATGTAAGGTAGGAAAAGGTCATAACAGAGAACTATTTACTGAATTCCACACTTTTGGGGGGGGGGCGAGACTGCAAGCTGAAACATAGAAAGGCCAGGGAAATCCAACAATAAGAAAAGGAGGACAAGGGCACAATTCTAGCAAACGTTTTTGAGAGGTCACAAAGTCCATCTCTCAACACTGGACATCAGGTACCAAGAGCAAAGGAACAGTCCTACTTCCCTCTAGCCAGGGCTTGAGAATCAATTTTGCATGTCAGAGTCCAGCAATATGTAATCATGATGGCAAGCAGACAACCTCTGTGCATGAACAGAGAAGGTAAGCAGGCAGGTTTAGGGGAGTGAGGGAGAAGGGTAGCAAGATGGAATCACAGAGCCTTTCCCACCCCGGACCTGAGAAACTAATCACCAGGTGCCCCAGGGAGGCATGAGACAACAAGATGCTTGCATCCTGTTGCCACTCCCTTGCACCCGGTACACTGAAGTAGCCTACCACCAATGTAAGGAGGTTGTCCAATCCATCATTGCCTATAGCCCACAATGGACCTTTCCTCCAGGAATCCATCCAATCCCCAGACCAGCTGCCTTTATATTGGAGTCAATAGTATCCATAGGTGGCGTGGCACAGACCCAGGTCACACAGTCCAGACGCAGCATGTGTGAACGGGACCATTCACAAAACCCTGGACCAGATTTCTGTTGTCCCTCACAGCATATATTTGTTCTGCTTTTTCCTCGCAATAGGAAACCCAAAGCAGATTGAACTCTACACTTGTATACATAATATAAACAAGATAAACTCTATGCCCTATCACTGCAAACCTCAGGGACAACCTCCAGCCCATCAGTAGGCAGTAAAATCAGTTTATCCAACCCTCAAATGCAACTGTCAGAAAACTCTGTCTTTTAGACAAGAAGGCAGAGTTTTGGAGGGTATCTGTGCAAAGATCTGTCTCTTCTATTTTTCTATTCTGTCCGTCTATTGTTCAAAAAAGGGCCTATCTGTATTGCAGAAACCCCACAGCTCCAGCTAAGTCTGACAGGTCCATAAATCCATATGCCACCACCCCCAACACACACACATTAAATATAATCCTTCTGAACATTCTGAAGTCCCCAGAATAAAAGCGCAGTTCTCCTGCTTTCCACACTCAGATATTGTGAAAACAACCACGCACACACGCACGCACGCACACACACACACACACACACACACACACACACAGAGAGAGAGAGAGAGAGAGAGAGAGAGAGAGAGAGCGTGGAAGAAATACCTCTCACAGGGATTCTGGCATTGCTTGTTCCCAATAGCCAAAGCAGACCAAGCAAACACAATCAAGCAGGAACTGCTACCACACAAGCCTCAGGACAACTCATGCATGTCCTCTGAGTTTGTGCAGGAGAACTTCCCAGTAAGTTCCACCCTTTGTTTCCCAACGTTCCTTGTCCAGACAGCCTTGAAAAAACCCCACGAATTCCTAGAGTCAGCTGGCAAAATGATCAGTACAGGAATCAGTTTCAAAAAACCAATCAACAAACAAAAAACCCACACTCACAAAACATCCTGTCAGAATAAGTTCATATGATTTGCTATAACAAAATTTGAGTTGACCTTGTTTTGTCCCATTAATTAAAGTGCTTGCCAGCTTCCTTCCTCCCGGCTTTTATAACAGGGCCACTTACCTATAGCATGGAAAGCTGTTCCTGTGGAATTTTGCCCTGACCATCAAGCAGGTGTTCAGGAACAGAGATGAGGGCTGGGAGCAGCAACCCTAGAAAAGGTGGGGGTGTGGCCAAGGCATAGGCGGGACTGGGAACTGCTCTCTCTTAGAAGGGGCGGAGCTCAGGCCATGCCCCCAGTGGTAAGCAGGGGGGTCTAAATCACATCACGCCCCTGGTTGTCCTTGAGGCATCTGCAGTGTGGGTGGCCCATTGGATAAGCGGTGTGTTGCTCAACTTTGCCCTCCTTGCATAGACTTCAACTGTCCTGGATAAAGCTGGCTTCTGAATCTGTCAAGTGGGGGAATCCTGTCTTAAAGTGGAAACGTTCCTTTCGGGGCTTTTTTGAGGTAGTAGTTTTTCACTTTGCAGAAATGCGTGGTGTAAGTGCAAGAGTCCAGATTCTTTTAGGAAGTCTGCTTAGAAGTAACCCACATTGAGTTCAGTGGGACTTGTTTAGGGGAGTGTGTTTAAAATTGCAGCCTTAGAGCCCAATCCTATGCATGTCTACTCAGGAGCAAGTCCCATCAATACAGTCAATAGGGCGTACTCACAGGTAAGTGTGGATAGGATAGCAGACTCTGTCCAGATGATCTCTGTCAGGCACATTGCATCAATGTTCCCAGGCCCCCAAAACTCCTTGTATCCACTCTCTGCAAAGTATTGCCCCCTACAGTTTTTCCCAATTACTAATCCCTTCCCCAAATTACTTTCCCTTCCCCAAACTCTCCCCAATCAGCTGGCCCTAAATCCTTACGCCTCTAAAAATAACATTTGATTCTGTGAGACATAACCTTAGAGATGAAAGATTTGTGGTCTGGCACTGCTGTCAGTTTGTGAAAGCAGGCAAGGCTGCAAAGGGGATACTGGGGGGCCATATTGGGGGGACTGGACACATGATGGTAGAACCCGGGGGGGGGGACTACTGGACACATGATGCAACCTGAACAATGAAATGGCTTCCTACACACAAACAGGTGCAATACTCTTACACTTGAAAGCAACCGTGTAAATAAGGAAAGCGGTTGCTTGCAAAAGGCATCGCGCTTGCTTCTCAGTGTGTCAAAGCTCCCTTGATGATTAGATAAGGAAATGAGCTCTGAGGAAGGCCTCGATCCATGGTAAACAAGTGCTGGAAATATGCAAGCGTGCCTGCCTAGAAAATGCATGCTCAAGATAATCCCGGCTCTGCCACCCCAACTACTCCTACCCCTCCCCTCCTAACAAAGAGTATAATTGCCTTGTACAACTGTCTTTCCTTGCGCACCTCTCTGGATGAGGTGGGCCCATTGGCAAATGTAATAAAGTTTAGGTCCTTATCTTCTCCTGTCTTGGAGCCACTGCCTGTGCAGAAACAATGGTTCTGGGACTCTGCCCTTATTCAAATCAGCCCCTGGAGGCCAATCCAAAGGCATTGATGAGAGGTCTGAATCCTGACTGATAAATGGGGTGAAGAGCACAAGAGTGGTGAGTTTAAAAAGGCCACAGCAATGGGCTTAATAATAATAATAATAATAATAATAATAATAATAATAATAAGTGGCTTCCAATTATTCAGTGTACCTGTGGGAGGTGCTCGGCACCAGTCGAAGCCCTCTCTGCAGCAGCACTGGGGAGCATTTGAGAGGCGTTCGCGTGCCCTGCAGCTGCGCCTGCGCCTCACAGTTGAGCGCATTCTGCAACTCCTAACCCTCTTTGGGTTCCTGCCAGAGGAGGTTGCGGGTTTTCCTGGCCTCACTTTTCCCTGGAATGCTGAACATTCCAGTGGAAGTCAGTTACTTTTCTGCTTCTCTGGCCCGGGCACATTTGGGAGCATGTGTGTGTCCTGGTGTATTGGGAAAGGCAGGAGCCACCCTGTGGATAGGGAGTGGTCTCAGCAAAGGCCCCTTGTCCCAGATAAACCAGGGATAATAGGGTTAATCCCAGAAGGTAGTTGCAAGCCTCGCACAGGTGCAGATGGGTGTGGCAGATGAATTGAATCCTGCCCAGTGGTTGGCCTCAGTATGGTGGCCTAAGTATAAAGCTGGGATGGGAGCTGGAGAAGGGACCTAGGGACCTGGGAAGGGACCTGGAAGAGGGCACCAGGTAGGTGCTGGACTGCAGGCTGTGTACGTACTGGAGGATGCTACCTTGGGAAGGAGCTTGGTAGGTACTGGAGAATGGTACCTGGGATGCAGTGCTGGATGGACGGGTTGCTGACTGCCTGAAGGACTGAGGAACTCGCTGAGAGACTGGAGAAGGTAAGCTGACTGTGGGAAACAGTTGTTTGGCTGCCACGCCCCTGGAGCCACCAAAGGAAGGAGGCAGATGTAGCTGGGACAAGCTGACTGCCTATTGTTTGGGGGTGGGGTATTTTGAGCAAAGCCCGTGATGAGGGCAGTCTGGAGGAGGCTGACCAGCCAGTGATCCCAAACAAAAGCTGCTGAAAGAGAGGAGGCCCAGTGGGTGACTGACCCCCTCCCTCTTGCCTATCTCTGAGGCTGCTCTGGGGGAAAACTAGTTAGCCTAATGCGGGCATTGAGGACCTTGGGGAGGCCCAGCAGGGAATTTGCCGGAACCTAACTTTAAGTTCTCTGTTGCAGGACGGGATTTGACGGAACACATGGACCTAAGTGTCCCTTATTGCCATTTTGAAAACCTGGCAAGTCTAGCTCTTCCATGTATGTGATTGTGACTGTCAGCCTTTGGATGGAAAATGTGCGATCTGCACATGCCCAGAAGTAGTCTAAGCCAGTGGTTCTCAAACTTTTCTAACTGGGACCCATTTTTTAGAACTGCATTCTTATCGGCACCCACCTGAAGTGATGTTATTAACCTAGAAGGGATGTCATGGCAGGAAGGGACATCATCAAGCAGGAAGTGCTGTCATTGTAACATAATAAAATGACATACTTTAAAGTGCAAATTGGCATTTCTGGACTTCAAGAATTGTACAACTGTGAAACATCCCCGATATAAAGCCGGATTAGGACACAATATTATGGAAAAGCACTGAAAAAAACTCCCTTGGAAATTCAAATTGTTCACTCACAAAAGGAATATAACAAGAATAAGGTCTGTAGCTTCCAAGATGGGTGCTCCGAGCAAATACAAAGGGGAGATGATACCTACAAAAATGGTTACAATCATTGGGGACAATATAGAAAGGAGATCACAAAAATTGGATTATCTTCTTTTGTTTGAGGGTTGGACTGGAAGGAACAGCACAGTCAGAGGGTTTTAGGCTTGACTAGCATTTTCCAGGAACTTAGCCCGTGGCTAAGCAAGGCAGTCGCCTAGTGTCTGTTGGTTCTGGGCTAAAATGTTCATCGTACCAGGCTGGTATCTATCTATCTATCGTGTCACATAAGGCAGGTGTTTGGGTTACCCGACAAGGTGTTTGGGTCTCAGCTCATCCCAATTCACAGCCTCTTCAATCACTGTTTTAAATTAAATTTAAACTTCCTTGACAATTCAAGAAAGGCTTTCTCTGAGGGAGGTGGGCCCACGCTGTCGTCCCTGTTTCAGCCCTGGAGTAGAGGCCCCTCCCCTGAAGAGAGCATCCCTCCATCCCCCTCGCAGTGACAACTGTCTTCTGGAGGGGGGAGCACCACCTGCTAGATCCGTAACTGTGAGTGCCACTAACATGGGGAATATCTGTATATTAATTCAACGAACACTCTCAAAGTGGAACAAGACTGAACCACTAGCACATGGCACCACCGTTCAATGCACAGGAGCCTTGCCAGGAAACAATGCTGGCAATCCTGTCAAAAAGTGCCACAGAAATGAAGAGTCATCAACGCAGAGTGGGAGCATCTTTTGCATTTCTCCCAGGAGGTGCCCCAACGCACTTTGGCCTGGAAGAGCACGACTGGGCAAGCAGTCAGCATGGAGCATCAATCAGAGCATTGGCTCTGCCCCCTGGAAACAAAAATGTCCTCCAAAACAGACTGAACGCCCCCTCTCCTGCTACTCAGCTTACACGGCGTTCCTCTGACCCCCTTTTCAACAGGAAGGGTATTAGTGCAGCCTCATTCGAGGTGTGGCTCACCCGAAAACTGCGAGTGAAGGACGCCAGCACGGGAGGGGAGGGCCGCCTGCCTTCCCCAGCGCTGGGGCCAGGGGTCTTCTTCGCCCCAGTGGTGTCCCTAGGGGGGGGCAGAGCTCTAGGTTTTGCAAGACCATGTAAATCGCTCCTCTCTCTTGCCACTGTAGCCAATAAGCAACGCCAAGTTGTTGCTTTTCCCCCGAGGATTGGCTAAGGTGGGAAAGGAGCAATTTCCACAGCAAGGTAAGGCTCCTTGCAAAACCTAGAGCTCTGCCCCCCATAGGGACACCACTGCCTTGCCCCCAGCCTGCAAACGTCCGCACGCCATGAACCCCCCACTCTTTCTGCCCTTGCTCTGGCTTCAGCCCTGCTTCTCCTGCCCTGCCCACCTCTGCCCTGAGAGCCTCGCCTGGAATGGGGCCGTGATCGCGCCACGCCAGGTGCTGCCCAGAGGCGGAGGGAGAGAAGCTGTGCCAAAGGCAGGAGGGGAGAATTCTCTTGGTCTCCCGGAGGAGGAATACGGAGGCCACGCTTATTCTCGGCCCCCCGACCCACCTCAGCCGCCCTGCATTTGCTCCGGGCCTCTTCCTTCGGTTGTGGGCAGCCACTGAAGAGCAGGAAGGGAAAAACTGCCCTCTCCAACCCCACGTGGTGGCACCCTGGCCAGGGGCTGCTTGGGGAAAACTCCCTGTTCCCAGTTCCGTTAGGAACATCAGACGAGCCCCACACACATCCCTGAAGCATGTGCAGAGTATTTTTTCCCCTCACAATCATCAAATGGTGCAAGCTGGAGTGGATTTGGGCTCAACTGTGCGGCGATGCCAAACCCCACCGTCTTCCCTCTGCCCCTTCCTTGATTGCAAGGTCTTTGGGGCAAGGAGCTGCTGTTTTGTTGCTCCCCTGTCAAGCCGCCGAACAACCTTCTGTTAGAAGTTTATGCAGGGGAAGATGGGTGGCGAACATGCATGGGGTTGTGTCCTAAGGGGAACACCCGCTACGAGCCTTGCAGGACTGCCACAGTCGCCTGTTGGGCGGAATCACCTCGGACCTTCAAACTGCAGGCGTCCTCTCCTCTCGGGGGCCTCTCCTCCTGCCCAGCACTGGGTGGCGAAGTGGGAGTGAGTGCGGGGCTGGCGGGGGGCGCCGCCTCGGCCACCTTCCTTTCGCTGGACGGGGACTGGTGGGGGGTGGTACAAAGGCAAAGGCTATGGACGGGCACAGCACGCAGCTCAGGATGACCCTGGGCGGAGGTTAATCAGCCCACAAGTGGCCAGGGCAGGGCAGGGCAGGGCAGGGAAGCACCTGCAGGTTGGCGGGCGGACGGCCAGCCGTGGGGGCCGGGGGGCAGGGACTCGGGGTATGTCAGCAGGTGAGGTTCTCTGCCTCTATCACTATTTCTCACCCATACATAATTTTGTAGTCTCAAGCAAGCCCTCAGACGAAATTGATTACGGGGCTGGGGCACCTCCCTTATGAAGAAAGACTGCAGCGCTTGGGGCTCTTCAGTCTAGAAAAAAGGCGCCTGAGGGGGGGACATGATTGAGACATACAAATTGTGCATGGGTGGGATAGAGTTGATAGAGGGATGTTCTTTTCCCTCTCTCTAAACATGAGAACCAGGGGGCATCCGCTTAAACTGAGGGTTGGGAGAGTTAAAACAGAGAAAAGGAAGTTCTTTTTTACCCAGTGGGTGGAAAGTCTGTGGAACTGTTTGCCACAGGAGGTGGTGATGGCATCCGGTCTGGTTGCCTTTAAGAGGGGATTAGATGGATTTCTGGATGGAAAGTCCTTCAGAACTGTAGGCAATGATGTGTTGTAACCAGCAGTGTTATCTGGCAATGAGCCGCCAGAATGCTAGGCGGGACTTACCGCCTGATTGGCTACCCGTTCGTGATGCAGAGCCACCTGCCTGACTGCTGTCACCGACTGCCTGTCAATCAAACAGTAAGTCCCGCCTAGCATTCCGGTAGCTCCTTAGAGAATGACAATACTCATTGTCTACTTAAATTAAATTAATAGTAGGCTACTTCAGAGTACTGGGTGCAAGGGAGTGGCAACAGGATCCAAGCATCTTGTTGTCTTGTGCCTCCCTGGGGCACCTGGTGGGCCGCTGTGAGATAGAGGAAGCTGGACTAGATGGGCTTTGGCCTGATCCAGCAGGGCTCTTCTTATGTTCTTATGACTCAGGGCCACTGGGGGCAGGTGGATGTGAGCCCAGCCACACCCTTCTGGGCACCCTTCTGGGCATCCTGGCTTGGGCCGGTGCAAGTGCACCAGCTGAAAGGTGGCCCTGGAAATGGGGTGCTCAGGCCACGGCAGAAGTGTATGTCTTGTCAGCAGAGACATAACACCTTAGGGGGGCACATGTTCCCTCCCCCCTCCCCCCCGCAGATGCACCAGTGTCCTGGAGCTGTAGCTGTCGCTCTCGGTCACTGTGCTGCCATGCTGGGAGCCCACCGTTCGCCAGTCTGACGTGAGGGTCCGGGCCGGGGTGGAGGCCTGGCACTTGGCAAGAGTCCACTGTCTGGAGTAGCTGTTCCTGGTGCTGTGGGCAGACTTCACACTTTTTCTAGAAACCGGGTCTGGAAAAAGACTTTGGACCCTGCCGGGCAGAATGCGCGCTTTGGGCCACAGCGCCCGGCCCTCTTTCCCTGGGTCAGCACGTGGTCCACCTGCCTTTCTCCAGAGCTTGTGATGCTGCAGGGACGGGGAAGTCCACTGTGCTCTGCTCCTTCAGGCACGAGTCAGGCCCATTCCTGGCACAGGATGGGGACAACTCTGGGGGGAGGGAGCCCCTCCACAGGACCTACTGGTGTCAGGGCGGATAGCAGGCATGTCTATCAGGGGCCCGGTGTTCTTGATCAGTGCAGGGTGGTGCAGGGAGACTCCAGTGCAGAAACTCTAGGGGTTCACAGCCTGGTTGAATTCTGTGAGGGTCACGGGGATCGTGGCTTTGTCGTCTCCTGTGGAAGGGAACCTTTAACCTGACTCCATATTTTCCAGGCTGATGCAGCTGAAGAGACCAGCCCCCTCCCCTCCCCTCCCCTCCCCCCACACCCCAGCAGGGGGCCAGTGGGTCCACTGCCAAGGCAGCCGCTCCGCCTGGGGCTCACCGATCCGCTTGATGCCCTCCTTGTCCTCAACGAGGAGCTGCACCCGCGGGGTGTCGATGTGCAGCCGGGGCCCATGGGGAGGCCCCTTCACAGGCGGGTCGAAGCTCCGGTTGTTACTGCTGCCCAGGAGCGGGGCTCAGCTCAACAGCCACAGGCAGGAGGCCAAGGCATGCCCACACCCCCAGCAGCACAGGCAGAGCCCCCATCGCTGGGGCCCCCGTCGCAGGCCCTTGAAGGGCTGAAAGGAACCCAGGCCAGGCGGCTGCACCAGCACCTGCTGCACACGGGGGAGGCTGCCCAGTCCAGGGGGAGGGGAGGAAGGTGGGGAGGGGCAAGTGTGGAGGGACCCTGGGGAAAACGGGACACCCCCACCTGTGGTTGGAAGCCAAGAGTGGATCCATTCGGTGCTCGACTCCTGAGCCTCGAGACAGGTGGGAGGGGTGCCAAGAGCAACTGTCCTCATTACCCAGCTGATGAGCATTTCAGCTAAACTCTTGGCATCTGAAAAGGAAGAGGAAAAGTCCGTGGAAACGGGGGTGGGGTGGGGGTGCGGGAGACACAGGGGGTGGGGCAAGCCCCCACCCGCCCAGCAGAACGCTCCTCCACAAGCACCTAGCAGAGCCAGGAAAAAGAGCCTTGTGCCTTGCAACGCAGACCCCCCCCCGCTGGGGGCCGGGGCGGGGCGGGCAGCCCAGGCCACCCAACAGCTGTGAGCATTGGGTCTCTGGCTGCCTTGACCTTGGGAGTGAGGCGGGTGCTTCTGAAAGGGAGAGTCCCCCCGCCCCTCTCCTGCCACCAGCGCCAACTCCACAGCCTGTGGGCAGGAGCGGGATCCCTCTTGGCCCAGCTGGGGGCAGCCATCCTCCTGCTTCCTTGGCCAGGCCGCTGTGTCAGGTTGCCCGTCCCACCTCCTGCCCCGCCCCCCCCCCAGTGCCTCCGTTCTGACAGCACCCCCTCCCCCACACACCTCGCAAGCGCTTCAGGCGCTTCTCCGTCCGCTTCCTGCGGATGACGAAGAGCAGCGCCACGCCGTGTGTGGCCAGGATGATGGGGCAGGCGAAGTTGAGCCGCTTCCTCATGCCGTCCCCTTCCCCCTGCGCAGACATGATGGGCGGGATGGTACCCAGAGCAGAGAAGAGCATCCAGCCCCACCCGTGGAAGCAGACCCCCTCGCTTGAGGCCCCTCACCCCGGAGGCCTCACTCACTGCCATCGTTCGCATGGCGAACGGTACACTCTCGTTGCCACCGCCGGCAGGGTCGCAGGCCTTCATGCGCAGCTCATACCTGGTGGCTTCCCGCAGCTCTGTCAGGAAGACCTCTGGGGGTAATTGGCATGCAGGCTCTGCCAGGCCCAGGTGCCCTTGGGCCAGAACTCCAGGACAATGGCCAGGATCAGGAAGCTTGCAGGTTCAGCCACGCGTGCATGGAGTCGATGTGGGTAAACAGGCGCTGGTCTGTGCTGAAGGAGGGCTCTGGAAGGGGCGAGAGGAGAGGGAGTTGTGCGCAGGCCTCGACCGCTGCCCGCTGCCTCCCCCTGAGGCCACGGACCCCTTTGGAGCCCCAGAGATCCTTCAGGGCTCCAATGGGGCGGCTCAGGCACAGCCACGGTCTCTGCCTCCCCCAGAAGCCACACGAAGCCTGCGAGGAGGCGCCTGAGCCATGTCCGTGGAGAGAGTGGGCTGGGTCAATAGGCGTGTGGGAGTGTCGGCTCTGCGCACAAACCTGAATTTGAGGGAGGCCTGGGGGTGGGGGGTGGCAGGAGGGAAGGAGTGAGGCAGGAGGGTTGCTTCCTTTCCCATTTCCAGTGGGAGCAAGGCTCCCATTTCTGGCTCCTCAAGCCCTCCTCGGACAAATCTAAAGGCTGCACACTCCTGCCCCGAGACGCAAAGCAGACCAACCGGCTCTATGGTTCCCCGGTTCTGGGCTCCCTTTCTGGCTCTGCCTGTGACAGATCAGTACAATACTGGCAGTTTAAAAGGTAGTTGAAACAGTGAGTTAAGTGATGACCTCTGGCCTGTTTCTGGCCTGTTTCAGTTAGGAATGATTTTAGCTCCAAGATGTACCAGCCTAAGTAGGTTAAAGGTGAAGATAGCTACGGAATGCAAGGATGTACTGCAGGACAGGGTGACCCAAACTGATGAATTGTTGTAACTGAATAGCTTTTTCTGATAAGGCTGAATGTTGACGCCTATGCTTTTTTTTTACATTAGCCTATGCTTTTGCTCTATGCTTAATGAAGTAGCCTGTGTAATTTTACCTATATAAACTTATGTAACCTATTGTTCTGGGCTGCTCCTGGCTTTTGATCAAGAGACACTGGGGCAGTCTGCTGAGAAGTAAAATAAACTTTTGAGAATCCCTCCTCCCACCATCCTGTGTCTGTCTTTAATGTGGTATCAGGCAACAGCCTGAGAACTCAGACCCCAACCCTAGCTGAGAAGGAAGGGGCTCCTGGCACTCACCTCTGCTGTGAGCCTTGGCCTCGATGCTCTCACTGATGTGCCCGGCCCCCACACTGTTCTTGGCCACCAGCTTCACCTTGTACCACGTCCCGCATTTCAGGCTGTCCAGCTCGAAAGAGAGCTCCGAGGATGTGATGAAAATGTCCTTCCACTCCTCGCGGTTGTCCACCGAATACCGGAGCACGAAACCTACAGCGGTAGAGGACACCGGGCCATGGGCAAGTGGGGCAGCCAACCCACCCGGAGAAAGACCAGCAGCTCAGCCCCTAGAGCCTCTAAGTAGCATCGCTCCGTAGAGCTCTCCCAAGATGGGCAGCCGTCCCACCCAACCACCAGCTGCACAGGGCAAGCAGAAGAGAGGCCCAGTGCACGTTCCACCTGCTCAGTGCCTTCTCAGGAGCCCCAACACTGGGGGTGGATCCTGTCCAGGCAGAGCGCACATGACTAGGGCAACTGAGGGGCCAGGGTGGGGTGCTGCACACAAATTCACAACCCACCCCCGGAAGTCCAGAATGGGCTGCACTCTGGCAAGATGCAGCACTAGGAGAATCACCACCCCTTGGCTGGGCAAGCCCAGTGCCCTGCTCTCTGCCACACCATCCTGGGGGCGAGGCTGGTGCTGCATGGGTGCCAGCCGTATCAGCTGGAACGGCGCTTTGCACCTGCCCTCCTCAGCTGGCGATCGGCCTCCTGGGCTCTGGGGCCACCCTGCGTGCCTTCCCCACTCTCCCCACAGGGCCTCCTCCTCCCTCCACTTCAGCAGGGGGTGCTGCCTGCCCTCCAAAGAGAAAGGAGCATCCTGCCTGGCACAGAGCCCCAGGGGGCTCCCCCACTGCTGGACTGGGCTGGATCTGGCCATTTTACACCTCTCGGGAGGCTGGTCAGGGCGCTGGAGGGAGGCACTGCCAGCTGGGGACAGTGGGCTGCCAGGCACTCTCTTCACTGCCTGGGGAGCCTAAGAAGAGCCCTGCTGGGTCATTTGAGGTCCCCTTCACGTTCCTGATCTGGAGGACGATAGCACCCCCACACACACACACACACACTATTACATTGCTCTTTTGGCCTGGTAGTATAACCCACAGTGACCTCATGGTGGAGTCAGGCCTGCCTTTGATCTCTACTCTTCTGGGATCTGTCCCTTCTCCGACACAGGTGGCCACCCCACATCCAACACGCCCCTCCCTGTCCCTCCCATAGAGTTCATAGCCTGGGACTGCAGTATCCCACTGGTTCTCCGCATTCCACCAGGTTCCTGGTATGCCCACTCGATCAACATTTTCCCATGTCACCAAATGAAGGCTCAGCACGCCTGCCCCTCCCCCTGTCTTGCACACTTTCCCTTGGAGAACCACGGGGGGGGGCATGACACCATGCAAGAGCTCCCGTGAGGCCTTGGCAGCCGCATACACTTGAAAGGGCTGTCGCGAAGACGAGGGGGGCATGGTCCTTGGTGGAAAGCTGCGCAGTTCTGTGCCTGTGTTAACCAACCCCAGCACTGCAGGGGTCCCAGCTCCAGCTTTCCAACCCCCCCCACCCCACCCCCAAAAACCAGCATGAGTCTCCCACCTCCCCTGATCTGCCTTACTTGGAGACATGGAGACGTCTTTCAGCATTCTCCACCCTGCCCCTCAGCTCTCCCTTGCTTCCCCACCCAGGAGGGAGAGCACTCGCTCATGGCCATAGGCTTGTCAGTGTCCCCTTAGGAAGCCCCTGGAGGGGCCACGGACACTGCTAGGGCTGGCAGCAGGGTCCCGAGGAACACATACAAGGCTGCAGTGGGCAGCACGGAGCCAGCCAGAGCTGCCCGCCCTTGCCGGTGTCCCCCCTTACCTCGGATGGAGCTGCCACCATTGTTACCAGGAATCCAGGCCAGGGGGATGGACAAGACCAAGGTTTTTGAGGCCATCAGGCAAGGCTGATCTGCGGGGACTGGACCAAGACCAGCACTGTGAGCCCCCATCCTCCCATCCCCCCAATGCATTCAGCCTGAGGCAGGTGGGGACTGTGGGGAGCCACCTTGAGGTGGACACCAGCAGCACCACCACGAATGTGGCCTGCATGGACAGCCAGTCTGGGGGGGGTGGGGGCTCAGGGGACTTCTCTGGCTGGTCACCTCCGGGAGCTGCAGAGAACTGTGCTGACTGTTGTGGCCCCTCCTGTTCTCCTCTGGGGAGGACAGCCCCCCTCCTTGGCCAGTGCCACTCTGGTGAGAGAGGGGGCACCCCAGGCGTCTCCGCCCACAGCATCCTAGTTCAGGTTTACCTTGGGCCAGAAAGTTGCCAATGATGGTGTCAAGTCCCCAGGTGTTGGTGGCCGTGCAGGTGTAGTACCCAGAGTCCTCGGCTTTCATGGAGCGCAGGATTAGGGTGCCATTGGCTTGGATGTGGCGATGCCCGTCCACCATCACAGGGATGGCCAAGTCCTCACTGCAAAGGCAGAGTGGCTTGCTATGTCTGGGGGGGGAAGCACTCGGCAGTCTTCCACGCAGAAGTCTTCCCCCTACCACGCAGGCGGCAGTCGCAGCCACAGGCCAGAGAGCCCTCCGCCTGCCCGCCTCCTTCCCCCCGCACCTGTCTTTGGTCCATTTCATGGCTGGGGCTGGCTCCCCCACCGAGTTGCAGGGCAGCCGAACGTCCTTCATCCAAAGAGTGGTGACCGTACCCCCAAACTAGATAATCTTGGCTGGAGCTGCAAAGGGAGGAGGGAGGAGATGAAGAAGGGGCTGCAAACTTTCTCCCTACCACCACCACCTCACGTTTGTCTCTGCCTTCCAGGCCAAGCCTTTTCCGGCAGGCTCAATGGTGCCCCTCTCGCTGACGTTGCCGCGCCCAGCTGAAGTCACAGCTGCCACCCAGAGCAGGTTCTGCTGGCCCCGCTTCAGGTGGGCAATGCGCTAGAAGAGCTGCTCTCGGCTCGTTTCGTACTCGCTGGGAGCCTGACAGGAACCAACAAGCAGCCACTCAGTGGGGCGGGAGGAGAGGCCCCCACAGCTTCCAGAAGGACGGTTTTCCAGGCATTGCTTTTGCAGCATCCCCTGTCGGCACTGGGGAGGGTTCATTGCAAGTGCCCCTCAGGGAGAACTCCAGGGGGCAGGAGCCCCTTGGGGATGGGTCTGCACCACAGGCTGAGCGCTCAGGGGCTGCTGCTGGAGTGCATGCAGAGCTGGGCGTATTTCAGGACGAGGCCACACATGTTGCCGTGTGTGCAGCGTGTCAGCTGCCACCCCAGATGTGTGGGACAGACCTGCAGAAAGAAACCAGGCACCCTCTGG
This sequence comes from Lerista edwardsae, assembly GCA_029204185.1. Lineage (NCBI taxonomy): Eukaryota > Metazoa > Chordata > Lepidosauria > Squamata > Scincidae > Lerista > Lerista edwardsae. Next base: position 13,509,006 of record JAJKFI010000022.1, read on the forward strand.
GGTTGTCAGAAGGGCCCAACCGCTGCAGCAGGTCAAGGGGTGGGGTCTGCAACACCCAATCCTGACTCTCACGGAGGACACCCAGATGCCCGGGTGAAAAGAAGCAGGGCCAGATGCCCTCTACAGGACTGGCTAATGCGGAAGCCTGCTTTCCTCGGGCATTTCCTTGACCGCTTCCTCCAAGCTGGTGCTCCGGTGGCCATTTCAGGACCACCGTCTGAGGGCGTTATGCCTCAGGATGATGGACAGACGGAGACCCCCTGGCAACCCCACTGCCCGGTTGCTGAGACAGCCGAGGACCTGCCTCCCCTGCGTCCTGCTGTGGCTACTAACTGGCTGCCCAGAGCCTGGGCTGGAGCAGAAGATGGTGTACTTCCGGATGACCCCGTTGGGCTTGGCGGGAGGCAGCCAGGACACCACCACGCTGCTGGCCGAGGAGGGGACCGCCTTGATCCCCACAGGGGGGCCGGGAACTGCAGCAGGGACAGGAGCGGAATCTCTCAGGAGGAGTAGGGCCATGGAGACCACAGCACAGATGTGGGGGGTTCCTTCCTGGGACTGGAGGGTCCCTCAGCACTGCCAGTGGGGGTGGGGGGGAGATCCTGTGATCTCTGGAGAAGGCACTAGCAGAACCACTCCTGGGTGGGGCAGAAGCACAGGATCCTGGGGCCAGAGGGCCACACATGAGACCACTGCATTCACCCTCTAACCATGCGTGTGCTCCAAAGCTACAACATCCCCCCCGCCAGTCTCAAGTCTCTGCTTGGAGACTTCCATCTATGGAGAGTGTCTCATTATTCGCTTCAACGGTGGCAGGAATTTCCCCCTGCCCCAGAAGGTAATTTGCTCCACTGCCAGATGGTTCACCCCTCCAGGAAGTTCTTCTTAACCTTTAAGTGAAATTTCCCTTACTGCAGTTGGTCCTCCTGCCCTAACCCTAACCCTCCCCCTCCCTCCAGACAGCCGAAAAGTAATCCGCTCTTCCTCCACATGACAGCTGCTGAGCTTTGGCAGTTCTGAGGGCACCCAGATTATCAGAACCAGCTCACCTCCAAGCTCAACATGCCCAACTCCTTCTGGCTCTCCCCCTTGTCAAACCCCACCCCCAGGCCCTCACCCCCATAATCACCCACCTTTGGGACCTGCTCGCATTTGTCAAAACCCCTCTTATACTCCAAAGCCAAAGCCAAATACTCCACAACTGCAGGTGAGAGCTGACTAAAGTGGAACGCAGCAGAACAAGGACTTCTCTCAGTCTGCAGAAGCCCCCTGGAATCACACTCACCTTCTTCACCACAATGCCACACTGCTGGCTTACCACACTAATGGCAGAAAATGAGGAAGACCTAAAGAACCTTCTAATGAAGGTGAAAGAGGAAAGTGCAAAAATTGGCTTGAAGCCCAACATTAAAAAAACTAAAATGATGGCAACCACTCCCATCATTTCCTGGCAAATAGAAGGGGAAGAAATGGAAGCAGTGACAGCACCCTGCCAACAACGATTTGCTTAGTCAAACAATGGTTTTCCCAGTAGCAATGTATGGCTGTGAGAGCTGGACCATAAGAAAGGCAGAGCTCCGAAGAAGAGATGCTTTTGAATTACGGTGTTGGAGAAGACTCTTGAGAGTCCCCTGGACTGCAAGGAGATCCAATCGGGCAATCCTCCAGGAAGGCAAGCCTGATTGCTCCCTGGAAGGACAAATACTGAAGCTGAAACTCAAGTACTTTGGCCACCTCATGAGAAGAGAGGACTCTTTAGAAAAGACCCTCATGCTGGGAAAGATGGAAGGCAAGAGGAGAAGAGGAGGAGATGGTTAGATAGTGTCACCGAAGCGATGAACATGAAATTGGGTGACCTCCGGAAGCTAGTGGAGGACAGGGAGGCCGGGCATGCTATGGTCCACGGGGTCGCGAAGAGTAGGGCATGACTTAGTTACCGAACAACAACAACAACCACAACCACAAATACAACAACCACAACACACTGCTGGCTATGTTTTGCTTGTTGCCCACTAAAATGCCCAGATGCTTTCACATCTACTGCAGCTCCAGCAAGTATTCCCAGCTTTATTTATATGTTTCTGGTTTTTCTTACCCCTTGCTACCTTGTTGGGGAGGAGCATCCTTTAGGCCCTGCCCCAGGAGCCAGAGGGTTAACCCTCCCCTCCACATGTGCAAATGCACACACATCCCTGCTCCCAATGTCAGGGTCTGAGCACCTTATCCTTCCAAGCATCTGAAGGGTCTTCCCGGCATCTGGTCCTTCCACGAGGCTGGCAGCTTTGCGATTGGGGAGCCGCTGGCGAAGGGCAAGGCAGGCCTGGCGGCGCCTGGGAGCGGCTTAATGGATTCCAAAGTAGGCCAGGCAGGCAGTGATGGCAGCAGCCTGTGTACACTTCAGCCAAGGCAGGAGCCTGAGCCGTCTGCACTGGGGAGTCATGGACCAGACAAGCAGCAAAGGGGTTAACACTCCACCCCCTACCACTTCCGAGACAGCAACACAGCTCCCTCTGATACATGAGAATTTTTTGATATTGATTGATGTATGAGGCTAACAGAATAGAAGGAGCTTAGCCATTTCTTCTGGTGTCTGCTGCAAGCCATGCTAGGCCGGTGGTAAACGGGCACAGAGCACAAAAAGAGAGAAAAACATCTTTTTTCTTGTCAAGGTGAAAAGGTCAAGGTCAAGGTCTGTCTCTGCTGAAAATGTTTAGCTACCGGCTGTGCAGCTGGCGTCCCTGTGTTGAAAATGTTTTGGTTTGAAAATGTACCAGCCAGGAGGGAAAAGAGAACTTGTTTTGGTTAAGATAAGGGAAGAATGCCCAACACTGAGAAGAAGCTTGGGGTCAGGTTGACACCAGAAGCTAAACTAAGCTATTGCTGAGAAGCTGAAAATTTTAACTGAAAACCTTTTTCTGATAAAATTGAATAAGTAACGCCTATGCCTTTTTAAGTAGCCTATGTTTATTCTTTATGCTTGATGATGCTACCTACGCCATTTTGCATATATAAACTTATGTGATCTATTGTTGGGGCGCTCCTCAGAATTTTGGTCAAGAGACACTGGGGCAGCAGCCTCTGCGCAGAAGAATATAAATATTGATAAAACCTTCCTCCGGCCATTCTGTGTTTGCTTGGGTAATTTGGCTATCATACATCACCTCCAGAAGAAATGAGGCCAGAGCAGAGGGACCCCAGCCTGGCAGATACACGTGCGGGGGGGGGGGGGGGGGGGAAAAAACACCACGCGCATCGAAAAGGCAGCTAAACCTGCAGACATGCAGCAAGAGACCAGTGGGGGCACGGTAGCCTCTCGCTGTCGCTCTGCCCCCCCTCTGCCTATTCCTGGAGCTGGAGGAAGGAACTGATGGAGAAGACTGAGGTGCAAAGGTGCCACCAGCATGGAGATGGCCCTCAATGGGGGGGGGCTGGCCCATTGGGGGAGGGGCTGGGACCAGCTCAAGGCAGCAGCCGAGGCTGCCTCCTCAAGAGGGCCTGTGAACCCCAGCAGCAGCAGGAGCAGCAGCAGCCGCCACCCAGAGAGAGTTGCCTCACTTGCCCTAGTGCGGGGCAACACGATCACGGGGGTTGCCACACCTGCCGCAGTCTGCCCTCCCTTCTCTGGCCAGAGGGTTCCCCCGGAGGGAGGTCTTGCACAAGCCTGTTCACAGCACAGACAAAGGCTTGGCCTGCCCTGCTTCACGCTGGAAAAGGCACTCAGGAACTGGGGCTGGAAAGGGCCAGTAGAGGCACTGCCTTCCGGGCGGGGGGATGCCAAGCTCCCTAATCAGCCACCGGAAATGTGACGCCCGGAAACTTGTGCCTCCCGCAGTAACACACCCAAGCAAGAGAAACCACACCGCCTGCTTGGGGTCTCCTGTTATCCCAATTGCCTTTGCTGCAGGTGCTTTTTTTTTTAATCAAAGAAAGCCAGTAATACTGTGCATTGTTTGCTAGCAAGCGAGACAATTCTCTCCATAAGAGGGCAGGTCCTCTTATGGATCCAGAATTGGTTGAGGGCCAGGAAACAGAGAGTGGGGGTCAATGGGCAATTTTCAGAATGGAGAGAGGTGAAAAGCGGAGTGCCCCAGGGATCTGTCTTGGGGCCCGTGCTTTTCAACTTATTCATAAATGACTTAGAGACAGGGATAAGCAGCGAGGTGGCCAAGTTTGCAGATGACACAAAACTTTTCCGGGTGGTGAAAACCAGAGAGGATTGTGAAGAGCTCCAGAAGGATCTCTCCAAGTTGGGGGGAATGGGCAGCCAAATGGCAGATGCGTTTCAACGTAAACAAATGTAAAGTGATGCACATTGGGGCCAAAAACCAAAACTTCACCTATAGGCTAATGGGTTCTGAGCTGTCTGTGACAGCTCAGGAGAGAGATCTTGGGGTGCTGGTGGACAATTCAATGAAGGTATCGACCCAGTGTGCGTCAGCAATTAAGAAGGCCAATTCCATGCTTGGGGTCATTAAAAAAGGGGTTGAGAATAAAACAGCCAATATTATCCTGCCATTGTACAAATCGATGGTAAGGCCGCACCTGGAATATTGTGTCCAGTTCTGGTCGCCGCATCTTAAAAAGGACATAGTGGAGTTGGAAAAGGTGCAGAAGAGAGCGACAAAAATGATTACGGGGCTGGGGCACCTCCCTTATGAAGAAAGACTGCAGCGTTTGGGGCTCTTCAGTCTAGAAAAAAGGCGCCTGAGGGGGGACATGATTGAGACATACAAAATTATGCATGGAAGGGATAGAGTCGATAGAGGGATGTTCTTTTCCCTCTCTCAAAACACCAGAACCAGGGGGCATCCGCTAAAACTGAGGGTTGGGAGAGTTAAAACAGATAAAAGGAAGTACTTTTTTACCCAGCGGGTAGTTAATCTGTGGAACTCCTTGCCACAGGAGGTGGTGATGGCATCTGGTCTTGATGCCTTCAAGAGGGGATTGGACAGATATCTGGAGGAAAGGTCCATCGTGGGCTATAGGCAATGATGGATTGTGCAACCTCCTTATATAGGTGATGGGCTACTGGTACCGGGTGCAAGGGAGTGGCAACAGGATCCAAGCATCTTGTTCTCTCTTGCCTCCCTGGGGCATCTGGTGGGGCCGCTGTGAGATTCAGGAAGCTGGACTAGATGGGCCTTTGGCCTGATCCAGCAAAGGGGCTCTTCTTATGTTCTTATGTTCTTATGTTCTGGCAGCCCCCAATTCCCAAGTGACTGCCAAGCACAGTCCTACATGGGCCTCCACAGGTGTGGGTTTTAGCCCCCTCTCTGCCAGAGGCTTGGGCACGCCACTAGTCCTCAGTGGCCATTCCCCATGTGCCCAATGGAAATAGCTTTGTCCCAGCAGCAGCTCCCAGTGTCCTGCCCTGAGGGCAGATGCCGGCAAGACCTCGCAGCCATGCCCAGGAGCCCCATTGCAGCTGGCGGACCGAGGCACGTGTGCTGGGAGGGGCCTGTGGGACGGATCCTGGAGAGTTCACACGAACTGGCCCCGGTAAGTGAGCCACCGGGGTGTGTGCAGGCGAGGCGCTGGCTGGGGGCGGGCAGGGCGGGAAGCGGGTGGGCCACTTTGTCCTCTTCCTGGACGCTCTGGTGGGGTCCGTGACACGGAATTCCTGGCATTCCTGGCAGGAACGGGGAGCGCGTCTGTCGGGCGGGGGGTGGACACCATCCCACTGGAGTTTGGGCTGGGGGAAATCAGCGTGCTTTGCTGCAGTGGCTGCGTGTGGGTCGAGCCAGAGCAGGGCTTGGCCTGACGTAAAGGGGTGACTCTCGGTGCACGTGAGAAAAGGGAGAGCCGAGTGGACAGAGCCAGGCACTCGGACAGGCCCTGGGCGCAGAGGAGCGCTTGGCTCTCCCAGGCTCTGGGCTGGCTCCGGGCTGGTCCTCGTTGCTCGGAGGGGGAAGGTTTCGGGGAGAGGCAGCGTCGTGTGCTGGGCAGGCAGGCAGGCAGGCAGGGCCCATGGGGGCAGCCCGGAACCGAGAGGCCGCTTTGGGGAGTGGCTGCCCCCAGGCTGTGCCCCGTCTGGGGGCAGCCTCGAGCGCGGCCTGGGCAGGGCTGCTTTCTCTTTCTGTCTTTTGGGAGAGGCGCTTTGGCCCAGTGCCGGGGTGGGGAAGGGAGGGGGCGTCTCAGCGCCGGAGGAGAGTGGTGGCTCCGAGTAAAGTATGCAGCCCTTCACAAACTGAAGTAGGTATGAAGAAATAAAAGGAACTCAATCCACACAACCTTCAGCAGTGATTTCTCGGATACAAAATGTTTGGTTTGCAGGCCAGTAAGACTACACATTTGGCCGCTCATTACTGATAGCGGAACTGTTGTTCTTGTGAATTTTACACCAAATGTTATGTGCATGTCAATAAGACTACACGTTTGATCATGCTTCCAGATAATATTTTCAAAATTCTGAACATTAACAGAATTTGTTTTATGGGGGGGGGGGTTGAGTGTAGAAGTTAAAAAAAATACTCTTAATAGTCTAGAAGTAAAAAAGAACAACTCTCATATTGACAACTACTTGTGTTATGAAGAGATTTTAATGTAATTTTCCTATATATGTATCTAATTTTTGCCCACCCTCCCTTTTTTTCTTTCCTTCCCGTTCACACTTTATTTTTGCTTGTGTAGATTTAAATACAGTCTGTCAAAATAGTGCAATCTGAGTTTATTTAAAGCAAGTAGCATTTCGTCAGGTATGTTCAGTAATATAATTATGAGAAATTTAACCTTGTAAGTGCATATTACCTCATAATAAGGTTACCAATAATGTTTCTACACGATCACACGTTTTTATTTTCGTAAGTTTTTATTTCAGGAATAAACTATTCAGTCCTAATCAGTACGAGCAAAGCAATCTGAAATGCTTGGAATAAGGATTGTTTTGAGTACGCCAACATGGCTGCTAAGCCCGCCCCCTGGCCTCAATTCGCTCCTATTTCTTCTTAAGGCATGTCCCCTCCTGTTATCTTACCTTTATGGTTCTATCCAAGAGGTTAAATGACTGGAGACGACATCCCTGTACAATTAAAGGCCGCCGACTGAAGCCAGGGGCGGGCTCAGCAGCCATGTTGGCGTACTCAAAACAATCCTTATTCCAAGCATTTCAGATTGCTTTGCTCGTACTGATTAGGACTGAATAGTGGACATCTCGTATCGCACCCCTTCCCGCCCCCCACATTGGGGGGTGCAGACCCGAACTCCCAGAGCGTCGCTGTTCGCCTCGGTGACCCCAGAAACTACAGAACCGAGGACGATTTCGTCCATTTTCGGCCATTTCCACACGGGGGCCCTGCCCCCCCCGGGGCGCTAGGGAGGCCTGACTCCCAGAGTGTCTGTTGCCAGGCTGGAAGGCACGCGCATGGCGAGTCTGGTGCACATCGCTCCAGGCGCTCCAGGAGGTCATGGCAGATATAGTGTCTTGCACCCCTTCCCGCACCCCATGCCGAGGGGGGATGAACCCGGAGCCCGACTGTGTCAGGAGCATCACCGCTCGCTCCAGCAACCCCGGAAACTATGGATTTGACGCCGATGTTGGCCGTTTTCGACCATTTTCACTTGGGCCCCCCCCGTGTACCCCCACCCCCGGGGGCGCTACGGGGGTCTAACCACAGGCCACAAGGTGTACGCGTGCCGGGTTTCATGTTGCTCGGTCCAGGCGTTCCAGGAGAGCATGGCGGCTGTTGTGTCTCGCACCCCTTCCTGCCCCCCACGCCGAGGGGGGTGAACCTGAACTCGCACAGCGTCGGGACCGTCGCCACTCATCCCGGCGACCCCGGAAACTATGGACTCGACACCGATTTTGGCCATTTTCGACCCTTTTCACGCGGGGACCCCCACGCACCCCCCCGGGGGCGCTAGGGGGGTCTGAACCCCGCAGCGTTTGTGGCCAGGCCACAAGGTGTATGCGTGCCAAGTTTTGTGTCGCTCGGTCCAGGTGTTCCAGCAGGGCACGGTGGCTGTTGTGTCTCGCACCCCTTCCTGCCCCCCACGCTGAGGGGGGGTGAACCTGAACTCGCACAGCGTCGGGAGCGTCGCCACTTGTCCCGGTGACCCCGGAAACTATGGATTTGACACTGATCTTGGCCATTTTCGACCGTTTTCAAGTGGGGACCCCCATGTACCCCACCCCCGAGGGCGCTACGGGGGCCTGAACCCCGCAGTGTTTGTGGCCAGGGTGCTAGGCTTCCGCATGCGGGGTTTGGTGCCAATCAGTCCAGGCGTTCCAGCAGGGCATGGCGGACGCTGTGTTTCGCACCCCTTCTTGCCCCCCATGTGGGGGGGGGCAACCCCAGACGTCAACTGCGTCGGGAGCGTCACCACTCATCTCGGCGACCCCGAAAACTGTGGATTTGACTCCAAGTTTGGCCGTTTTTGACCGTTTTCACGTCGGGACCCCCCCCAGACCCCCACCCCCGGGGGCAGTAGGGGGCCCCGACCCCCGCAGTATTTGTGGCCAGGCTGCTAGGGTTCCGCATGCCGAGTTTCATGCCAATCGGTCCAGGCGTTCCAGCAGGGCATGGCGGATGCTGTGTTTCGCACCCCTTTTTGCCCCCCATGTCGGGGGAGGGCTGAACCCGGACCCCAACGGCATCGGGAGGGTCGCCACTCATCTCGGCGACCCCGGAAAGTACGGATTTGACGCCGATTTCGGCCGTTTCCGACAATGTTCACGCGAAGACCCCCGCGTACCCCCACCCCTGGGGGCGCTAGGGGGGTCTGACCCCCGCAGTGATTCCTTCCAGGCTGCAAGGTGTATTCCTGCCAAGTTTCGTCCGGATCGGTCCAGGCGTTCCGGAGCCTATGCATAACATACATACATACATACTCGCATACACACACACACACACACACACACACACACACACACACATACGTCCGTTTTTATATATATAGATTCAATGCAGAATTTCATGCAGAATGCAATGAGACGAACTGCAGTGTAATATTTTCATTCATCAAAACTTACGGCTAACGCCTCCCCCTCCCCCAAATACAACTGTGACATCACTTCCTATTGCGAAGTAAGTTCTGGGGCATCATTGGAATGATCATTTTACGCTTCATTAGCTACACCCCTGGTGCATGCCCAGTTGGGCATCTCTGCATGAAGATTGCCAGGTTATTCTCTCCCTCTCTAGATTATATTGGGAATAGCTTCACTGCAGTGCGATGCAAATTACGGACAACTCTTTTAAACCCTTTTCAGAAGGCAAATCTTCTGCCCTCCCCCTTGATTTCACAAATGCCTGATGCCCATGCCAGTTGCAAGACAGTGGGGCTTATTTCCAGGAAAGTATATGTAGGATTGCACCCTTAATGGGTGGATATTAAGAGGAAGCTACAGTCGGCCAACTTTATATATTTGTTTATTTGAAGTATTTCAAATCAAATCAAACCTTTATTGGCATAAACAGAACACACAAGTGATGGGGGAATTAATAAAAGAAAATTAATAAAATAAAAATAAAAATAAAGAATGAAGTTGTTGACCTCTTAACTAAAGTATGCAACTTGTCCCTTCAAACAGCCACTGTGCCAGAGGATTGGAGGATAGCCAATGTCATGCCCATCTTTAAAAAAGGGAGAAGGGGGGACCCTGGAAACTACAGGCCGGTCAGCCTAACTTCTGTTCCGGGTAAGATGGTGGAAAGCCTCATCAAAGATAAAATCCTAAATCACGTAGAGGAACAAGTACTACTAAAGGAAAGTCAGCATGGCTTCTGTAAGGGTAAATCTTGCCTCATGAACCTTTTGGAATTCTTTGAAAGGTCAACAGGCACGTGGATGTGGGTGAACCTGTGGATATCATATACCTGGATTTCCAGAAGGCGTTTGACACAGTCCCCCACCAAAGGCTGCTGAAGAAACTTCACAGTCAGGGAATAAGAGGGCAGGTCCAGAATTGGTTGAGGGCCAGGAAACAGAGAGTGGGGGTCAATGGGCAATTTTCACAATGGAAAGAGGTGAAAAGCGGAGTGCCCCAGGGATCTGTCTTGGGGCCCGTGCTTTTCAACTTGTTCATAAATGACCTGGAGACAGGGATAAGCAGCGAGGTGGCCAAGTTTGCAGATGACACAAAACTTTTCCGGGTGGTGAAGACCAGAAAGGATTGTGAAGAGCTCCAGAAGGATCTCTCCAAGCTGGGGGAAGGGGCAGCCAAATGGCAGATGCGTTTCAACGTAGACAAATGTAAAGTGATGCACATTGGGGCAAAAACCCAAAACTTCACCTATAGGCTGATGGGTTCTGAGCTGTCTGTGACAGCTCAGGAGAGAGATCTTGGGGTGCTGGTGGACAACTCAATGAAGGTATCGACCCAGTGTGCGGCAGCAATGAAGAAGGCCAATTCCATGCTTGGGGTCATTAAAAAAGGGGTTGAGAATAAAACAGCCAATATTATCATGCCATTGTACAAATCGATGGTAAGGCCGCACCTGGAATATTGTGTCCAGTTCTGGTCGCCGCACCTCAAAAAGGAGCTGGTAAAAGGTGCAGAAGAGAGCGACAAAAATGATTACGGGGCTGGGGCACCTCCCTTATGAAGAAAGACTGCAGCATTTGTGGCTCTTCAGCCTGAGGGGGGACATGATTGAGACATACAAAATTATGCATGGAAGAGATAGAGTCGATAGAGGGATGTTCTTTTCCCTCTCTCAAAACACCAGAAACGGGGCATCCGCTAAAATTGAGGGTTGGGAGAGTTAAAACAGGTAAAAGGAAGTACTTTTTTACCCAGCGGGTGGTTAGTCTGTTGTTATGCGGGGCCTCAGGACAGGAACCAATCAGCCACACCCCAGGGAGGGTTTTATATCAGAGACAGCCCCTTTGGAGAATTCCTAACCTATCAAAGGCCTTGGACCAGATTCTGCAACATTTTGGTCCCAGGCGCCCTTTAAGGTATGCTTGTACTATTCTCAGAGAGGCCAGCACACAGACTCCCTGACTCCGAAAATGGTCCAAAAGCACTTTACGGTGGTCCTTGAGCTAGCCAAACATTGCTGACCTAACAGTGTCGGCCTAACTCCAGGTTAGGATTACACCCTGAGTGGTTGAATATAAACAAGAAAAGGGAACTTCTGCCTCTATTGTGGCTTACATACAGGGAGAAAGCTGGGCAAACTGGAAGTGAATGTTGCTCACTGGGGAATGAGTACAATACTTCTGCAATGGTTTTCAACAAATATTATCAGGATGCCATCTTACAGGTGACTCACAATCTGGAATTCACCTAAACTCATAGTTAAATTAGGAGACAACACTATTAAAAGATATTAGCAGTGTTTTTCACTGAGTTTAGGTACTGTTGGGCTGCTTTGGCTAAATATATACTGTATATGATCCAGTGTTGACATGTGACGACTGGCACAGGATTGTAGGGTGAAGGCAAACCTGTGTGTCATTGCTCTTATAAACCATCTGGGGGGACGTATTTCAAGGACTAGAGGGTTCCTACAGTGTCCCTTTGTCTCCACATTTTTGGGACTAAGGCAAGGAAGAAGGATCCAGCTGAACTGCTCCTTTTCTGCCCTTCTAGGCAAAAAAGTAAAAGAGTACTGCTTGTAGACTGCTTCTGCAAACAGTCAACATAACCTTGAAGCAAGAACATGGGCAGTTCTCCCAGAAACCATATGCCCAAACTAAGGTCCCCATGATAAGGATATGAAAAACGGAATTCTTACCTGGGAATCTCCTATTCTGGTTAGAGAAAAGTGGGGCATTCGGAACCACATGGGATGCCCCTCCCTCTCAAGAGGCAGGGCCGGACTTTGTTGAGGTCTCTTCCTCTTCCCGTGGGAGGGCTCCCGAACCCAGTCTAGTCTATAAAGCTGTCAACGGAAGTCCTCCTTTAAATGGAATCACTTATACCCAACGGGGTATTAATGAGAATAACAAGAAACAACTTCTCCCATAAGATAGGAAGTCAGAAAAAGGTGTTAAAGTAATTAACAATGACAGTAAACTTGGGAAGGACTTGGGAGATGAAGCACTCCCGACCCTCACACACACCACCAATCACAACCACCCCTGTAGACGACATTAGCCTTCCCACGTGGCGGGTCGGATGCCCCACTTTCCTCTAAGCCGAATAGGAGATTCCCAGGTAAGAATTCCATTTTCTCTGGTATCGGAAAGTGGGGCATTCGGAACCACATGGAATGTGTCATAGCAATGTTAGGGGGCGGGTAGAAGGCTAAAATGTCGGCTAGGTTCTGACCACAGACTGCAGAACCCTTCTGCCGAATGCTGCTGGGGCGGAAGCCGCTTGATCCACCCTGCAATGCCTAGTAAAGGTATTGGGGGAAGCCCATGTCGCTGCTCTGCATATGTCCCCCAGCGAGTGGACTCCCTCAAAAGCGGCCGAAGCCGCTGCCCCCAGGGGGGTGGCCCTGCCCATGCAGTTAGATAGGAACGAAGTGAGACCAGAGGGGGCGGGCTTAGCGGCCATGTTTTTATACTCAAAATGCTGATTCCAAGCATTTCAGATTGCTTTGCGCGTAGTGTTTAGGGCTGAATCGTTTACTCCTGAAGTAAAAACTTACGAAAATAAAAAAAAAGGGGAGGGTGGGCAAAAATTAGATAAATATCTATTCGAGAATCCGCGGCAATCCTCCTTGGCGGCAATGATCTGAGTCAGCCATATTGTTAGACCCATGGAGTTGCGTCGGCCTTATTGTTAGACCAGACCATGGGACCAGACCCAGGGCTACGCCCTTCCTTTAGAATGAATGGGAACGCATTGACTCCTTAGCGGCCATGACAGTATGTCCAAAACATTGCTGATTCCAATGATTTCCAATGGGTTTTCGCATGATGTTTAGGGCTGAATCGTTTACTCCTGAAGTAAAAACTTACCAAAATAACAACGTGTGATCGTGGAGAAACATCAGTGGTAACCATATTATGAGTTAATATGCAATTCCAAGGTTTAATTCCGCGTAATTATATTACATTAAAATCTCTTCATAACACAAGTAGTTGTCAATAGGAGAGTAATTCTTTTTTTACTTCTAGGCTATTAAGAGTATTTTTTTAAACTTCTACACTCACCCCCCCCCATAAAATTAACTTTCACACGCACGCCGAGCGAGCGAGAGAGCCCTTCCGGCGGCAAACCTCGTCGTTCGCGGCAATGATTCAGTCAGCCATTTTAGTAAATCCATGGCTTCAAGTCTGTGACGTCATGGCATATCCAGCTATCCAAAATTCTTGACCAGACCGGACCAGACCATAGAGTAATTATCACTAGAGAGGGCATGACGTCACAAACTTGAAGCTTCCGGGTATAACCCCGCCCCTTTTTTCCCCTTTCCCATCCCTCCTCCCTCCTCCCAGCGTCCAATCAGCGAGCGCCTTGTGATTGGGCAACGCCCCCTTCCTTCCTTCAGTCCCCTTCACAGCCGCTGGTATGTTCAGTAATATAATTCTGCGGAATTAAACCTTGGAATTGCATATTAACTCATAATTAGGTTACCACTGATGTTTCTCCACGATCACACGTTGTTATTTTGGTAAGTTTTTGCTTCAGGAGTAAACGATTCAGCCCGAAACATCATGCGAAAACCCATTGGAAATCATTGGAATCAGCATTGTTGTGGGTATATTTATGTCACAGCTAACCCCGCCCCCTGGATTCACTTGCTGGCCTATCTAGATAATGGGATGGCCACCCTTTGGACCAGACCCATTGCGTCGGCCATATTGTTAGACCAGACTGGAAGTTTCAAGAATATGACATCATTTCTTCTCCATGTTTATTATAACTCCATGGCTGCCCCCGATTGAGCGAGCTGTAACCCCTGTTGGCGGAGGGTGACCAGCCACCCGACATGCCATTATGATTGTGTCCCGAAGCCACCGTGCTAGAGATGACCTGGATACGTTCCTACCAGTTTCGGGTCCCTGGAAACCAACAAACACTCCTTCGTTCTGTTGGAGGAAAAACGGAGAGCCCTCCGGACATCCAGGGAATGCCATCGTTTCTCCTGAGGATGTTGGGGATTTGGACAGAACGAAGGGAGAACCAGCTCTTGAACTCTGTGGAAAATTGAATTAATTTTGGGCAGAAAGGCCGGGTCCAGTCTGAGAACAACCCTATCCCTGTGAAAGACAAAGAGGTTAGGATTGACGGAGAGCACACCCAGCTCGGACACCCATCTAGCCAATGTTATGGCTACTAGGAACAGAGTTTTAAAAGTTAACTCCTTGATGGACAGTTATCAGCTATCTGGTTTTGGAACAGCCTCAGTAAGGGCTCAAGACAATTTATTATCTGATATTTCCACTAATATTTTTTTCATTGGAAGCTCTGCAGGACCCACGAGAAATTGCGCCACAAGTGGGTCGTGACCCACAGTTTGAGAAACACTGATCTATTCCAAGAAGTAAAAATTTTTACAAAATTAGAATTATGCACAAAATTACTATCACTTGTGTCCAATAAAGTTGAAAACTAAGATTACTTTTGTGGGTTTTGTGAAGGACAAGAGGGAAGCATTCCAGGGAGAAAGTGAGTGCCTGACGCAGATGCAGGGGGTCCTCCCACACCAACGTGCAGAACACTGCCTGGGACTGCACACAGACCCTCCAAAAGGCCAAACCAAACGCACCGAGGGCCCAATCCTAAGCAAGCCCTCACGGCCTGCACTGGTAGAGCCAGTGGGCGGCAAGATCCCCCGTTGCTGGTGGTGTGCGCTTTCAGGGTGGGCGGGGGCAGTGGGGGTGGGGTGGAGGGGGGGCCAGCGGTGGCCTCCACCACTAGATCCTAATCTCCAAGTCAGCGCAGCTCCTCTTTTCCCTGTGCAAGGCGAAGCCGTCGGGCCGGATCATGGGTTTGCTCAGCCTTCTCTTCTCCCTGAGCTTTCTGGGGTGGGGCGTTGTAGGAACACTTTCAAGCAGATTAGATTTTACAGGCCAGGGGACCAAACTTGATTAATGTAAGGGAAGGTTAACTTATGATAAATGTCAAATGTTTGAAAGCCACAAAATGTATGTTTACTCACCATGGACATTAAACATGTGTTTTAACCGAGTGGACTCTGAAAAAAATCAAATAATTTTTTATATATATATATATATTCATTGGGATGCAAAATGGAGCTCAGCCAATATATTCCCAGGAGCAACGCACTAGATGCAAAAAAATTATTTCCCTCTCTCACAACACCAGAACCAGGGGACATCCACTGAAACTGAGTGTTGGGAGAGTTAGAACGAATAAATGGAAATACTCATTACCCACTGGATAAAAGAACTGGTGGAACTCCTTGCCTCAGGAGATGGTGATGGCATCTGGCCTAGGTGCCTTTAAAAGGGGACTGGTCAGATTTCTGGAGGGAAAGTCCATCACAGGCTACAGGTCATGATGGGTGGGTGCAAACTCCTTGTGTTAGTAGTAGGCTACTTCAGAATGCCAGGCACAAGAGAGTGGCCATAGGATGCAGGCATCTTGTTGTCTCGTGTGCTCCCTGAGGCACCTGGTGGGCCCCTGTGAGATACAGGAAGCTGGACTGGATGGACATTTGGCCTGATCCAGCAGGGCTCTTCGGGCTTCTTAAGGCCCAGATTGGCTGACAAGTTTATATCTCCCTCCCCACAGACAGGATAACAAATTCTGTTTTATTTACTGCATATTTCCCTCAGAATGACAGGGGGAAGGGATTGTCCACAGGATGCAGGCATCTTGACACCTTGTGTGCTCCCTGAGGCGTCTGGCGGGCCCCTGTGAGACACAAGAATCTGGACGAGGTGGGCTTTCGGCCTGATCTGGTGGGATGTTCTGAGGGCACATGTGGCTTCTCAGCCATGATTTGGCCACCTGTTATAGGCCTTTCCTTTCCTTTCCTGCTTCTCATTTCTGTTTTATTTTTGCCATTTTAAAGGTGCTCTGTTTGTATGGTAAATTACACCTTTAAATGCAATTTTTCATGCTTTGTACAGAAATAAATGAATATGCCCAGCATGCTCCTGGCCTTCAGCCTTCCTAGTTTTGTTTTGGTTTTAGCTTAAAGAAACATGGCGTGGCTGGTGTTCTCCTTTCCTCAAGGGAGGGGGATAGCCAGAGATGCAGTGGTGGGATTCAAATAAATTAACAACTGGTTCTATGACATCATAGCCGGAGCTAAAAAAAAAAACGAAGCCAGCCGAGGTAAGCGAGTGGGCGGGGCCCGGCCATTTAACAACCGGTTCTATAGAACCTGGGTGAACCCCCTGAATCCCACCACTGCAGAGATGTAACGGTTCCTTTCCCTGTACATTAATGCCCAACAACTGATTCACAAGTAAAGATTTTAAGGTTTTAATCTCCTGATTGTAGAGCCAAGTTACAGACCAATGACAACTCACAAGGACTACAGACTCCTTGCGCCATCAAATTGCAGTGGCCATCTCCTACTCAGGAGTATTAACCCAGTGGAGTAAACAGGTTCTCTACGTCACAAGCAACATCATTTCCACCTTCCACCCATGGTTTTCTTCCACGCAGGACCCTTCGTATGAAAGTCTTTTGGCCACTGAAAGAGCCAAAATATGACTTTTGTCAACTATGACTTCCATATCCCCATCTCAAGCCAACACAGGAAACAACCTAATTCAAGCTTGCAGCCATTCTTCTTTTTGAGAAACGACTTTTGAAATCATCTCTCACAGGCATGATTATGATTTCTATAACTGAAACACTTTCTGTGAGTGTTTTGATGTGAAGGGAGGTTCTCGGTCACATTGAAATGCTTTCCTCACTCACCATTGACGGGGTTTTATACCATACGTGGGTTCTTTGATGCCTTGTCAGATTTGAGCTTTCACTGAAACTCTTTCTGCACTCCAAGCGTTGAAATGGTTTCTCTTTACTGCAATCATGAAAGAACTGCAGCCACTGACACACAAGTAGAACAAGAAAAGGAAACTAATGAGATGTCCTGTCAAAACCTCGCCTTTAAACTAGCAGCAAGGTAGATTACAATTCCCACTACAATTGGGGATTAATTGTACACACACACACACACACACACACACACACAGAGAGAGAGAGAGAGAGAGAGAGAGAGAGAGAGAGAGAGAGAGAGAAAACATGGTCAGTTGTTCTCCATCTTCTTTCCACATCCTCTGCAGCTACACATTTCTAGGGCGACTGGAAGCCTCTTCCAAGTTGTGCTGGGTCCACAATCCACTTCCTTGGCCTTGCTGCGCTCCAGAATGTCTTGGGGGCATGACTGTGCTTCGTGATAGGAAAGAGCATAATAAGCCTGCCACTTGAGAGGGTGTTAAGGAGGCTGCCTACGGTAAGATTCATAAGACCATAAGAAGAGCCCTGTTGGATCAGGCCAAAGGCCCATCTAGTCCAGCTTCCTGTATCTCACAGCACCCCCCAGGTGCCCCAGGGAGGCACGAGACACAAGACGCTTGCATCTGGTTGCCACTCCCTTGCACCCAGTACTCTGAAGTAGCCTACTACTAATGTAAGGAGGTTGCACAATCCATCATGGCCTATAGCCCACAATGGACTTTTCTTCCAGAAATCCGTCCAAACCCCTCTTAAAGGCATCTAGACCAGATGCCATCACCAGTTCCTGTGGCAAAGAGTTCCACAGACTAACCACCCGCTGGGTAAAAAAGGACTTCCTTTCATCTGTTTTAACTCTCCCAGCCCTCAGTTTTAGCGGATGCCCCCTGGTTCTGTTTTTTGAGAGAGGGAAAAGAACATCCCTCTATCGACTCTCTCCCTTCCGTGCACAATTTTGTATGTCTCAATCAGTTCCCCCCCTCAGGCGCCTTTTTTCTCGGCTGAGAGACCCCAATCCCAGCTCTCCCCACTCCTGCTTGGTCCCTTCCTCCAAGGGCAGCTGAGCCCCCACCTGCCTGCAGGGCCTGGCCAGCCCCCCCCCTTCCTGCCACAGGAAAAGAACAACCCCAACTCCCACTTCAACGAGGACACCCGGTCCAAGACGACCGTGAACCTCTTCTTCGCGGGGACGGAGACCGTCAGCTCCACCCTGAAGTACGGCCTTCGGATACTCCTGAGACACCCGGAGGTGGAAGGTGAGCCGCGGTGGGCCGCAGGTGGGATCAGCGGGCTGAGGCAAGAGCAGCTCCGTCCTCGGTTGCTCTGCCTCTACGGACCAGCCGCCCCCACCCCCGCAGATGCCAGCCTGGCTTGCCTGGCACGGACCCTTGGCAGGCAGGCAGGCCCCGGCCCCCAGCGCCCCATGCGGCCCTGCGCCCACCAGGCCATGCTGTCACTTCTCCCAACTCACAGAGAAACTCCAGGAAGAGATTGACCGGGTCATCGGAGCGAACCGCAGCCCCTGCATGGAGGACCGGAGCCAGATGCCCTACACAGACGCCGTCATCCACGAGATCCAGCGCTACGCCGACATCGTCCCCATGGGGGTGCCCCACACGGTCACCCGGGACATTGAATTCCGCGGATACAAGCTCCCCAAGGTACAAAGAGCTGGCCCCGCCACAGAGAGGGCAGAAGGGCAGCCTCGCTGGACGGGGCTGAGGGGACCCCTCCCAGCCCAGCCACGGCTGCCCACGGTGCCCACCAGCTGCCTCTGGGAAGCCACAAGCAAGCCCCCTTTCCTCTCCTTTCCTCTCCTTTCCTGCTTTCCCCACAGCAAGCCTGGTTCTTGAGAGGTTTCGTAACTTAATCCT
This sequence comes from Lerista edwardsae, assembly GCA_029204185.1. Lineage (NCBI taxonomy): Eukaryota > Metazoa > Chordata > Lepidosauria > Squamata > Scincidae > Lerista > Lerista edwardsae. The sequence continues at coordinate 13,527,660 of JAJKFI010000022.1, forward strand.
TAATTAGGCTTCCGCCAATTCGCCCGGACAGATGTTCAGCTGATCAGCCTATAATTTCTAGCATCCTCCTGGATTATTATTATTTTTTCAAAGCTGATGTTCCGCTGAGTCCTCGGGCACAGAGGCCAATTTAAAGCTGTGTATTTGGGGGAGAAGATCAGGAATTTCACGCCTGAGTCCTCAAGGGTTCTGGGATGGGTGGCCTTGGGGCCCAGGGACTGGTTAATGGCTAACTTGTCCACAGGCTCACCCTCCCACCTGTCCCTCCCCAGACTCCCTCCCTGAGGAGGTCTGTCCAGAGGTAGCCCCTGGCCCACCCCCTCCGCAGTGCAGGCAGAGGCAGGAAGGGTGGGGGGCTTCCCTGCAGCTCCTGGGTCCTCCGTCCTCGTCCCACGTGGTCTGGTGGGCCAACTGCCCTCTGGGCCGCTTTCCTGTTCCCCCAGGGTCAAAAAATCTGCTCCACCTGCAATTGTGACATCCCCCCCTTAGCCAAGTCCCTGCTTCAGGCTCCCCCTGGGCAGGCCCTCTGCTCACTGGCACGTGCCCCCCTCCCTCCCTCCCTGCCTCCCTCCCTCCCTCCCGCTCCAGGACCTCAACGTCATCCCCCTGCTCTGCACGTCTCAGTTCGACCCGACCCAGTTCAAGAATCCGCACACCTTTGACCCCGCCCACTTCCTGGACGGCAGTGGGCGCTTCAAGAAGAACGACGCCTTCATGGCCTTCTCAGCGGGTAGGCGGTGCAGGGCAGCCGTGCTTCCGCCCCGGGTCCTCTTGGCCTGCCTGGAGATTCCCCCCCCCCCCACGTAGCTCTGTGCAGAGCAGCACTTCTTGTTCTGCAGTGAGCGGTGGTTTTTTGGGGGGGTTGCTTGTCTGAGCCTGCATCCCCTCACCCAAACCCCGGATGGCAGGAGAAGCAAGCCTGGGGGGGGTCTTCCGTGGGAGAGGCTCACGGCTCAGTGGCACAGGATGACTTTTGCAGTGGAAGCTCACACACACACACACACACACACACACACACACACACACACGTTTGACTGCTGTTCCGACACTCACCAAGCAGGAAAAACCCCTGGGGGACTGAAAACCTGAAGGGTCGCTTCCAGACCAGGAGGGGGGGAGTGACACTTCTGGGCCCGAGGGAGGAAGCGTCGGACTTGGCATCAAGTCACCCGCATAGAAAGGCACTCTGTGCATGCTCATGGGTGCAAGCTGCAGGAGCTTTGAAGATAAGGTCTGAGGCTCTCAAGACATCTTCCTGTGATGGGGAAGCAGTTCTGGGGCCGGGGGCTGCACCCAACGTCTTGGACTGGCACCCACATGCCACCCGTCTGTGGTACGGAGCACCGACCGTTCCTGACCCTTTCTCGCCCTGCAGGGAAACGGCTGTGCCTGGGTGAGGGCCTGGCCATCATGGAGCTCTTCCTCTTCCTCACCACCATCTTGCAGAACTTCAGGCTGAAGCCCCTGGTCCCCCCCCCCCCAGGAGATCGACATCACGCCGGAGTCCACGGGCCTGGGGAGCATCCCGCGCCCCTACCAGTTCTGCCTCCTCCCCCGGTAGAGGAGTGCGCGGAGGGAGCTGTGCCACTGAGCCCCACTGCCACTGTGCCTCCCCTGAGCAGGGCCGCCAAGCGCCCCACCCCCACCCGCTGCTCCAGCCTCAGCAGTGGCATCACTAGGGGGTGCAGACTGCACCAGGTGATGCTCTTGGGGGGGGGGAGGTGAATCACAACTGGGCAAAATAGTGAAAACCTTGGCATTTTTGAATACCACCATGTTATATATAATTCAGTACAGAATGTAATGAAACAACCCGCATGGAAATATCTTTATTCTATCAAACATTATAGCCATTTAACCAAAAAACCACAACCTTCTGCCTTCTGCAACAAAAAGTGAATTTCCTTAACTCAAAACGGACCAGGGAGACTGATTGATTGTTCAGAGAGCCAATGAGGTGCTATGAAGACACAGCAGGGAACCAATGAGGTGCTACCGTGAGTCAGCTCTTGCTTCCATGCCTCAGAGCTCAGACTAGAACTGGTACCCGGCTGGGTGAGTGCCATCATGATGGGCTGGCTGCTGGGTGGGGGCACTGATCTGTTGGGTGACCTGCACTGCTGTATATGTAAATAAATATAACAAAGTTGGTGTCTCGCTCTGAGCTCTCGCTCTGAGTGACACACACCCTTGTGACACCTCTGAGCTTCAGCACCTACCTGGCCTCCCCCCCCCCGCATTTCTGCTTTGCTCTGCCCCCCACCCCCTGCACTCGGAGCTCAGTGCCTGGTTTGCCAGGGGGTCCCGAGGAGTGGGCAGCAGTTCCGGCAAAATGAGGCCTCCCCCAAGCCCAGCCTCCCCCCCATGCACTTCCCGTCTGTCCTCCCTCTTGACCCACCCCCTCCGACCAGCTCCCTCCACTGTGCTGGTGCTGGGATGCTGAGTGGCTGAACCTGCACCCCCTGCGCCCCATTTCAGCCTCCTTTGGGAAACACAACGGGAGGTGCACGTGCAAGGGGCCTCCTCCACCACCAGGTGGCGCCTTCGCCACCTGGAACACAACCTGCAGCCTTGGGTGAGGCTTTTGCATTTTGCTGGCATGGGGGTGGACACTCTCAGAGAGACACTCGGGCTGGTCCCCCGTCCCTCTTCAGGGGAGGAGTTCTTTGCACCCCCCCTTCCAGAGGCGTTTCTACAGGGATGGCAAAGCTCTAAGTTTTGCAAGAAGCCTTACCCTGTTGTGTAAATCCCTCCTCTCCTGCACCGTTTTAGCCAATCTTGGTGTTGCTTGCTGGCTACAGCAGCAAGGGAGAGGAGGGATTTACACAACAGGGTAAGGCTTCTTGCAAAACTTAGAGCTTTGCCATCCCTGTAGAAACGCCACTGCCCCCTTCAGACAGACACTGCCTCCGCATCCATGGGCTCCTAGTTCTGTGGGGAAGAAAAGAAGAGGAGATGGGGTGTGCAAGGTCCCAGCTGGGGTGCAGCAAGGCTGTGCCCACATCCCTGCCCCACACATGCCCTCAGGGGTCTCGGTGACGGCTTCAGAGTGGAGAGCATGAAATAACAGGCAGGCATCCGAGCCCATCCACTGCTGGGAGCTGAGCCTTCCGCTGCAGGCATGACTAACACCGGCTCCTGCAGAAGCGCCACTTCCGGGCGGCAGGCTTCCTGCAGTCCCAGCAGCCCCCCCCCCCCAGTGATGTCATGGACCCGGTACGCACCACTACGTGCGTACTGGTTCCTGGAAGTTGAGCTGGCCCCGCCCACTCGAAGCTAAATCATTTGAATGACACCACTGAGCCCCCCCTCCCGATGGCGGACCAGGCAGCCTGCCCCGCTCACATCCACACAGGACCTCTGGGACCAGTGCTGTATGTATCGAGAGACGGGTCCCACGAAGCCCCCAGGCACGCTCTGCTTGCGTCGCCCCTTCATTCACTTGTTCGTGTTCGGTGCACAGCCTGGCCTGGCCTGAGTGCCGGCTGGAGCCAGCCCTGGCAGAAGGAGCGACGTCTCCCGCCTCCCTCACTCCGGGTCGCAGGGCGGCTGCGTGGCAGGACTCCGTGCGGTTCCCACGGTTGGCAGCCAAGGAGAGCAACCCCAATGCAACTTGAAACCCAATCCCTTTAAGACGATTAGCAGCGGGGGAACAAGTTGTCTCCAGCTCCAGCCACTCCCATCCGGGCTGGGGAGAGCAGGCAAAAGGGAAGGGAGGGCCTGGCCCAAGTGCCCACAATGCCCAGCATGTGACTGGCGGGAGAGGCGCCCACTTGCACCGACCCATCCCCAGTGGCCTCGGGTGTCCCCAGACTCATCACAGCCTTCAGCGTCCGCTGAGAGCGTCCAGTCTGGGCAACCCGGGGAGGGCGTCACCGAGAGACACACACACAGGCACACACAAGGGTGGCACCGGTGAGCCCTGCCCATCAGCGAGGGACGACCTGGAACTTGTAGGGGCGGGGCACCTTCCCCAGCCCACTCAGCAGTGGCGAGATATCGAGCTCCTCCGGAGGACACGTGGGCTTGAAGGTGAAGCGTTGCAGGAGGGAGACCAAGAACAGGAAAATCTCCATGCGAGCCAAGGCCTCTCCCAGGCACACGCGCTTCCCTGCGGGGCGAGAGCAGAGGGGGGACTCGAGGCGCCCTCTGGAACGAGGGCGGAGAACTGCAGCCAGGTCACGGCAGAGCAGGACGAGGCAGGGAGCGGGGGGGGGGCACAGCCAGCCCAGCAGGACGAGAGGCTGCGGGGCTCAAGGTGCAAACAAGCAGCCCTTCTCGGAGGACCCCAGAGAAGCCGGCAGCTCCAGCCCGCTCCGGCCAGGCAGGTGCTTCTAGGCCGAGGCCCAAAGTCTCCGAGCAAAGACAGGGGAACTGGAATGTCGGGCGGCTAGGAAAACGTGGACACAGTGGGCGTCACGGAAACCCGGAGTGGTGCATTGTCCCCCCGATCAAAAAGTGCACCCCAGGTCACAAGCCACGCGGTGCATACGCAACTCCTGGCTCTTAACGTAGGCTCTTAACGAATGCCAGGCGCAAGGGAGTGGCCGCAGGGTGCAGGTTGCCCTGTGTGCTCCCTGAGGCACGTGGTGGGCCACTGTGGGGTGCAGGAGGCAGGACTGGCCAGGCCCTCCCATCAGGGCTCTTCTGAGGAGCTCATGCGCCTGCCAGCCGGTTCCTGCGAGGCCTCTCAATACACCAGCTCCACAAGCACACCCACTGCGTGCCAGGCACCGCAGGCTCCCTGGGCACTGCCTCCTCGCTGGGAGGAAGGAGCCAGCCCCGTGCTTGGACTTCCCCTTGTCCCGACGCAGAAGGCATCAGCTGCCACTGAACTCACCCGCGGAGAAGGGCATGAAGGCGTCGTTGCGCCGGAACCTGCCCTGGTCGTCCAGGAAGTGGGCAGGGTCAAACTGCTCTGGGTTCCGGAACTGGGTGGCATCAAAGTGGACGGAGTGAAGGAGCGGGATGACGTTGGTGCCCTGGGGGGGGGGAAGCAGACCAGTGAGGAGGCCGGAGGTGGGTCCCAGGAACAACCAGGGCCAGCCCTCAGCCCAGCTTTCCTTGCCCCTTCGTGGGCCCAGCTGGTTCTGGGTCCCTGGTGCAGAACAAGAGCTCGGAGCGCACCTCCTGCAGCAGGGCAGGTGCTCTCAGTGCGCCCACAGCATCCTCCACCTGCCCCTTTGTGGAAGCCTCCCCCCCCCGCCCCACAGTGCCTCTGCAGCCACCTTTGGCAGCAGGTAGCCTCGGAAGTGGGTGTCCCTGGTGACCGCGTGGGGGATCCCCAGGGGGAAGATGTCGATGAACCTCTGGATCTCGTGGATCACGGCCTCGGTGTACGGCATCTGGGTCCGGTCCTCAAAGGCCGGGCTGCGGTGGGAGCCGACGACCTGCTGGATCTCTTCGTGGACCTTGGCTGGGCACAGGAGGGAGGAGAGCTGAGCGGGCGCGGCAGGCCCAGGGCGGGGGCTGAGGCTCAGCGACCGAGAGGGGGGGGCCGCTCCATTCCCTGCCCCTCAAAGGCTCTCGGGGGCGGGGGGAGGACCTCTCTCTGTGCAGGCCTGGAGCGCTGCTGCCGGTCGGAGCAGAGCCCTTAACCGGCCTCCGACGGAAGGAGCTCCGTGCCTTCCCGGCTCACCTTCGACCTCTGGGTACTTCATGAGGATGAGGAGGGCGTAGCGGAGGGTGGTGCTGGTCGTCTCGGTTCCCCCGAAGAAAAGGTTGTGAGCGGTCATCACGATGGTGTCTGTGTGGAAGTAGCTGCGGGGGTTCCCCTTTTCCTGGAGAGCAAAACACACACGCCCAGCAGGCTGTCTCATGGGCCACGAACAGCATGGAGGAAAATGCGTACAAAAATAAAACAAAGTCTATCTATTTGATTGATTGATTGGTTGATTGATTGATTGATTGATTCAGTGATTACACTGATCAAGGACTCTGTGTGTGCATAATTAATTAATCAATCAATCAGTTACTTAATTAAGAACAAGAAAATAATGTGCTTTAACAACACCTCCAGGGCGGGGGGGGGCCCTCAGGCAGGCCCCAGATGCAACCAGAACGAGGCTCAGGCCATGTTCAGAAGAGCAGAGGCCCAGAAGCGTCGCATCACTTCCAGGTAACTGAGCCACACGGCACGTCCCTGCCCGAGAACATGCTTCTCCCAGCTGGGGAGCACATCCCCAGGCGCATGGAGGGACCTCCCCCGCCCCCCCAGGCTCACCTCCTGGATTTTGAGGAGGAAGCAGTCGATGAAATCGCGAGGGCAGTTGGGGTCGAAGCTCTCCTGGTGCACTTGGATCACCTCCTGGATGAAGTTCCGCAGCTTCTCGAAGTTGGCGAAGATCTGATGGTGGGGTCCGGGCAGGCACTGCACGACCTTGGGGTACAGGTTGTAGAACTGGAGGGGGGCCGAGAAGAGGCAGGAGTTGCAGGGCCCGGCCAGAGGCCACCGCCTCCCCCTCCCAAGGAAGCAGCAGAGCACCCCAGAGGGGGCAGGCCACACACAGACCCACCCGCCACCCCCATGGCCGCGGGGTGCTGAGCTGGCTTCCACTCGCCTGCGCAAAGGGGCTGCTGAAGATCCGGAAGTTGGCGTTGATGAGCCCGACCAGCGTGAGGAACTTCTCGTCCTTGTAGTCAAAGCGGTCGCCAAAGACGATGGAGCAGATGACGTTGGAGAAGGAGCAGCCGATCAGGAACGTGGGGTCAAAGGGCTCGCCTGGGGTGCACCGAGAGGATGCCGTCAGGGGGGCAGAGGAGCACATCCACCACTGGCAGGGGGCAGCACTGGGGCGCCAGCAGCGCCCCGTGACGATGCGGGTGGCACTGAGCAGCTCTGAGTCCAATGCAGCAGGAGGGGGAGGTAGTCAGTCGCCAGGCCGAGGGGAGGGGAGGGGGGTCCCTGGGGCCCAGCAAAACGGCTTCCACTGTCTTCCATTGTGCTTGCTACTCCTCCCAGTTTGGTGTCACCCGCAAATTTGACGAGGCCCCCTTGTGTCCCTTCATCCAAGTCACTGATGGAGACGTGGAAGAGAGCCGGGCCCAAGAAAGAGAGACGGGCCCCTGCGGCAGCCCCTCGAGACCGTCCCCCAGGCCGCAGCCCAGCCCTCGACAATCACGCTCTGTGCACAGTCGCCCAGCCAGTCGCCAGTCCACCCAACAATGATTTCATTCAGCCCATTTTACCAACTTGTGGGAAAATGCAGGAAGGGGGGGGGCAGTCAGGCCTCTTGCCCTGGGTCCAGTGTCAGCATTCAGTGGCCCTGCCGGTCGTCGTCCCCCAGGAAGGGTCCCCAGCCCCAACGGGGCGCCAGTGGAGAGGCCAGCCAGGAGGCTCTGCCGGGACAGGGGTGCACCTGTGTGGCTCCCTCCCTGCCAGTTCAGCAGCACCCCGAGCTCCCCAGACCCGCCCCCCCCCACGCAGGCCCACCTTTGGTCTGCTCGAGCTCCTTCACCAGGCACTGGGCCTCCTCCTGGATCCGCTCCTCAAGGCTGCGCTTGCCCATCCCAAAGTTGCGCAGGGTCTGGATTGCAAACCGACGCAGAACCTTCCACTTCTCTCCATTGGAGAACGCAATACCTGGGGGTGGCGGTGAGGGGGCTGGTTAGAGGCTCGCTGTGGCTGGAAGAGCCTGGCGGTGGGGTCGGGCCCATGGAGGCCCACCTAGCCCAGCACCCTGTGGCCCACAGCAGGGTCCAGGAACCCCTGCCCCGCTGCCTGTGTGCCTCTGAGTGTAAAGGACCCATCCTGCCACCACGACGAGAAGCCAGAGGCAGACCTTTTCTCCCCCAGGACAGGGTCCAATCCTGCTTTAAGGAAATCCAAGTGGGTGGCCATCCCCTCATCTGGTGGCCATGAGTTCCACGGACGTAGGACATCCCTCCCACCAGCCAGTTTCACTGGATGACCTAGCCTGGTTCTAGAATGGTGGGAGGTAGAGGAAAACCTCTCTCCCCACACACCAGGCATCATTCTGTAAGCCTCGAGTGTGTCCCCCCCCCCAACACCTCTCTTCCGGCCCCAATGCTGCCACCCCAGTTTGCAAGGAAGGAGTGCCACCCCCTGATCACCCCCTCCTCCCTCCCCCGCTGCCAGCTCTGCAGCAACCCACGGGGCCTCCAAGGGAGACCCTCCAGCCAACCCCGCCGAGGGGCTCACCGTCTCCCCGGGTGAAGCGGAAGATGATGGGCAGGTCCCCGCGGTCGCTGAACTCCTCCCCCTGGTCCACCAGGGCCTCCTTCGTGGTCTTGTACCCGCACAGCACCACCGTGGGCTGCGACCCCAAGTAGACCGTGAAGACGGAGCCAAAGCGCTCTCTGAGCTGGAGGAGGGAGGGAGGGAGGGAGGGGCTGAGGACGCGCCTGCTCTGGCCGGGGGGGCCGGAGGCTTCCAGGCAGGCAGTGCCCTGTGCGAGAGGCAGCTCTGCTGGAGTCCCACCACCCCACGCCCTGGGGGCAGAGTGCCTGGCAGCCGGCGCAGGGCCCCTGCCTTGGCAAGCACAGCTGTGCCTTACAGGGCGGATCAAGCCCTTCCTGGACCCTGCAGCTCCTGGACCCAGAACAAGCCGACGTGCATTTCGCTTTGGGGGTGGAAGGAGGCTGGCCGCACCGTCGTGCCCTCACAGTGCTGCACAAATCCTGGGGGTCCCCATCGTTGGCTTTGGGCAAGAAGGGGGATGGGGGGAGCAACGGATGTCGGAAGCTGAGCCCCGAGTGAGGCCGGGACGGAGAGCTCTCGAAGCAGGAAGGGCGGGTGGGAGAACTCTGAAGAGGGAAAACTGGGGTCGGCCGGGGGGGGGGGGTCTGGCCTGCACGGGCCCCTGTCAACTTGGAGAAAGCTGCCCTCGGGTCCCAAGCGCCCTCTCCCTGCTGAGACCGCCCCCTTCCCGCCCCTCCAGAAGGGCAGGGCCTCCAGCAGCGATGCTCCCCCTCGGCCCCCAGCCCCGCCCGAGGCCTCTTTGCCCGCATGGTGCAAGCCTGGGAGCTCCTGGGGGCCCTTCTAAATTTCAGGGGGCTGGCAAGGGGGCTGAACGCTCCAGGCTTGCCAAGCCCCTCCCAGGCGTCCCCCTCCCAGCAGACCACCGCTAGTGCGTGGGAAGCCCCAGCTCCGCAGGCAGCCCAGAGCCAGCCGGGAGCTGCCAGGGACCTGCGCACACGCCTGGCAGCGCCAGAGGTCGGACTCACTGTCAGCAGAGACTTGACCGTGTCCTTGATGCCGAGGTCGAGCATGTTGCCAATAATGGGGAGGGGGCAAGGCCCCGGGGGCAGCTTCCCCACCTTGCCACCCCCTCGGAACAGGAGCAGCAGGCAGGCGAGGCAAGCCAGCAGGAGCACCGTCAGTGCGCTGAGCTCCATGCCCGCAGCCGGCCCGCGCACGGCACCTGGGAGATCCCAGGGAGGCTGCTGGGCGCGCTTTGGGGTTCCGGTGCCAGCCTGGCTCCTCCTGGGCTTTTATGCCCCATGAGCAGTGATTCATGCTTGCTGACCCAACAGGGGTGTGATCACTTTGGAGCAGGCACTTGATCTTCTCAATAAAGGGGAAGGAACCGCAGGAGGCGCAGCAACTACAGGGCTGTGTCAACACCGAGGAGGATTAAGGCCAGCTTCGGATAAGGCCTGAAATGCCATCTGAGACATTGCGCAACCGCGGGGAGGGGGGGGAGTTGCCATGTTTGTCACCGGCCACCTGAGTAAGTCGCAGGGATGCACGTCTTGTCTGCGGCACACCCCAGAGGCAGTGCTGACGGTTGCTCCTGGCTCCTGGCTCCGGAGCATGCTTACAGTCCACTGTAAGTCCACCAGGCTGTGCAAAGAAAGTCACACGAAAGCGTGGGGGGGGGCTGACCTTCGACAAGCCCATTTTGGCCAACTGCTGCCCAGTTCCTGGCGCAGCAGCCCCCGGGCAAGGCACTGGGGCAAAGAGCCGCCTGGCCACGGTGCATGCCCAGGTGATCGCACGTGCCTGGACGTGAGGGCCACTGCGCACAGGCTGAGCATGGCGGCGGCTGAGCTGTCCACGGCCCGACGGTCGCGGCCACACCACCTGTTCTGCTCTCTGGGACAACTCTGGCCGGCGGGTGGAACTCAGACTTGCCTCCGGCATCGACAGAGGACCGGCTGTGGCCGAGTCAAGCGCAGGTGGCGCAGAGCCTTCCCCCAGGAGCCCACGTGAGTGCTGGGAAGCCACATTCGGTGCGCCTGTTGGGGAGGAGGCACGAGCCGGCCGGGCCCTGGGTTCGGCCGTGACCTGCTGGAGGTTATGTAAGGCGGCTGGTGAGTAAACACCGCGCCTGGCCCCTCTCTCCAAAGAGGCCGGATCCTCAGCCCCTGTTGACCAAGCAATCACCACAATCCTTTCTTCTCCCCACACCACAGCAGCAGGGCTGGGCGGGGCCCAGCACTCAGAAAGGTGCGGAAGTGGCACCTGGAATCCAGGAGGGGTGGGTTGGAATTCTTGGCTCCACCACCGACTCTGCAGATAAATACTCCAGAGGCACATCTTTGCAGACTCATGCTCAGGAGACGGCTGCCAAGGAGCCTTGCGTAACTCCACATTCCTTCCACGCGGACCAGAATCTCACGGGATGCTGCCGGTTCAGGGCTGAGCTGCCCTTCGCTTGTCCCGGCTGGTGCCGCCTCGTCCTGCGAGTGTGACTGGGTGGGCACCAGAGGCGCTTCACTGCACCACACGGAGTGGCCGTGCGCTGTGAGAGGCCTCGTACGAGTGTGGTGCCCGAGCAGCTCAATGTGGCGGATTTCTCAGACGCTCATACAAAACAAAGACGTAAAAAATGATGCAGGGGGTGGACAGAGAGATGTTCTTTTCCTTCTCAAGCCACACCAGAACCAGGGGCGGCCAGAAAAATTGAGTGCCAGGAGAGTTAACAGACAGAAAAAAAATGCTTTTTTTTACCCAGTGAGTAATCAATCTGTGGAACTCCTTGCTACAGGATGTGGTAATGGCATCTGGCCTAGGAGCCTTTAAAAGGGGACTGGAGAGATTTCTGGAGGAAAAGTCCCTCGTAGGCTATAGGCCTTGATGGGTAGTGCAACCTGATTACCTTAGAAGTAGGCTGGGGGTGGCAATGAGATGCAGGCATCTTGTTGCCTTGTGTGTTCCCTGAGGCATCTGGTGGACCACTGTGAGATGCAGGAAGCTGGACTAGAGGGGCCCCCTTTGGCCAGATCCAGCAGGGCTCTGCTGATGTTCTTACGTTCAGGGCTGTGATTGAATTCCTCACTTAACTGCAGAAGAAACCAGTCCGGCTGAGAGCCATTGGGAGAGGAAAGGAAGTGGAGGACCAGAGGAAGCAGCCTTGCATGGACAGGCGAGGAAACAGCGCCAGGATGAAGGAGGGCTACCTTGAACCTCTCCCCCACAAAGGTGAAAGGCATGAGCTGTGAGTCGATCACGTTGATGTGGGAGGTTCCCCCCCCCCCAGGATTCTCTCAGACTTTGTTAGGCTTTTCCTGGCTGGCCTGTTCTGCTCCAGCCATGTCGGCAACCACCAAGTTTTTCCCTGGCCTTCACAGCCACGTGCAACCATCATGAACTCTCCTGGCTCACAGCACACTGCTGCAGCCATGTGGAACCACCAAGCTTCCTTCCTGGCTCTGCAGCCACGTGAAAACACTAAGCTCCTTTTCCTCCAACGGTGCAAGCCTGAACCATTGAAGAACCAGAATAAAACAATAGAGGTTTTGGCAACATAGAAGCAGCAACTCTGGTGGGGGAAAAACACTCCTTGGCAAGAGTAAGTGTTAAGAGCCTGGCTCTGTACCCCATTGTGGTCAATTGGCTTACAGGTAAAATGGTGCTCATTTGCCATGCTCATGATGGTCAGATGGAGGTGTAACCAGATGCACAGGGACCTGTACGTGTAGGGGTAAGACGTACAAGGAATTCTGACTCCATTTTGGAAGTTGGGCTGCTGTGAGTCTCTTAGCGTGGACATTCCAAAGTCCCCCTCCTTGAGGGTCCTGTAATGCAAATCTGATGTCTGACAAAAGAAGCATTATGAAAACCATTTGAGCCTAAATCCAATCAAGTCCTTATCTGCCCCAAAGCCAAGAAGTTTCCCCCATCAGAATATCTTATCAAGTGCAAGCCCTCTTCCTGAAAGTACTTACTATCTTGATTGTGTCTCCAGCTGTTGTGGCTAAGTGTCTTTGTGTTTGCATTTGACTAGACTTTGCAATCCTGCCCCTAACCCTTTCCTTAAGATCACACAAAGAGAAGAGGGGAGGGGAGGGGAGCAAAAGCCTGAAAACCCACCCACCAGCCACAGTTTGCATATTCAATTGTATAACTGACCAACCCAAAATGTACAATTTACACAAGTTCTGTATCTCCTTGGAGGCATTGCAACATGTGTCCATCTTGCTGATGTCCTACACATAAGTAAAATGTATTTCTCTTCCTGCAACATTGAAGTCCAGCTGGCATTTTTCCATCCCCGTGCCTGAATTTCCTTTGGTGAGCACTCATAGAAGGGAAGTATCTGGGCTTGTTTTAACAGTCTTGGGATTGAGGGAGGTTGCTTCTTAAAAGGGCAGAGAGAACGCACGCCGGGGAAACGAGTCTGCTAAAACTTTCAGGGTAAAATTTGCGCACCTCCCTTGGTGCTGCGGTGACCCGGGTCAGCTATCTCTGACCCTGGGGGTGTAATTCACACAACAACGTCCCCAAATTAGCCGTGACAGGTGGGGCCTTTGGCAGGCTGCTACTTCTCAGCCTCCCCCCCCCCCCGGAACACGAGCAAGGGCCAGTGCAGCAGGGAGCATGGCCCGGGGGTGTTGCAGACAAGGACTCTGCCCCCCCCCGGAGAGGCACTGAGCCTGGCCTGCGGCAGAGGGCATCTTCCGTGGTGGGCAGCAGTCGAGAGCAGGGCCTGAGGCCAGCAGGGTGACAGTGGCGTGAACGGGCTGCAGCCGAGGGGACAGTCGGGGTGGGAGCAGCCCGCCAAAGGTGGCCGGACGGAGGGGAGCCCAGCACGGCCCGCAGCCTGCGACCCCCTGGCAGGCCAGCCATGCCTGCAGCGCCCCCTCCCCCCCGCCTGCAGGGCCGAGTGTGCAGCCCCTGCCCTGGCAGCTGGCAGCCAGCCTGGGGCAGCCCTGGGGGAGGCGGGGCTGGCCGGGCCTGGAGCCATCGATCCCGGCAGGCAGAGTAAACAGGCGCGGCTGACGCAGGACGGGCTGCAGGGCAGCACCCGCAGGCTGGCTCTGAGCCACGCCTCCCACAGAGGCCTGCAGCACCCAGACTCCAGGGACCACTAGTATAGGGCCAGCACCTCCCCCGGGCCTGGAGCAGGGGTGCCGGCCTATATCTGGAGCCCTCGGAGCGGGGGGGCCTCCCACTCCGCCACCGCCTCTGGGCCAGCATGGAGCTCGGCGGGGGCACCGCCCTGGCCCTCTTGCTCCTGGCCTGCCTCTCCTGCCTGGCACTGTTCCTTGGGGGCAGGAGGAGGGGGAGGGGCACGCTGCCCCCCCGGCCCAGCTCCGCTGCCTCTCCTCGGCAACCTCCTCCAGCTCAACCCCAATGAGATGCACCGCTCCCTGGAGAAGGTAAGGGGCGCTCCTCTGGGCCAGGGGCTGCCGGGGGCTGGGCCACGCTCACTGCGAGTGAACTGGCTTGAAGCTGGTCTCATGGGGGCGGCCTCCCAAAGGGCCTCTGCCCACCTGGGGGGCTCTGCTCACCCCGGGCAGCCTGTCTGGGTCCCACTCAAGACCCAGGTGGTGATCTGAAACCCTCCTGAGCCCACAAGGGAACTTGTGAGGAAAGGACGGCAGTGCCACTAAGCTTGTGCAGACTGCCTTCACCGTCACGGCAACAGGACCAAGCTGGTTACCAAGCTGGGGGGGGGGGGAAGAGAGAACCCCTTTGGACTGCAGGCTCCTGAAGTTGCGCCCCACGAGATGGGGGGGGCAGGCTGGTTAATTCTTCTGGTTTGGCCAATCGGCTGCGGGGATGGGAGGGGCACAGCGGGTGGCATTGCCAGGCAGTCTTTTTAGCCACACACCAAAGAGGGAAAGCAGGTGGGGAAACGGGCCCTGTGGGGTGGCAGCAGTAGAAGGGGGCTGCCCTCTTCTCGCCCGCCCCCCCCCCGTGGGTCGTGAGGAGTCCCGTGGCGCTCCGAACCGGAGCTCCTGCGCTCCGCTGCGCTCCCGATGCCCGAGTCCGGATTACTCGAGCGCGTGATGCCGAGGGCGGCCAATTAGCCTTGCGCAAAGGCCCCGGGCGAGCCGTGTAATGTGATCCCTTCGGGGATTAGCGCTGCGGGGATTAAGGGCTGGGGCGGCGCAGCAGCCGAGCGCGATACGATCGAAGAGTCATGAGGCTGCGGCCCCTTCACGTGCCTGGCTCGGGCGTCGGGTCAGAGCTGCGCCGCTCGCCGTCTCACCCCTGGACGGGGCCGGCGGTGGTAGTTGGTGACCACCTGGGTTGGCGTCCTGGGGGAGCCAGCCCCGGCCCCCCCCCCCCGCGCGCCGGGCGGGGGGTTCCCCTCGGCTGCAATCGGCCCCTTCCTCCCCGCGGCAGAAAAAGCCCCCCCCCGACACCGCCCCCCCTCCCGCGCAAGGCGGTTCAGCGGCGCTCCCGGTGGCCGTCTTCCTCCGCGCTCTGACCAGCGACCTGCCCCGAAGCCGCCCCGGCTGGGTCCGGAAGAGGCGCGCGTGGAGCGCTGAGGCTTCGCCCGCCCCAGCTGTTCCATTTGCCCCGGAGTGGCCAAGCGCGGAGGCGCCCGGGCCACACGCTGATGGCGCTTCGCTATATGTCTCATAACGCGCGGACATCCAATGGAGAAGAGAAGGGACCCAAAAGGAACTTTGGACCCCCAAAAGACCCCATCAGCCCAGCGACGTCCACACCCCCGGAGCCCAGAGCCTGGGTCCCGCTGCGCCCTCGGGCCTCGCGCCACTTGCGGCAGAGCAGCGCGAGTGACTGAGCACATGAACATGGAGTTCCGGGCGAGCAGCCTGGCTGCCCCCCTCCCTGCAACTCCCCCCCCCGTTTGTCTCCGCACAGCTCAGCCAGAAATACGGGCCGGTCTACACCATCCACCTGGGCTCGCTGCCCTGCGTGGTCCTCTGCGGCTACCAAGCGGTGAAGGAGGCCTTGGTGGACCAGGCGGACGACTTCAGCGACCGCGGGGAGTTCCCCATCTTCTATCGCTTCACCCGGGGCAATGGTGAGAGCGGGGGGGGGGCTCCCGCGGACCTCAGCCGGTGGGCAGGGAGAGAACAACCAGGAGGGGGCATCTGGCGGAGGAAGGTCCGGCCGGGACGGAGGGCGAGGGCTTTACTCCAGGAAACCCGTCTTCCTCGGCAGGAGCAGGCGCAGGAAACTCCTCCGGAGAGCCGGGGGAAGCGGGCGGGGCCCCTGAGAGCAGCCGAAGCGCCTGCATGGCCGGAGAAGCCCCCTGCCCGCCCCTGCTGTGCTCGCCTTTGCTGTGCGTCCCCCCATGCGCGGGAAGGCTGCCGGGCTTGAGCACGCAGGCCGGGCCGCCCCCTAGAGGCAGGGACGGATTTCAGTACAGCCTGGGCAGGAGACGGCCTCTGCCTGGGCCACAGTCCGAGTTCTCTTGCACAAGCCACGCTGACGCGGACGGTGGCTGTGCGGGAGAATTCCCCAGCAGAGGGCATCCTGTGAACCCGCTCGGCCACGCTCCCGCCCCACGGCCTTCGGAGTGCTCAGTGCCAGGCGCGTGCTGCTCTCAGGCCCGTGGTAGAGTCCCCTCGGAGGCGGCTTAGCCAGAGAGAGGGGGGAGGGGGGCTGCCACACGGGGGCCCTGAAGCATCACAAAGGTTCCGCAGAGCATGTGTTAATATAACTCACAGCACCCCTCCCGATGCCGACTCACGAGCAGGAACCGGCGGCACATTGTCAAAGGCTACTGATTGCAAGTTCAGTGAGTCATTCCCATCAGAACAGCAGCTTCTGTTTCCATAAGAAGGCTTTATCTTTATCTCCTATCATCGTTTTTTGTTTGATCAGCAAAATAGCAAACAAAAACAATTTGAGGAAGTGAGCAATTAAAGTTTCTCAGGCACAGGGGGCAATTCCGAGAGACTATTCACGGGGCAGTTATTCACCCATCCCCCTGCTGGGATCCACAGGAAAGACTGAAGGGGCTGTAATTTGAAGGCACCTGGAAAGCTTCGTCATTCTGGGCCAGGCTGTCTCTGCAGGTGTGCTTCCTTTCCCTGGCAAGGCCAAAAATCACATTTGAAAAAATGTCCCAGGAAAGGAACGGAGGAAACCCCGACTGCCGTGATGTGCTGCTGATGTTGTGCACCTGCCCCCTAAGAGGCCTAAAAGAAAGTGTCCCCCCCTGCTCCCTAACAGCAAACTGTCTCCTCCCCCCCTCCCCCGCAGGCATCGCCTTCTCCAACGGGGAGAAATGGAAGGTGCTGCGTCGTTTTGCACTCCAGACGCTGAAGAATTTTGGGATGGGGAAAAGGAGCATCGAGGAGCGGATCCAGGAGGAGGCTCAGTGCCTGGTGCAGGAGTTCCGGCGGACTGGCGGTCTGCATTGCCGGCTGGGCTGGGCGGGGGGGCACACTCGGGGGCCCTGGGCGGGGGCTGGGCAGGCTCAGCCACCCCGTTCCTCCACACAGCCCCCCCCCGGCCTTTGCAGCCAGCCTCCCGCGTGGATGGAGGCAAGAGGGAGCCCCGCCCACACCGTAGCCGGCTCCGCCTCAGCCCAGGCACCTGCACAGCCCCAGAGCCCTCCGTGGGGCCCAGGCTGGAACAGCACGGGAGCCCAGGGGAGCCGACGGCACTGCCCGGCCAGGCCCAGCTAGTGGCCAAGCAGGTGCCTCACAAGCAGGGAGGCCGGAAGGCAGCTGCTTCCCTGGTAGACTGCCCCCGCACGTGGCAACTCCACAGCGCCCCCGAGATGCCCAGGCCTGGACAGCCGCCTCCCCTCACCCACCCCTCCCTTCCCCACCTCTCCACAGGGGCTCCCTCCGCGGGGCCCTTGCAGGAGGGCAGCCCCCCTGCGCCTCCACCCCTCCCGTTCCCCCCTCTCCACAGGGGCTTCCTTCAACCCCATCAACCTGGTTTGCCGCGCCGTTTCCAACGTCATCTGCGCCGTGGTCTTTGGCCAGCGTTACGACTACGAGGACGCCGCCTTCCTGCGCCTCCTCGACCACTTCAACGAGAACTTCAAGATCATGAGCTCCATCTGGGGCGAGGCAAGGAAGGGGGTCCCGCGGTGGGTGGGAGGGGGGGTCACTGGAACTCCATGCCTGGCTGCATGTCTCCTGGCGGGCGAGAGTCACTCGCCCGTGACGAGGGGGGGGCGGCTGGGGGGCCCCTGCTCAACGGCTTCTCCCCAGTCAATTTTCTCAGGTAAGGCGGCTTCCCGTGCCAGGCACCCTGGCAGCCTCACCCTCACCCGGCAGGTTCACGCTCAGGGAGTCCAGGTGGGGCGGCGGCCTAAGGGACGAGGGCAGCCTGTCCTGGCAGAGCCCCCTTAGCCCTCTGCTCCCGTCTTCCAGCTGTACAACATCTTCCCCCGGCTCATGGATGTCCTGCCAGGGCCCCACCACCAGATCTTCCGCAACTTTGAGCGCCTGCGGGAGTTCATTGCCGAGCGCATCCGGTGGCACCAGCACCACTTGGACCCCCAGGCCCCCCAGGACTTCATCGACTGCTTCCTCATCCGCATGGAGCAGGTACCCATTGGCGGGGGGGGGGGACAGGTTGAAGTCTGTGCAACACGAGTGGGACTGTTGGAAGGGGCTGGGGGGCAGGGGGCCACCACTCCCAGGCCTGGGCCCCCGCCTGCCTCCCCCGGGCCAGAAAAGCCCCACAAGAGGGAGGGGATTCCAAGCGTTTGCCTCTCAGTGGACAGAGGATTCCGGCTCGGAAAAGAGCCCCCATTCCCCCCCCCACCAGTTGCTCCCCTCAACTCTCCCCCTGCAGGAGAAGCAGGACCCTCTGAGCCACTTCCACACAGAGACGCTGGTGATGAGCACCCACAACCTGTTCTTCGGGGGCACCGAGACGACCAGCACCACCCTCCGCTACAGCTTCCTCATCCTCATGAAGTACCCTGAGGTGGCAGGTGAGGCGTGGGGTGGGGAGGGGGGCATGCAGGGGGCAGGGGCTGCCGTCTTGGGCACCTGCGCTGCCTCCTCCTGTGACCTGGGGGAGGGGGGCCCCATCCTGGCCTTTCAGTGCAGGCCGCGCTGCTCGCCCTGGGAAGGGCGCCTGGTCTGGGCCTCGGGTCTGCCGTCCTGAGCAACCCCCCCCCCCGCACAGCGCCCCCAGCTCCAGGCAGTGTGGACATGCCCCCCAGTGCCACCCTCTGCCTGCCCCCCCCTGCAGCGCAAGTCTGCGAGGAGATTGACCGCGTGATCGGGCCCGAGCGGCCCCCCTGCCTGGCCGACCGGAAGTCCATGCCCTACACGGACGCCGTCCTGTACGAGATCCAGCGCTTCATCTCCATCCTGCCCATGGGGCTGCCTCGCGCCGTGACTCGGGACACCTCCTTCAGGGGCTTCCTGCTCCCCAAGGTGCGAGAGCCCCCCCCCCCGGGGGGGGGGGGGGGGGGGGGGGTGGGGGGGCCCCGGGGGCCATTGTGGGGCGGCCCCCTTTGCGTTCTGGGCGCCTATCTCCCCCCCCCCCTTTGCAGGGCACCAATGTGATCCCGCTCCTGAGTTCGGTGCACTATGACCCTACCCAGTTTGAGGACCCCACCTCCTTCAACCCCGCCAACTTCCTGGACCAGGAGATGGCTTTCAAAAGCAGCGAGGCGTTCATGCCATTTGCTCCAGGTACGGAAGGAGGGCGCTCTGCACATGCCCGGTTGCACACCCAGCATTGCAACCTCAGAGGGAAAGCAGGGGTTCGGTGGGGGACCATCAGGGGAGAGAAGCCGGGACACAGGAAGGGTTGAGGGAAGCGAACTGCAGCTCCTCGAAAGGTTCCCCCCTTTGCACCCCCCTCTGCAGGGAAGCGGATCTGCCTGGGAGCCGGCCTGGCCCGCATGGAGATCTTCCTCTTCCTCACCACCCTCCTCCAGCACTTCACCTTCCAGCCGCTGGTCCCCCCCGCGGAGATCGACCTGACCCCACAGTGCACCGGCCTGGGCAACATCCCCCGGCCCTTTGAGTTCCAGGTCCTCCCCCGCCAGCTCTGTGGGGACACCGGGAGGAAGGAGCCCCTCCCCCTCCTGAGGAGGCTCAGCGCTGGCCATGAGGGCGAGTAGCTTGCTTCTGCAAAGGAAAGGAAGGCCCCAGGCCTGTTCTGGGAGCCCTTTTGCGCTTGTCACTGCAGCACTGCAGCCCCCCGTGCTGGCTCCACCCCCGTTGCCCGCTTCCCTGCCCCCACCCCCCCCTGCTCCTCCAGTGCCCCTTTCAGTCCGGGAAAGGAAGCTCACTCCAAAGGGCCCCTGTGCGGAGTGGCCGGGCTGCACGTGGCAGCAGCACCAGCCCAGGGTCAGACTTGTAGGACCAGACCAAGGATCGGGGTGGATGTGACGAGGGGCAGTCCCGTGATCAGAGCCTGCCTCGTTCTTTGGCCAAAAGCTGCCACAGCAAGACGGTGGTCTGGGACTCGTCTGCTTCCTGGAAAGAATCTCAGGCCTGCTTCACCAAGTGGCAGGTAGCTCCACAAGCTGCATGAAGACCAGCACCTTGTTCTCCTCCCTCCCTTGGGGAGTGTATTGTGGGGGAGGGGGGGTCCAGTGTGCTGCCGTCTTCAGGAGTCAATACAGCTGACCCGTTCCCCCATCTTGACCAAGTGCACACGGCAGCATCAATTCACCTTTTATACACAAGTTTGCACGTGAATAAACATAGCAGTCCTGAAGCCACAAAAGCTGACTTGGGGATCAAGCCGTGTCTGACACTGGGGCAGGGGCAGTGGGGGGCAGGAATCCTCCTTCTGAGAGATGCTGCAGTGCTTCGAAGGACTTGCCAGTGTTCATTTTAGGGGCTGCCCCCTCCCCTTCCTGCTGCAGAAGGAGCCCCCAGACCTCCAGCCTCCATAAGCCTCCTCTAACAGTAGCTCAAGGGCACCATCTTGTGGCCATTTTCCTCACTGCTTTTCTTCACCCCAAGGCCCGTTCCAGAAACCTGGTCTCGGAAGCACCCCTGACCCAGCTCAGCCCCCTGCTTTGGAGGCCTTTCCCGTGCCTGTTCCTGGGTCAGGCACCCAGAGCCACAGTGCGCACTCACAGATGTGCCTTGCGCAGGAACCCCACACAAGTCTCCCTCTCAGCACAGTGTGCCCATTCACACAGCTGCACTTCTTGGTACCAGCGCAGACAGGGCCCTGGTACAGACAGGGACGAAGCACGCCCAGCAGCGCTGAGCACACAGATGCCCGTCAGCTTCTCCATGCACTGTTCTTCTGCAAAGCCTGGAGGCCACCCCCACCCCAAGCCTCAGGAACAAGGGCTGCAAGTCTCTCTCTCTCTCTCTCTCTCTCTCTCACACACACACACACACACACACACACTGCAGGGCAAGCACATATTCCAATCCTATCTTCCTCACAATCAGGAAAAAAATAACAGGTCATCCCCCCCCATTTTTATGCACGTTTATTAAGAACATCAGAAGAGCCCCTTTGCTGGATCAGGCCAAAGGCCCTTCTAGTCCAGCTTCCTGTATCTCACAGCGGCCCACCAGGTGCCCCAGGGAGGCATGAGACACCAAGATGCTTGCATCCTGTGGCCACTCCCTTGCACCCGGTACTCTGAAGTAGCCTACTACTAGTGTAAGGAGGCTACAACCCATCATTGCCTATAGCCCACAGTTGACTTTTCTTCCAGAAATCTGTCCAATCCCCTCTTAAAGGCATCAAGACCAGATGCCATCACCACCTCCTGTGGCAAGGAGTTCCACAGATTAACTACCCGCTGGGTAAAAAAGTACTTCCTTTTATCTGTTTTAACTCTCCCAACCCTGTTTTAGCGGATGCTCCCTGGTTCTGGTGTTTTGAGAGAGGGAAAAGAACATCCCTCTATCGACTCTATCCCTTCCGTGCATTACTTTGTATGTCTCGATCATGTCCCCCCTCAGGCGCCTTTTTTCTAGACTGAAGAGCCCCAAACGCTGCAGTCTTTCTTCATAAGGGAGGTGCCCCAGCCCCGTCATCATTTTTGTCGCTCTCTTCTGCACCTTTTCCAGCTCCACTATGTCCTTTTTGAGGTGCGGCGACCAGAACTGTACACAATATTCCAGGTGTGGCCTTACCATCGATTTGTACAATGGCAGGATAATATTGGCTGTTTTATTCTCAACCCCTTTTTTAATGACCCCAAGCATGGAATTGGCCTTCTTAATTGCTGCCGCACACTGGGTCGATACCTTCATTGAGTTGTCCACCAGCACCCTAAGATCTCTCTCCTGAGCTGTCACAGACAGCTCAGGACCCATTAGCCTATAGGTGAAGTTTTGGTTTTTTTGCCCCAACGTGCATCACTTTACACTTGTCTATGTTGAAACGCATCTGCCATTTGGCTGCCCATTCCCCCAACTTGGAGAAATCCTTCTGGAGCTCTTCACAATCCTATCTGGTTTTCACCACCTGGAAAAGTTTTGTGTCATCTGCAAACTTGGCCACCTCGCTGCTTATCCCTGTCTCCAGGTCATTTATGAATAAGTTGAAAAGCACGGGCCCCAAGACAGATCCCTGGGGCACTCCATTTTTCACCTCTCTCCATTGTGAAAATTTCCCATTGACCCCCACTCTCTGTTTCCTGGCCCTCAACCAATTCTGGATCCATAAGAGGACCTGCCCGCTTATTCCCTGACTGTGAAGTTTCTTCAGCAGCCTTTGATGGGGGACTGTGTCAAACGCCTTCTGAAAATCCAGGTATATGATATCCACAGGTTCACCCACATCCACGTGGGGAGTATCCTAATTCAGCTTTAAGCGCACAAGGGCAGGGTGGAATAGTTACTCCAGCCTGATTGAGCCAGAGGGGAGGGGACCCACTGGTGGGGGTGTGGCCCAGTTCCTTGCAGTACGACTCATGCAGGCAGCTGTAACTGCACCTCCCTCCCCCCCCAAACTCATGCAGGATCAGGGCCAGGAAGCCACAAGGGGAGGCGGAAACGCTGCCCACCAACAGGCCAGGGACACAGCAGCACCTCCGACCAGAGGGGGGCCCCGCGGCCATCAGCCAGGCCCAAGAGGGTGCAGGCCCCCCGGCTCCCCCCAGCCCCAGAGACCAGCAGACCAGGCTGTGTGCAGGAGGCCACCTTTATTCCACCACCTCCGAGGCCACCGTGTGGCCCAGCCTCTCCTCACCGCCTGCTCGACCGCGGCAGCAGATGGACTGAAGTGGGCAGGATGAGGCAGCCATGGCCGCGCTGGGGGGCTGCAAAGAGCGGGCGCCCACTGCATGTGGGGCTGGGAGGGGGGAGGCCTCCCCTCAAAAGGGCCCCTGGCACAGCGGCTGTCCTGCCAGCAGACGCACAGCACCCTTCCTTCCTTCCCTCCGTCCATCCGTCCGTCCGTCCCAGGGTCCAGTGTCCTCTGGACCTCCCATCCTCCTCCAGCTGCTTTGGGCCAGGGTTGGGGAGTGGCGACAGACACGGGCAGCGGCAGCAGCAGCAGCAGCAGCTGGAAATGGCCACAAAGAAGGGAGGCGGCTCCTCCTTCGGCTATCGGTCCCCAGGCAACGTCCCGCGGCTCATCAAGGGGGGTCCTTGACCCGAGTCCCGGGAGGGGGGTCCCCTCTCTGAGCAGAGGCTGCAGGGAGAAGGACAGAGAGGGTCACCTCCAGGCGAGCCTGCAACAAGGGGATGCAAGCTGCGTATGCTCAGAGGAGCCCCCGCTGTACTGCCCTGCCGGAACCGCAGCGAGCCCTGCTAGACCAGGCCACGGCCCGGCCAGCCTGTCCAGCCTGCCCTCGTCAACAAGACCCCTGCTGGAGACCCGGTTGGATCAGCCACTCCCACAGGCTCGGCCGCCCTGTTCCTGTGCCCAGGGGGAGAAGGGGCCGCTGTGACCCTCTTAACAGTCAGCAGACCGGGCCCCAGGGGTGCCAGGCTGACATCTTCTTGCATACCCAGCTGGTGCCGCCCCTTGGCCTCTGCCCGTTCCTTCGCGTCGAAATACCAGACCGTGATGGCGTACCTGGGGAAGAGGAGGCACAGGCCGGGTAAGGGAACGCCGAGCCAGCAGGGCCAGGGGAGGCAAGGGGCACTCTGCACATGCCCTGGGACCGAGACCCATCTCGGAGGATGGCTTGAGGGGCTGCTTCCCAACAAGCCCTGCCGCACGGCCCCACGGAGAAGCTTGGAGGCACGGACGGCTCTCCCGAACCCAGAGCCTTTGCCTCTGCAGAGGAGTCAGTGCTGGAGCCCAGGCCTGCCTGGGAACCAGGGAAGGAGGCAGCTAACTACAGCGGCAGGACAATGCGATTCTCAGTCACGGGTCTCTGCACGCGCTCAGGAGAACCGCTTCAAGGTAACACACCCTACGCGCCCCTCCCGGAGTGAGCGAGGGAGTCCCTCTGCGCAGGCCCCCTTACCTGGTGGCGTAAGCTGGCTTCACCTGATGCGGGTTGCGCCGGTCAGACCAGAAGAGGAGCAGCCGGTCGAAGATGGGCTCGATGTTGGCCACGACGGGACGGCCCTCCGGGAAGATCTGCAGGATGCCCCCGTGGACCTGGCAGAGACGGGGGGGGTCTGTTGGCAGTCCGGCCTCAGGCAGTGGCAGTTCCCCTGGGGGCATCAAGGCGGCCCATCCTCAGCCACTGCCCCTGGAGCCCTCTGCGGTGGGCTTGCCGTGGTGCCTACGTGGCACCCCACAGGCCCCGTGCCCACAGGCCCAGCACCAGCTGTTGGGGGCAGGAAGGGAGTGCGGCTGCCCCTGCCCTGCCTGTGGTCTGGCCACTGAGCCTGAGCTCCCTGGAGCTCCCTGGCCAGACCCCTCCTGCCCACTGGACCTCCGCATGCACAGCCGGGAGGAGGCCAAGAGTTGCCCCTGCTGGGTGGCTGGCTTGTTCGGCCAGCACTGAGGCACTCCGCTCATGCTCAGATGCACCCTTCTCGCCTCTGAGGGATGAGCCCATTCTGCTCTGCCCTCTCTGCCCCACCACCCCTCCTCCTCCTCCTCTGTGGACCAAGGACAAACCCCTCGCTCCCGGCTGCCGGCGGTCGTGCCAGGGCCGGCTTCCCCTCCAGAGGCCCAGGTCAGCCTCTGCAGAACGTGCCAGTCCAACCCGGGTGCCCTGGCTGAGTCCCACGTGCCGGGGGGGGAGGGACGGGAAGGGGGGCAGCTAGTCCCAGGAAAGGAGTCTGTGCCATGCAGGAGATGGGGGGCCACAAGGGCAGGGGACCCGGGACCCCATTCCAGCCCTCCCCCCTGCCCCCACCTACCTTGCTGTCCCAGTGCCGGTTTAGGTAATAGATGCAGGTGACGCAGCGCCCATCTCCGTGGGGGTTGTCCACGTGCCGGACATACCCCCAGCCGTTGCCAGGGTAACATGCCACCATGGCCTGGAGGGGAGGCGGAGGAGAGAGGGGGTTCACTGCCAGGGACAGGCCCAAGGGGGGCCCACAGAGCAGCCGACTGGCAAGCGGGGGAGGGGCTCCAGCAACAGGCAGCAACAGCAGCGCCAATTCGCCCCCCTCATTTTGACCAGCAGTGACGGGGGGGCTTCGATGTGCCTCACACGCAGGGCTGCCCCTGGGCTCACTGCGCACGCACCCCCCCCAGAAGCCCCTGGCCCAGGGTGGGGCACAAGCAGCGTCGGCAGGTCTGCGTCTTTGCCAGGGAAGGGGGCAAGCGGGCAATGGGGTGGCAGGGGGAGGAAGAGAGAGACCAGGAGCAGGAGGCACAGCTGGGCAGCCCCAGCCCCAACACAGGCCCCAGCTGGGTTCCCGCGTTAGGTTCCAGGGCAAGAAGCACTGAAAAGAGACCGGATTAAGATCCACTCACAATGAAAGCTGAAGGGGGGGGGCATTGGGGACACTGGGGCATCTTCAGCCAAAGGGGCCATTGCAACAGCCAGGGAGGGGGGAGGGAGGCGGGAACAGCGTTGCCTGCTGCCAGGCAACCCGGGAGGGAGGGGGAGGGGCCGGTCCCATGAGGCAGCAACCCTGACCCCACCCCCAGCCTGCAAAAGAGCAGCAGCCAATCGCAGCACAGAACTGGGGGGGGAGGTGGGCAAGGCCCAACCCCCTCTCCTCCTCCCCCCCCCTGGTGCATCCTGTTCTCTCCGTTCCTGGGAGCACCGAGGACAGCGAGTCCCAGTGACGCAGGCTCCGCTCCCCAGCCAAGCCAGGCCAGGCCCGCGCGGGGTCAGCCGAGGACGGCGGCGGCAGCAGCATCTGCGCGCTGCAACTAGAGAGGCTGCGCAGAGGGCTCTGGGGTGGCCCTGCAGGCACAAGCGCGCCACCCGATCCGCCTCTCAGCACTGCAGGGATGCGCCTGTGGTTGGCCCCCTTTCCCAGCGGTCACGCCAGGGCACGGGCACGGGCACGGCTGCCGCTGCCTGCAGAGCCGGGCAGAGAGGGGAGCGGCTATGGGGGTGCCAAGGCCGGGCCTAGTGCCCCAGCGGCACCCCCTGGAACGCTCCGGCGAGGGGGGCAGCAGCGCCTGGCCAGCAGCCCGGCCCAGCCGCAGGACCCCGGCTCAGAGCTCGAGACGGCCCCCGGCACGGCAGCAGCAGCAGCAGCAGGGGGTGGTCCGAGGAAGCCCCCCCCCCCACCAGGGACGGGCCTGCTGCGTTCACATCCGGCACCAGCTTCAGCAAACCCGGCCAGCAGGTCGCCCCATCCTGGCTCCTGCAGCCCCCTGCCGCAGCCCCCACCCCTCGTTCTCGCAGCGCGGCCGGAAGCCGGCAGCCCTTGGGCCAAGCCCCGGCCAGGCCTGCAGCGGAACGGCTGCCCCCGGCATGCCCTGCAGGCAGACCCTGCGGCCTCCCCCGCACGCCCCACCAGCCACCACGAGGCCTGGGGCTCCGCACAGCCAAGCCCCTCTGGAAGGGGGGCTCCCGGGATTCCAGGAAGAGCAGAAGCCGAGGAGCCTTCCCGGGAAAGGCAGGCAGGCAGGCAGGCAGGCTGCTCCCTCAGCCGGGAAGGGGCCGCAGGGCCGGCCCCCACCTCAGGAAACAGCCAGTGGGGAGGGCATTTGCCCAGCCAACAGAAGCTGCAGGAGTGGCAGCATCGGTGCCACGGGGCATCGGTGGCAGCTGGAGCAGAGCCAGCACAAAAGCAGCATCGCGCACTGCCAGGCCAGGCCTTGGCACGGCCGGCGGGGCAGAGGTTGGGTCCGGCTTGCCTCAGTCTGCCAGGACCAGGAGGAGAGTGTCGGCATTCCTGGGCACACGTGTCCTGGACAACTGGGTCTGCCGCAAGCCGGGCTCCGGTGCTCTCACAGCAGCTCAGGGGAGGGGAGGGGAGGGGAGGACTGACAGCGCCAAAGGGCACAGGAGCATCAGAGAGGGACTCAGGCAGCACACTCTGCGCATCGGGGGGGGGTGATAGAAAAGCACCCTGCACATGCTCAGGGGTACTCTACGCTTGGCACAAACCAACAGGGAGTTCTTTCTCCTACTTCAGAGACCAGCTTGGAAGAGCCAGGAACCTTCTTCCAAGGCAAAAAGGTGCGCCACCCCAGTGTGCATCATGGGGGGGGGGGGGCACACAGCAACATGCCAGAGGCCCTCCCTATGACATTTCTGTGGGGAGCTGCCCCAGCACATTCCTGTGCGGATGAGACAGGGCCAGAACGGGCCCGATTCTGTCCCTGTGGGAGTTGAGCCAAGCCCAGCTTCCCCCCCCCCGCCCCAGCCATGGAGATCTAGTCCTTCAGCCCCACTGGCGGCCCTTCCCCCTGCCTTTATGCCCCCCTTGCAGAGATGGGGCCCACAGCGCCCCCCCCCGACTCCAGGAGGGGCATCAGCAATGCCCTGGAAGGGGCCTCCCCCCCCTGCCAGTCGGCTCCCCTTGAGCCCAGCAGGCTCCTTCCACCTTGGGGGTGCTGGCAGCAGTGACAAGCAGGGGCGGAGCGGGGAGGGGGACCAAGCTGCCCCTCCATGCCGCAGCTGCCACTTGCCTCCTGGCCATGTGGGCAGCAGTGGTCAAAGCATGGTTCTGTGGAAGGTCTCAGTGCGCCGCACCTGAGATCCTGCTCTTCAGGATCTGGCCCTGAAGAGCTCTGGATGCCACCGAGCCCAACTGGGTCTCCTCTCCAGGGCAGTGTGGGACAGCAGCTCCCCACCCCTCCAGGACTCTCGCCAAGCCCCTCACTTGCAGGCGAAGGCAGCTTGACCAGGCCCCCCCCCCCAGCCCCCCAGCACAGACACACACACACACAGCCCAGGTGGTGCACAGACCCAGCAGGATCCAGCAGGCTGGAAACAAAATGCCCCTCCCTCTCCCAGGCTGGGCCTTCCCGCCACCTGCCACCCTAACGGTAAAGGTTTCCCCACGACCGAATGGTCTAGTCGTGACCGACTGCAGGGGGCGGTGCTCATCTCCGTTTCTAAGCCTGTAGAGCCGGCCACGCCTTTACCTTCCCACCAAAGTGGTCCCTGTTTATCTACTTGCATTTAGGTGCTTTTGAACTGCTAGCTAGGTTGGCAGGAGCTGGGACAAGCAGTCTTGAACTCCCAACCTTCGGGTCTGAAAGCCCAGCAGTAGCGGTTTAACCCACCGTCGTCGTCCCCCAAAAAAACCACCTTGGAAGCCCTGCCCCCATTGTGCTGAGCTTGCTCTGCTCGGAGGTCGCACCCTGGCCCGGAAGACAGGCGCCGCGCGCTCCCTCGCCCCCAGCCCAGCCCAGCCCGGCGCCTCTCCGCGTACCTTGGTCCGGCCGCTGACGTCGTAGCCTCCCAGCTTCCCGGCACAGTGCAGGATGAGCTCGTCCACCCGCGCCATGAGCGCGCCGATGGCCTGGCAGCCGGGCTCGCGGCCCTCCACCCAGGCGATCTGGTCCCCGCGGATGCGGCCGGGCGGCACCGTCCTCTGGCTCACCAGCTGCCCGTCGCGGAACTTGCCGCCGCGCTTCAGGCCCTCCGCCTCGGCCAGGATCTGCGCCCCCAGGCCCTCGCCCAGGAAGGCGTCCTTCACGCAGATCCCGTAGAGCTCCAGGCAGGGCACCACGTAGTCCAGGGCCAGCCGGCCGACGGGGACCGGGGCGCGCCGACGGCTGGGGTCCGGCTCCGGGCCAGCGCGCCGCTGCTTGGCCGCCCCCTCTTCAGCCTCCGCGCCGCTGGGCTCCGGCCGCCGGCGCTTCGGCTCCCGGCGCCCGGTCAGCGCCAGCAGGAGCAGGCCCCCCGCTGCCGCCCCGGGACTCCCCAGCCCCCGGCTCTCCCGGCCCATGCCCCGGCAGCAGGGGGTGCTCAAGGGCGCCGCGGGACAAGCGTCCTCCATGGCCCGTCGAGGGCCATCGCCATGTCGGGAGCGGGCCTCGCGCTTCCAGTCCCGGGGCCGGCTGGCGCAGCTGAAGAGATCGCGGCTCGCTCGCTCGGGGTGGGGCGGAGGGGCTGTTCTTCTGCCTGGGGATGGAGGGAGCACAGTCAGCGCGGGCCAGCAGCGGCACCTCGCCCACCACCACCACCGGACGGGCCTTCGGGGAGCGCGCGGGCACCACCAAGGCCACCCGCCACGCTTGGCCCAAGCTAGGCTGGCCAGCCGCTCCACGCTACTGCGAGCCTCCCCGGCCCGCGAGGCGAGTGTCGTAAGTCGGCCCCGGGGAGTCGCCGCTGCCGGCACCCTCCAGCGGCGCCGCTTCCTCGGGCCTCTTGTTCCCCACCCGAGGCCAGCCAAGGAGCTAGTCCTCAATGCGCCCCTCGTCCCACCTCACCCCCCCCCCCGGCCGCAGCAGCTCCCAACCCGACTCACCCGGGCACCCCCTTCCTCCTCGGTTCTGCTTCGCCGCCGCTTCCTGCGCCCGGACCAGGCAGCCAAGCGGCTTCTCCGCCTCCCGCTTTTGTTCGGCTCCGGGCCGAGGCTGGAGAGGAAGGAGCTCCGCCCCTGCCCACAGCCTCCCCGCCTCGCCCGCCTGCGACGCGGCTCGAGAGGCGCCTGCCAGAGTGCCGCCGAGCCTGCACATCGAGGGCCTCTGAGCGCGTGCAGAGTGCCTTCCCGGAAGAATGGGGAGGGGCGCTCCCGTTGGGCCACAGCTGTAGAAAAGCCCTTGGGGCCGCCTCGAAAAGAGAGGGGAAGCCTGGAGTGGAAAGACATAGTGGCCCCGCTGTCTCCTATATCGACTGGTCCAGGGTGCCCCCCCACCACTTGGAGGAAATGTTCAGCCGAGGTTACAGGATGACTCCATGCAACGCCCTGGTTTCTGAGGTAGACCATCCCTGAATAGCAGGTGCCAGGGAGGGGTAAGAACATAAGAAGAGCCCTGCCGGATCAGGCCAAGGCCCATCTAGTCCAGCTGCCTGTATCTCACAGCGGCCCCACCAGATGCCCCAGGGAGGCAAGAGAGAACAAGATGCTTGGATCCTGTTGCCACTCCCTTGCACCCGGTACTCTGAAGTAGCCTACTACTAATGTAAGGTTACAACCCATTGTTGCCTATAGCCCATAATGGACTTTTCTTCCAGAAATCTGTCCAATCCCCTCTTAAAGGCATCAAGACCAGATGCCATCACCACCTCCTGTGGCAAGGAGTTCCACAGATTAACTACCCGCTGGGTAAAAAAGTACTTCCTTTTACCTGTTTTAACTCTCCCAACCCTCAGCTTTAGTGGATGCCCCCTGGTTCTGGTGTTTTGAGAAAGGGAAAAGAACATCCCTCTATCGACTTTATCCCTTCCATGCATAATTTTGTATGTCTCAATCATGTCCCCCCTCAGGCGCCTTTTTTCTAGACTGAAGAGCCCCAAACGCTGCAGTCTTTCTTCATAAGGGAGGTGCCCCAGCCCCGTCATCATTTTCGTCGCTCTCTTCTGCACCTTTTCCAGCTCCACTATGTCCTTTTTGAGGTGCGGCGACCAGAATTGCACACAATATTCCAGCTGCGGCCTTATCGATTTGTATAATGGCATGATAATATTGGCTGTTTTATTCTCAACCCCTCTTTTAATGACCCCAAGCATGGAATTGGCCTTCTGAATTGCTGGCGCACACTGGGTCGACACCTTCATTGAATTGTCCACCAGCACCCCAAGATCTCTCTCCTGAGCTGTCACAGACACAGCCTATAGGTGAAGTTTTGGGTTTTTGCCCCAATGTGCATCTTGTGGGCCGGTGTGCTGCTACCTGAGGCAGCTGGTGGTCCAGAGCCTGGAAGCTGGACTAGGGCTCTGCTGAGGTGCTTCTAGGGCCACCGCTCTGGGCTTGGTATCCTTCAGGCCCCTCCCCCCGTTGCCCAGAGCCCGACTGCTTCATTGATGCAGCTGCTGCAATGGCCAAGGGCACCTCGCGCTTAAGCCCTTTGGACGACTAGAGGGGTTTTTGCCGATCGGGGTTGAGGCTTTGGGGACGCTGCTGCTCCCACCTTTTGACCTTGCATCCCCCCCCCCCCAAAGAGCTCTGGAGATAAGCTGCAGGTGCCACTGGAGTCGGTTTAGGACTGGCAGCACTCTGCCCCTGAGAGGGGCTGTGCAGGTGCCCACAGAGGGGAACTCAGGCCGTTTGGGGCAAAGGTGTCCCAGCGGATGGGGCAGTTTGGTCCAAGGAGCAGGTGGGGCACGTGGCCCCCCCCCCTCCAGCCCGTGCAGAGTTTAGCAGCAGGAATGAAGCAGACCCAATCCCTCCTCCCCTGCCTCTCAGCAGGCTGGAGAACACAGCAGTTGCCTTCAGTCCAGCCACGGCCCTTTATGGATCGTGGCCTGTGGACTTCCCCCCTCCCTCGAGCACCGAACAAGCTCAGTTTCCTGGTTTGTGCAGCAGCACCCGAGGCAACAATGCCCAAAAATAATTGTCCAATGTGGCTGGAATAACAACTAGAACTGGCTTTGGCACATTTTGGGGGGGGGGGAGCTGAATTCTGCCCGGCTCGCCTTTACGTGTGGGGCAAAGCACAGGACCCAACACCTGTCTCCCTAGGTCCTGGGCAGACCCATGACTGGGCTCTCTGTGGCTGTGCCTTCAGGAGAACCCCCCCCCCCCCAAAATGTGCCAAAGCCAGTTCTAGTTGTTATTCCAGCCACATGAACGGAGAACCCGAGTCCAGGAAGAACCACACGGACTTCTTGACAGAGAACCTGAAGCCCTGCCAAACATGTCCAGGTATTTGAGAGAGGCGCTTTTGGGGGGGGGGGTACTGCTTGGCCAGCACACAGTCCACAAGAACAAGAAAGAACAGACACACTCTCGGCATCAACGGGGGCAAAGAAAAGCCCCCAAAAGAAAACGACTTTATGTAGGAGAACCAATTTCACAGCCTTAACTTGGAGGGAATGTCTGGTGGTTCTTTAAATACAAACACACTGGAAAATCTGGAGTAAGAACCTGCTCCTCAGTGACAAATTAAAAGCCGTCCTAGCCGAACTGC
This sequence comes from Lerista edwardsae, assembly GCA_029204185.1. Classification (NCBI taxonomy): domain Eukaryota; kingdom Metazoa; phylum Chordata; class Lepidosauria; order Squamata; family Scincidae; genus Lerista; species Lerista edwardsae. The sequence continues at coordinate 13,559,086 of JAJKFI010000022.1, forward strand.
CCTTGTCCACCCGAGAAACCCCATGAGGACCCAAAGAGAACGCTCACCCAGAAGCCCCTGGGGCAGAGGGAACAGAGAGGCAGCGGTGGCGAGACAGACAAGGCCGGAGTGGACTGCTGCCTGGATAGTAGTCATAAATAAAGTTGCACATTACATTTAAAACGACGACAAAAGAAAAGTCAAACTAAATCCTCTCCCATTCCTTGCTCTGGGAGGGAGGGGGAGAATGAAGCCTTCTGCTGCGTACAGACACAGGCATTGCCCATCTGCAAGGGGGGGGGCTTTTCCTAGATCAGGTAGGTCTGCACAGGTACACCTGCCACCTTCATTCTCCCCCCATCCATGGGGTTCAAGGAACGGATGGGGGGCAGGGGAGGGCCTTTCAAACCCAACTATAAGGCATGCAAGAGCAGCCAAGCTCAGACAGCCCAGCGGGAGGGGGAGGAAGACCAAAGCACAGAAGCAGAGCTGGCTGCACCAGGCCCCTCCTCGGAAAAGGTGCAGTTGCCGCCTCCGTCCCTGGGCTGTGCTGGGGGGGGGCGCACAGTTCAGTTTCCCAACCTCAAGCTGCTTCCGGGCACTCCCCACCACAAGGGGGTGTCCTGGTCAAGCGTTTCTGCACAGCAATGCACAGCAAACCCTCTTCTGAAGGGAGGCGTCTTGCTGGGCAGCCTGGAAGTGGGGAGTTTTCTCCAGGGTGAGGCCGAAGCCCCACACACAAGAGCAGTGGGGAAGTGGAGAGGCACCCGAAGGCAGGCCACCGCACAGGCATGACGGGCGGAGGGGCTCAAGGCGACACAGGAGGGTGGAGGCTGTCCCTAGCCAGAGGCCACTCCCACCTGGGAGGGCGGCAGGGAGGGCTGCTCTGTCCGGCAAGTGAGCACACCCAGTCCTGGCTGCTGGGGCAGGGGGCAGACTAGCAGCACCCCTCGCAATCAAGCTAAGGGGCTGAGCTCTTCCAGGCTCCTGGGTCTTAAAGCCTCCCAGGCATTTCACAGTGGCGCCCGGTCAGCAGAAGAGGCAGGGTGAAGCTGTGCAAGGGAGGGGAATCCGAGCCAACGCGAACAGGGCCTGGGAAGGCAAGGGGGGAGGACGCGAACACACATCCGGGCAGAACAGCCCCAGGGGTGGGGGGAGGGGAGGCAGCCCCCACTCCACCACAGGAAGAGCCCCTAAGCAGCCCCTAGAGACCCCACATCCAACTCTCCCCTTCCAGGGGAAATTAAGCTTCAAGTAACCGCTTCAAGACGCCTCCAGAGCGACAGTCGCCAGCCCCCTCCTCAGCCTTCCCCCGCCAGGTCAGAGCCGGATTCTGTCAGCTGATCAGCAGCCGCCACGGAGAAGAGCTCAGGCACGGAGGCCAAGGGGGGGCCACCTCCTGCCCCCCATCTTCCATACGTGCAAAGCCCGCCAGTCGTAACAGTCACGTGTGCCGGGGGGGGGGCTTGGCAGGCGGAGAGGGGAGAGCCGGACGGAGCCCCCGCCTCCTGCAGGGGGGCTTGTCCAGGGACGGGGCATGCAGAGCCCCCGACTCCCACTTGTGGGGGGGGGGAGGCGACAGCAGCGGAGGCGGCGGCAGCCAAGCCGAGGCACATCGTCCTGGGGCCGAAGAGAAGAAGGGGCCGCACAGCGCCCTGGTCCAGAGCAGCCGGGTTCTGAAGGCAAGAGAGGAGAGAGGCTGCCGGGGGAGGACTGCAGGCACGGGGCTTGGCACACGCACACGCACCCCGGCCGTGGCAGCCCCTGCAGCCCCCTGGAGGAGGCCTGGCTGGGGCCCCCTCCCCAAGCGCCCTTGCAGGCCCCCCACCGCAGGGGCAGGCCCTGGCCACAGCGGCCTCTTTGCCCCCGGGGTTGGGGGGGAGGGTGGGCTATGGGGGGGGGGGGCCCCCGGGTTGGGGGGCACTCGCTTCTCCCCCCCCCCCACTCACCTTGCACGTCGGTGTCCGCCCTAGCAGCTGCACGGCTGCCTGCTCTGCGTCTGGGTCCCCCGCGGCTGCCGCAGCTGGCGCAAGGAGGCGTCGCCGTACTGGATGCCCGAGCCCATCCTCTCCGGGTCAAGTTCGCCTGGCAGCGGCAAGACGGAAACTGGGGCATGAGCTCCTTCCCCTCGCCACCTCCCCCGCCCAGCCCACGGCAGCAGAACGCACAGCCAGCAGACGCACCTGACTCAATCTTGTTCAGGATGGTCCGTGCACATTTCAAGAAAGCTTCTTCTACATTCTCCCCGGTCAAGGCGCTGGTCTCAAGGAACATCAGCTCTGCCAGGTTCAAGCACACACAGCGTCAGAACGAGCCAAGGCAGCCCGACCCAGCAGCTGGGGGAGGCGAGACAAGAGGGGCTGCTGGGGGCACACAAGGGTTAGCCAAGCTCTCTGCCAGTCCTGCACCACCACCAACAGCCTGGCACTGTGGGGCACAGGATCACAGACGCAGCCGCCAACTGAGCTGAAGCAGCCACCCGCCAAGCACTCTGCTCCTTCCTCCCGGCCCAGGCTCCCCAGTGTTGTTACCGTTCTCCTGGGCAAAGCGCGAGGCCTCCAGGAAGGTGACCTCCCGATCAGCATCCAGGTCCTTCTTGTTGCCGCAGAGAATGACGACGATGTTGGGGCTGGCCAGGGTCCGGGCGTCCGTCAGCCAGTTGGTCAGGGCGTTGTACGTCTCTCTGCTGAAGGACGGCGGCACAGAGGGGGCATGCGCTGGGACCAGCCAGGCTTGGAGAAGTGGGGGGGGGGCAGGAGGGGCAGCCTGCTTCCACCCCAGGCACCTCCGTGCTAGTGAAGGATCTAACCAAAAGCCACAGCCCCTCCCAGGACTCTCCCACCGCAAGAATGGCTGTCCATTCCCAAACCCATTCCCAGCACGACCCAACGTGAGGTGTGAACACCACTGCAGGGACCCACCTGGTGATGTCATAGACTAGGAGTGCCCCAGCTGCACCCCGATAGTAGCTCCTAGTTACCGACCTAGAGAGGGAGAGACCAAGGAAAGCCGATGAAAGGAAGATGCTAACGTCAGCTCTTCAGAGACCTCTCAAGACGAAAGACACCCCTCCCTCTTCTCCGGGTTGCCAAACAGCCCTTGAGATTTTTTATCACGTAGGACAGGCTCTATTACCAGCCCTCAGGGATGCTGGAGCGAGCCAGAAAAAAGGGGGAGAGCTGCAGATTTCCAGCGCCAAGATGCACGTTGCACCTGGACCACCCCTCCCTGCCTCCCCCCCCGCCTCCCCCAGAACAGCCCTCACAGTGCACACAGCCTAGAGAGGCCCAACCACCTCCAGAACTCAGCAGGAGCCCCCCCCCCCAAGCCGGAGACTCCACCCTTACCTAAAGCGCTCTTGCCCCGCCGTGTCCCAGATCTGCAGCTTCACTGTTTTGCCACCAACATTTACCACCTTTGATCCAAATTCCACCCCAATCGTGTGGTTCGAGTCCTGCTTGACTGTGGAAGCATGCAGAAGAGGGGAGAACCGGGGGGGGGGGGGGTACACAGGGTCAGTCACCAAACACTCAGCCGTTCCAAAGCCAGAGGTTCCCAAGCACGCAGGTGTGGCCCCCACGGTCAAGAGCCCGGCAACACCTGCAGTGTGGGAATGTGGGCAGACTGAAGGGGCGACAGACAGCTGGATAGGTGCTGTGGTGGAGAATGCAGGTGCAGCCAGCTTGTGGAAGGCGGGCACATCCTGCGTGGCTCTTTGCAGGCTGTTGCCATACAGGAAGGAAATGCTCATCCCCCCCCCCAGCAGCCCTGAGTGCATCGCAGCTGTGATGCCCCCTGATTAGAGAGGGCCTTTCCATCTCATCCGTCCGTCCGTCCGTCCATTTCTCCCAAAGAAAAGCAGAGCAGTCGTTTTAAAAACTGCAGACCGGGGATGGGGAAGCAGGGATTGTATTCAGCCACAAGACACGGGCTTCTGGGGAGAGCCACAGCCCCCACCCTGCGGCACAGGTGCCCCGATGAGAGGTGAAATTCAGGCACAGGGCGCGTTGCAATGAAGGGCAGCATCAATACGGCACACAGGCCTCGACACACGTGAGCCGCACAGTGCCTGGGTCCTGGGGGGGGGGACTGAGCCGAGAGCCACAAAGACTCCAGCCCCCCCCCCCCACCCCGGACGACACGTGAGCAGCTGTGGACTGACCAGGTCACGAGCCGCTCCAAAGCCAACACTCACATTTGTTCTCTATGAACTGGTGGAGGAGGCAAGACTTGCCCGTCCCGGCACTCCCAATCACAAGGAATTTGAAGAGGAAATCTGGGGCGAGAGAAGAGGAGACACATTAGTGGTACGTCGTGAGCAGCAAAAGCGGCAGTGGGGCTCCAGTCGGAAGAGCCCATTTAATTGCGAATCAAAAGACGAGGCAGAGAAGGGGCCCAGGCCTGGCCGAGAGCAGCGGCAGAAGCAGAGGGGTCCGCACCCCCAGGGCCGGCTGCAGCCAAGGTGGGCCCTTCCATAAGCCAGCAGCGCGCGCCCCTTCCTCCCAGCAGCGGTGGGGGGGGGGTCATGCACACAACCCCCCTCCCGCCCGGCAGTGACGATGAGGCCGAGAGGGGGCGACTGGCCGGGGCACTCCGTGAGCTGCATGACTGGGCAGGGCTTGGCCCCAGCCCCACCCAGAGCCGGTCGTCCCTGCACCACGCTGGGGCTCATCCAGGAAGAGACGCCCCGAGAAGCCTCAGCCCCCCCCCCCCGAGCCCCCTGGCTTACTCCTAAGCTGGGGGGGGTCGTTGGGGGCTGCTGCGGGCAGGCCGTGCGCGGGGGGCGGGGCGGGGGTCGAGGAGCCCCTCGCCGGGAGAGGGACTGAGCACTGCGCCCCCCGCTCTTCTGCTCCCCCGCCTCCCAGCGCTCCCCCACCCTCCGGAGCGTCCCTGCGTGCTCCTGGTGCTCTCGCCGCGCCGGGGGGAGACAGGCCCGCGGAACGGCCCGCCACGGGGGGAGGGAGGAGGACCCCCGCCCGCACCAGGCCCGCAGCGCAGGACGTTCCCTCGACTCTCCCCTCCTCACCGTAGGCCTCCGACATGGCTGGGCCCGGGGACGGAGCCCCCCCTTCCTCTTCCCCGGCCGAGGCTGCCCGGGAGGAAGCGCGGAGCGAGCGCCGGTCACGCAATATGGCGGCGCCCAAAGGCCCGGCCAATATGGCGGCGCCCTTCAGGCGGCCGGCACTTCCGGGTTGGCGCTGCCGGCGCTGGCCACACCCCTCGCCGCGCACAGGGAGCGTCGTCGCTCCGCCCCCGGCGTCGCAGGCCCCGCCCACGTTGCCTCAGCGGGCAGAGCGGCCCCTGACGGCGCAGTGCGCACACTGCCTCTCCCTGTGCGTCCGACGCCAGCTGCAGGTAGACTGCCTCTGCGCGAGGAGGCTCTAATCACCACCAGGACTGATGTGCCTGCCCACTCCTCTTCCATGGACCTGTTTAATGAGACCGTCGCCAGAGGACCCTCCTGGAGCAGGTCCGGGCGGGCCCTCGAGTCCACAGTGGTCAACCAGCCGCGTCAGGAAGCCCCCCATCGCCGGCAGGGTGGAGAAGCAGCAACGTCTCTTGGCCCCAGAGAGCTAGACTGCCCCCGAGCATGCAGCTCCACGCAGCTGTCGTGCCCTGGCCAGGAGGAGCTCGGAGGGAGACCCGCCCTGCCCCGAGAGCCTTGCTGTTTTGCTCTGCCATTGCTAGACCTCTTGCTAGACCTTTCCAGCCCTCCTCTGCCTCCCCTTCTCTTTGTCCAAGACCATTGTCCAAGACTTCTCCCCCTTGATGCTCAGCAGCGGCTCTGAGAGGGGGCAGTCCTGGGCCCCCTGTCCTTAGTTGTCCGCAGAGGCCGGGCAGCGCCGCCACTCCCCGGACAGCAGCAAAGGGCCTGCCAAGTCAGTCATACGGAGACTTGCCTGCCAAGGCCTGGCACTGCGGGGAGAACAGCTAATCCCCCGCGCAAGAGGACGGGGAGGGGGCTGGCCAGGCGGAGCAGCCACAGGGGGTTCTGGCTGGCTCCATATTGCCAGCCCAGGAAGGTGAGGGGGTCTCCCTCTCGAGTAGACCTTGCCTCTCGGTGGCTGGCCCCAGAGGCCTTTTCCCCTGTAGGCGGATTGTGCCTGCCCCGCAGGGAGTGCATCAGCACTTGCACAGAGATGCTCCCGAGGATCAGCACCCTGAGCCCAGCTGCTGAAAGAGCCAGCTCAAACTGTGCCTCTGGGTTCAAGCCCTTCCTCCTCTGTAGGAGCCTGCTGGGGCAGCCTCTCAGGCCAAGGGCGTACGTGTGGGGGGGGCCTCTGTTTGCAGAACAATGGCAACGCTGGTCTGCCTCACAGGGCCAGCAGGAGGGTGACCCACAGGAGTTGCAGCCCAGGCTCACAGGCATGGCTGCACGGGTGTGGGGCGCAAGGGAGGGTGTGTTCCTCCCAAGCAGAGGTCCCCCAGGAGCCCCCTTCCTCCCCCTCCCCCGCCATGGGGCCGCTGTGCTCCAAGAGGTGGGGCCAGGGCCCTTGCAGGCACTCTGCCCCACTCCGGGTTCTCGCTCTGCCCTCCTCCCGTGCAGGCCCCTGCAGGCCCTCCCTGTGAGGCCAGCCAGAGAAGCGCCGGCAGAACAGCCTGTCCTTGCCAAGCAAACAGCCGTGCCCTGCCGGGGCACCTCCTCCCTCCCTCCCTCCCACCGAGCAGGATCCTGCGGTAGGGCAGGGCAGGGCTGGCATGTGCCACGGGAGGGCCCCCGGCTGCCAGCGCAGGGCTGCCCCCCCCAACTCAGCCGCCGTGGCCAGGCTGCGTCCCATGGGGAGGGGACTGGGCGAGGGGTGGCCGGGAGGGAGGGGGGGGGGGCTGGCCCAGGGGCTGGAAAGTCCCTGCACGGGATATGGGTGTGGCCAGCAGGCAGGCAGGAGCTGGGGCACCTGGGCACAAGGCCCCGGGCTCAGTGCCCTTGGCTCCCCTGCCCTTCCCAGCCAGGCAGCCCAGCTGCAGCCTGGATGGAGAAAGAGCAGACACACAGGCAGCCATCGGCCGCTGACCCTGGTGCTCGCTCCACTCCCAGCACGGGAGACTGCCGGGGCGGGGGCTGCCCCAGAGAATGGCCCCAAGGCCTCTCACTCAGCCCACGGGGACCAGGTTTCCAGAGGGGTGTTGGGCCCCTGGAACTTTCGCCCCCCTGACCCAAACGTCCCAGCTGAGGCAGGCGGTGTCACTCTCGTTACTCAGCCACAAGGAGAAAGCACTCTCCACATGCTCAGAGGTGCCCTCCTTTAGCCACCATGAAGTGCGGGGGGGGGCACGTTTGGGAGGAATAAACAGGCTCAGGCAAGAGGCAGTGGCCGGCCAACCTTTCCTGGTTCCTGCTGCTGCTTATCTCGCTCCCCTTATCTCAAAGCAGTCAGCTGCTCCTGCTGAGTCATCTGCTCCTGGGGCGGGGGACAAGCCAGGCGGGGCTGGAGAGGCTGAAACTGACCCCAAGGGCACAGGCTGCATCAGTGGGGACAGGCCTCTGCCCCTTCCGTCCAGTCACTGGCAGTGTCTAGGCGACACCACTGAACACAGGGCTGAGGGCCAGATTCAGGCCCTGGGAAGATTTGAGGCCATGGCACTTACACCCAGCGTCTCTGAGCATGTACAGAGTATGCATCCCTGCCACTGAATAGCTGGGCCCAGCACCAACACCTCCGGAATCAGGGGGCAAAGGATCCAACTGCTGGGCCCCACATCTTTTGCTGAAAAGTAACCCTTTTCCTTGGAAGTTCCTGGGGGGTGGGGGGACACACCTGTCTCCTCATCTCCCGCCAGAGCTTCTGTTCAGGCACCCGGACCCACCTGCATGGAGTCCAACAGGGCCAGCAGCCACACAGGAGGAAATCTGACCCTGGGGGAGCGGCTTAAACCTGGCTCACAGTAGCAGTCAGTTCCCCCCCCCCGCCAAATCCTCCACACACACACACATACCACAGCTAAGGTGGGACACAGTGCATGAGAGAGAAGAAACAGCTTATCTTTTAATTGGTTCTGTGTGGAAAGAAAAGTCTGCTGTGCCCCCCCCAGGAGTCACACTGCAGTGCAAAAACAGCCGGGGGGGGGGGTAGAGGCACTGCCATGACAGGCAGACAGAGCCGCAGGTGTCACTTCGAGCTGCTGCAAGGTGAGCCCACCTGGTGTCATGCTCCAAGGTCCTGCAAGGTTTCGGGGAAAAACCTTTCTGCCAGAAGTGGGTACAAAGTCAGGCCAAATGCTGGCGGGGGCTCTCCGTCCAAAGCAGCAGAGTGGACCCTTGTGAAAGCCCCGCCCCCTGGACTGCTGCAGGACGCCGGGGGCAGAAGACCCGCTGCGGACAGCCACTGCTCGGGGGGCAGGGACACTGGGAGGGAGGGAGGAGGGCCTCTGGAGAGAAGGGTGCAATCGTGGAATTCTCCGAGTGGGAACGCCAAGGGGCCTGCAGGGCATCCGGGCCTGCTGCCACCAGGGGACTGGAAGGAGTGCTGTGGGGAGAGGCAGCGTGCCCCCCCCAGTTAGATCCCAGGGCCAGGCTCAGGGTGTCCCGTGCATTCCGCCTTCGAGCATCTCTGCCCTCCAGAAGTCCTCCAGCTGGATGAGTCTGGATTCTGCCAGTGTCTCCCCGCACAGGCCTGGACATGTCTACTCGGAAGCCAGGCCCACTGGCTTCCATGGGCCTTACCTCCCAGTAAGCCTGTGCAGGATTGCAGCCTCAACATGTGATTTATAAAATCCAAACGCACCGGATGAGATTCCAAGTGGCCGCCAGAGTCTCGCCTTGCCCCTCTCCCGCGTTGCCCTGCCCACTGCAGCCAGGGGCAGGGCAGGCAGGGCTGGATCCTGCCCCTGTTCTCTCAGCACACGCGAGGCGGTTTCACAACCCAGCGCAACGCTTGCTTCTCCCTGCCGGGGCAGGCCTCTTCTGTGCAGGGAGAGCGGACGTCACAGGCTCTCTACTCCTCTCCGCCTGGGCAGCCGGCTGCACCGTGGAAAGGCCCAGAGACGCAGGGAAGCCCCTCCCCACAGCTTGGGGGCAGGAGGCCTGGCTGCAACTGGGGCCGGCTAGGCCAGAAGCACGTCCAGGGGCTGCCGGGACCCTGGTGCTCCCAGGCGGAAGGTCTCGGCCAAGCTGCTTGGGGGGCTCACAGTCACGGGCTGGCAGTGCAGGGTCGGTGGTGGCAGAAACGTCCCCCTCACGCTGGGAGGCAGAGGGCGCGGCCAGGCCCACCCCTCGTGGGGAGAGGCAGGGGTCACCGCGCGCACACGCACTTCCTCCACCAGGCCTTCGAGAGGGTCCGGAGGCGGCTGGCGGGGCTCCTGCTGGCCCCGGGGCCGGGGGGCTGGGTCTGCCGCAGCCCCACCGCGATGGCCGTGTCGAAGACCTCCTTCAGGTTGTGCTGGGTGAGGGCTGAGCACTCCACGTAGCCCACCAGCCCCAGCTTGGCGGACAGGGCGCCCGCTGCCGCCGGGGCCACAGGCTCCTCTCGGCGGCGGGCGAGGGCAATCAGCACCTTGACGTCCTGGCGCAGGTCGGACTGGGTGCCCACCAGCAGCACCGGCGTGGAGGGGCAGTGGCGGCGCACCTCGGGGTACCACTTCTCCGAGACGTTGTGGAAGGACGTGGGCGACACCACGCTGAAGCAGAGCAGGACGACGTCGGCCTTCGGGTAGCAGACCTGGCGCAGCACGTCAAACTCATCCTAGGCGTGCGGGGGGGGGGGCGGCAAAGGGGAAGGAGAAAGCAAGACAGCCGTGACCCCCCTGGCCGGCCAGCTCCCCCCCCCCACTTCTCTTCCGTCTCCTCCACGCTGCTTCCCGCTGCTGCCCAAGTGCAACCAGAGGCGGCCCAAGCGAGAGGCTCCAGCGTCCGCAGGAGAGGCAGTGGACGGCTGTGCCCCCCCCGCCTGCCAGGGGTGCTCAGGCCCTGACACTTGGGCACTTTCTCAAAGACAGGCCAGGGCAGGGCACACCCTTGGGCACAAACAGCAAGCCGGGCGCAGCCTTGGACCTCGTGCGCCGCTGCCCAATGCACTCCTGCAGAGCGCACCCCCACAGCGTCGGGGCCAGCCCCAATACCGCTTGCGATCCAGAGGGCCCCCAAGCGGGGGTGGTGGGTGGTGGTGGTGGTGGTGGAAGGAGCAGCAGCGGAGGCAGGACCTCCGTGGGGGAGGGGGAGGGAGGGAGGCCCCGCCTCCCACTTCCTGCCGGCCTATCCGAGGCATTCCGCGCGGCGTCCCTACAAAGCAACAAACACGCGTGTCCAGCCCCTAGTGCAGGCTGGGGTGCCAGGAAGGAGGGACTGGTGGCGGCTGCTGGCCGAGTACAAAGGCACATGTCGCGTGTGATTCCCCCCCCCCGCTTTCCTTGGAAAAAGCAAGGCTCTGGCCCTCGGGAGAGAGACTCAGAATCACGTCGGAAACGGCGGCTGAGACGTCTCTACCCTGGGCTGGAGCGGGGTGAGACGGGAGCGAAGGAGGGACTCCGTTCGCAGCCGAGCGGGTGGGGGAGAATTCCGTGCGCACACTCGGGACGCGGGCGAGCCCTCCTCGTCCCACGTCCGTCCGAGCCCCGAGACGGGGAGGCTGCTGCAGCGGCCGGGGGGCCCCTTACCTGCCCGGCAGTGTCACAGAGCTGCAGCCGGACCGGGGCGCCGTCCACGAGAACCACCGCTAGGGGGGGAGAGAGAGATGGGGGCTCAGGGGCGCCGTCGCAGGGTCCCACCGGACCCTCCCCCCCCCGCCGCGCCCGCGCCGGTACCGGAGAAGCGGTCGAGGGCGGTGGGCACGTAGCGCGCCGGGAAGCCATTGGTGCTGTAGCTGAGGGCCAGGCTGGTCTTGCCCACGGCGCCGTCGCCCAGCAGCACGCACTCCAGAGCCCGCAGCAGCTCCCGCCGCCCGCGGGGACGGTGCGGGGGCACCGGCGGCAGCGCCACGAAGCGCGGCGGCTCCTCCTGCGGCGGCATCGACGGGGCGGCCCGCGGCACTGTGAGCGCGCAGCGGCGGAGACCCGGAGCCCAGGCGGCCTCACTTGCCTGGCCGCGCCCCTCGGCGGGCGGGGCCGCGCCTCTCCTCCGCCTGTCCCACCCCCCGGACTGCTCCGGCACGCAGGTGAGCCCGCGGAGTGGCGCAGCCCTGCCAGGAGCGAGTCGTGCGAAGCCCCGGGCCGGGCGGAGGCGGGTTGCTGCTCGGCGTCGGGGCTGCGCGGAGGCCCTCCCCTCCCTTGGAGAGCGGCCGGACTTTGGCCCTGCCTTCCCCACCTGCGGGTCCCGCCTTCCCGACGCCCGTGGAGAGGCCGTCCTGCGGCCGGGACCCACCAACGCCATCCCACGGGGACCCCTCCCGCCACGGCGAGGGGCTCCCGCTGCCCCGCGGAGAACACGGCATGCCCGCGCGGGAGAAACTCTCCGGCCTCCCCCACCCCGCAGCGAGATCTTTCGAGTCCGGCTAGTGGGAGAGCCTCCAGGCCGGGAGTTCCCCCACCCCGCACCGCCAGTTCTTGCGACCTGCTGCGCTCACGGGGTGGGGGGGAGACGAGGTGGAAGCCCCAGCAAGTCTCTGGCGGATGCAGGAGGAGGCAGTCCTGCAGGGTCCAGAAGAGGAGCCCCCTCCCCCGATGCTGTGCTTCGTGGGTGCGCTCTCTGTGCGGCAGCGGCCTGGAAACCCCCTGTCCACCCAAAGCCACGGCTGGCCAGGCAAATAAAACAGGAAACCCCAAACCCCGTGGGAACATCCCCAGCTGGAAAGCTGCCCCTGGGCCACCAGGCAAGAAAGACCCCAGCCTCTGCTCCCCCGCAGCTCCACGCCTGAAGAGGCAGGCAGGCCCCCTTGCTGGTAGGGGCCTGGGGCACTCAGCGCACCTGAGCAGAGAATAGGCTGTGGGGGGGGGCTCACTTTGCAGGCCCCCCTCTGACACAAGGGGGCACCAGCATTCCCCCTCCGCTCCGCCTAAGCCTCTGGCGCCACACACAGCCTTTGCCTCGGCTTCCCAAAGCAGTGCCAATCCCTGGCAACCTGCACAGGGCGGGGGGGGGGGCGGAGGCTGCGTCATGGCAGCAGGAAGCGAGCAGTGCCAGGCCAGCGCCTGCAGGGCACGGAGCAGAGGCAGCTGACGGCTCCCAGGGCTACTCCAAGCCGGCTGGGGCTGCCCGGCCACCGCACCTGGCCCCCGGTCAAGCCTGGGAACTGGGGCAGGCTGGCTGGCTGGCTGGGAACTGGGGCCTCGGGCGGGCCGTGGTGGCCCTGGGACAGACCCAGCCCTGCTCCACTGAGGGAGGGGCCTGACCCAGCGTGGCACACTGAACACAGGGACACCGTGTGCACTGGGAGACGCTTTATGGCTACGTGACAGGTGCGCAGGTGAGCTGCAGGCGTTCCACAGCGCCAGACACGCAGCACCCCCTGCCCCAGCTCAAGGAGCAACGTGGGGGCTCCTGGTCAAAGAGCCGGCTTCGGCGAAGGTGGGGCCTGAGGAGCCTGCCCAGCCCATCACACGAGTTGGCACGGAGGAAGGTGGGGCAGGAGTCGTCCGAATCGGAGCCCCTCAGGTCACTGGCAGTAGAAGTCCCATCTCGGAAAGGAAAGTGGGGCACAACCCACTGACATGCACTGCACAGCTGATGGCAGCAACTCAAGGGGCACAGGACAGGCACCTGCCGGGGCCCTGCATGCCCACCCCCAGGCAGGCACCCCTCGGGCAAAGCAACGACCAGCCCCTCTGGCGCAGCCATTTTCAACCAGTGCATCATGAGTGATCCCCAGGTGTGCCGTGGAAATTTGGGAGTCAATTATTAGGAGGGCCATTGGGGGAAGTGAGCCCTCCCCCCCCCCCACTGGCAGCACACTGTGTCTTGTCGATTGCCAAAAAGCTGATGGTGTGCCTGGATTGTCTTAGTGCCTTGCCAGGGTGCCGTGAGATGAAAAAGGCTGAAAATTACTGGAGATCACAAAAAAAAAAAACCCCACAATATGCCCATGTCCAGCCCAGGGCAGGCAGCGCAATTGAGGGTCCCCTCCCACCGCTTGGGTACTGCTGGGGCATGTGCCAGACGTCTCCCCCACCCCTCAAGGAATCTCTCACACATACATCAGTCTTCACCTCCACCTTGCCCGGCTTCAGGTACTGGCTCTCCCAGATGACCGAGCTGGGGAAGTAGCCCAGGCGGGCGGGCTGATCCCCACACTAGCCGCCTTGCACCTGTGGGCAGAAGAGTGCGGCCAGGTGGTGGAATTGAGAGCTTTTGCAGTTGGGCGCCCCCTGCAGACCATTGCAGGAAGGACCGATCAGGCACCCCCTAAAAGGGAGCGGAGCAGCCCTCAGCCTGCTTGGAAGGTTTCCCACCCCGCACCTCCCACCCCTTCAGAACCTGCAGGCTGGTCCTCCCATTTCACACGTGAGGCACTGAGGCCTGGGGGGGGGGCAGGGGAACCTGAACCAGGCACTCGCAGCAAGGGGTCCACGCTGGTGCTCATCAGCTCCAACGAGGGGGGGGGAGGGCACTCTGTACTGTGCACACCCAAAGCTTTTTTAGGGGTGTGTGCGCAGGCGCAAGTTTTAGGCTTTGGTTCATCCTCCAACCACAGCAGTCCAAGCAAGGAGTCCGTTCCGGGGGAGGAAAGGGCGCAGAGGCTACTCCCGCTGCCTCTCCAGAAGAGTTGGCTGTGGCCCTTCAGCTTGGAGAAGATGTAAATGACACCCCCGCCCCCGAGGTGGCTGAAGCGGCAGTCAGGGGCCACGTCGTCCTGGAGGGCCACTGCCACAGGGAGGGGATCTGGGGAGGCAGGGGAAGGACAGGATGCGGGAGGTGGAGCATACAGACCCCACACATGCCAGCGCCCACTCCGGGGAAAGTGCTGCCACCCACCATGGGCATGCACCAGTGGGATTCACTGCCATGGGTGTGTGTGCGCGTGTGTATGTGCCAGGGCCAATGTCACAGGTGAGTTGTGGTTTAAGGCAGCCATTAGGCATGGGACACCCCCCCCCCCAGGCAGGCAGGCAGGCATAAGCCCAGCTCAGTCCAGCCTTGTTTTTCCTCCTGGCCAGACAGGTGCCTGCAGGAATCCCAGGCACCTGGGCAGGAAGGCGCCCCCCCCCGCATCTGAAGGAGGATCCTTGCAGGGATAATGGAGCTGCCTCCTCTCTCACCTGCCCCATCGGCTGTCACCCACAAGACCCCCTCCCGATCCACCCTGCGCATTATGTTATGCGGTCAAGTTGCCCTCCCTTTGCAGTGTTTTCTGAGCCAGAGAGCCCCAAATGCCTCTCCCAGCAGAGGTCACCTGGCTCACCCCTTCTGCCCCCTCCCTCAGGCCACGCTGGCACACTCACGGTCACACTCGGCCTCTGCACACAGCTGGCCAATCTGCTGCCTGCTCCGCACAGGCCCCCCAAAGGGCACAGGGGAAGAGCCCCAAGCAGCGGCCCCCCCCATCCCTGCAGAGTCCTGTCTGAAGCAGCACAGCGGCTGCTGGGCGAGAAAGGGAACGACGACTACACTGTTGGCAGCCCTCGCCCTGACCAGTTCTGTCACCGTGGCCTTTGGTGAGGCCACACATCCCCCGTGGCCAATAATTCCACCCCAGCTGGCTCCAAGGCTTGGTGTAGGGCAGCCTCTTTCCCTGCCGGCGTTTACAGAAGGGTGATGTGCTAATCAATGCTCCCCCCCCCCCCGAACGGAAAGGGCCACACCTCCGGCTGAAAAACAAGACACTTTTTACTGCAGGACAGAAAAGCTCCAGGTGCAATGTCTGGCCGTCAGACCCTGGGTACAAGGCTTCTGCACAGGATCGGCGTCTCCCTTCCAAGGGCCAACACACATCCACACACAGCCGCACTCACACACACACACTTACCTCCCAGCACAGAACTCGCCACACACACCGGCTACGCTATTGAACAGGCACTAGCTAAAGGGAGGAGAGAGCAGTCGCCCGAGGGGGGGGTGAGGCCGGGGGAGGCATCACTTCTTGGCAAAGGAGATCTTCATGGCGTTGCTCTGGGTGATCTTGAAGCCCTGAAGGGCATCGCGGGCTGCTCCGGCCTGCACCTCGTTGTCGAACTCCACAAAGGCGATGTCGTGGCGGCCGGGCACCAGGCGCACCTCCTTGAAGCCTGGGAACCTGGGGGGGGGCACAGGCAAGGGGGCTCCAGATGCAGCCTACACCGCAGCCAGCCCAGCGGTGCAAGCGGGAAGGTGATGGGGGACACGCGGACAGTCGGATTTTCCAAAGGAGGGGAGGCAGAAAGTCCACCTCTGCCAGGATCCTGGTCAGGCTCTTGGCTCAGACTAAGAAGGCGAAGGTCCTGGAGCCAGCTGGGCAAAGGCTGAACCGAGTGGACCTACTTCGACTAGCAGGGACACCCAGCGCAAAGAGAAATGACCTGCCTCCAGCTGCCAGGCACGGAACTTAAGAGGGCACCCCCAACCCCTCTGGTCCTGAAGCCCGACCCTAAGTGCTCCGAGGGGTTGGCCGCACAGCTCCCCACTGCGAGGACCACGGAGCCCACCCCCACTGCAGGGCCGGAGAGGGCCGCACAACAGCAGTGACGCTCCACCTCCTACTCCGCCCAGCACTTACTGGTTGAAGAGCATGGAGAGCATCAGCTCGTTCGTCTCCTCAGGCAGGTTGGTGAGGAACAGGATGTGATTGGGCGGGTTCTCCGACAGCTGGAGGGACAGTGAGAGTCTGTCACACCGACAAGATCGTGCCATCCTCACCCCCCCAGCACAGAACAGCCAAGGGAACCCGGGCCTCCCGTGCCCCCACTACGCAGAACCCCCAACTCTTTACTGTACTTGCAGGAGCAGCGCCAGAGTAAAGCCCACAGTCCTTGCAGCGCCATCCCCCCCTCCAGAGAACCCACGTTCTGGCCACCCCCCACCCCACCCCACCCCACTCACCGGCTGCGCGGGAGCCATCTGCCCAGGCATCATCTGCTGGGGCGGCATCGCCCCAGGAGGGAGGGCCCCGGGTGCCATGCCAGGCGGTGGGATCATCCCTGGAGGAGGCATGTACGGCGGCTGGCCTGGGACGTGGTGCATCATGCGCGGGGCCTGGTTCATGGGCGGCATTCCCTGCAGCAGGCAGAAACACCCGATGCGCTCCCAGCTGAGCAGCGGCAGGAGCAAGGCGCTTCCTGGGCCATCCAGCTGGACAGGACCGGCCTGCGCCAGCAGGGCCTCCGTCTTCTCGGAAGTGCTACAGGCAGCCGCCCCGGGGGGGCCGCCCGCCCCACGCAGCAGCCCGACACGGAGGAGCCCAGCGACAGTGGCCAGCCCGGCCCACCCAGGCACAAGCTACTCACAGGGACGGCCCCCTGCACTGCCGGGGCCACGGGCGCCGCTGCCCCCGGGATCTGCTTCTTGACGACTGGCGTCTCCTGGCCCTTGGGCTTCCGCTTCTCCCGCTTGCGGTCCCGCTCCACAAACGTGCCCTTCATCTTGGCAATGATGTCCGAGTCAGACTTGGCGTACTGGATCCTCTGGGCGCAGAGAGAGAGCGAGAGAGCGCGAGAGCGCCTGGTCATGCCAGACGGCAGAGGCTGCTGCAGCGTCACCCCCTGCGAGGGGGCGCGGAGCAGCTGCACTCACCATGGGCTTGTCGTAGAAGGGGAAGCCCTGCATGGAGCGCAGGGCGTTGGTGGCACTGCCGATCTCCTTGAAGATGACAAAGGCCTGGCCGCGCATCTTCAGGCTGCGGGACACCAGGATGTCCAGGATCTGGCCAAACTGCGAGAAGATGGCGTAGAGGGACTTCTTCAGCTCTGGAGGAGGGGGGGGAGAAGCACACCGTCAAGGAGAGCCACACAGATGGACTCTGGCCGCACGCTGGCCTGTGGACACAGGTGCCGAAAGCCACAAGGCCACGTGCAGCTGCTGTGCTTCTGCTGGCTGCTTTTCAAGTACAAAAAGCCTTTATTAGGCATAATAGACACAACACACAAGAAATACAATTTAGCAACAACAATACTACAACATTCAGGTCTGCAATCCTACTGAATTGAAACAGTATCAATAAATGTTAAGTACAATCAAGCATTAAGAAAGTCATTATACTGCATCCGACCACGCCTTACCAACACAGAAGCAAGAAAAGTCGATACAAGAGTGCATGCTGTAGGATTGTTTGGGGCTAAAAGCTGACTAAGTAAAAATTCATCCGGGCAACCAGTTAAATGTCTCAGAAGGGGAACTAAATACTTACATCTGATATCCTCATACTTGGGGCAATAGAATATGATTTAATGAGTCTACAGCCCCCAAAGGACATGAGCAAATTAGTGATAAGTGCTGCGATTTGGAAAATCTAGCCTCGATTTCACCAGATGGAAAAACATTACAACGGGCCAAAGATAGTGCACGCCTCTTGCATGGATCAAAACGTGCAGCCATGTAATTTGGAGAATGACCCATATCAGGGAGAAGATGGAGTTTAAGCGGCGAGCTGAACTGGCTGCTTTTCCGGGCCAGTGTGGACAATTTGACCCTACGTGGACTGGCAGATGGTCTGCTTCTGAGCAAGGCTGTCTGCAGCTGAGGAGTCAGACTCGCCCTCCGACTGGTCGCCTTCACACGCATGCAAAACGCCGCAGCCAAGGAGAGCCCCGACTCACCGTCCTTCTTGATCTTCTCGTTGAGGTTGTTAATGTAGATCGTGTGGTTGGGCCGGGACTCCGGGACAGCCATGGTGCCAACACCGCCCCTGCCAAATGCTGAAGGGGGAGAGAAAGAAAGAAAGAAAGAGAACCTCACAGGGTTGCTCCAGTGGAACTGGGCTGGGGGGGGGGCTGCTGAGAAGCGGGAGAGGGGCGAGGAAGGCACAAGGAGCCGAAGGAACCGCAGGCCCTTCTCAGCATGCCCTGCGCCTGCCCAGGCAAACCTCCTAGGACCAGCTCAGAAGCAGCAGCTGCCAGCTCACAGGCAGCCCGGCGTATTAGCACAGAGGCAACCCAGGGGGTGGACTGCCCCTGAAGCAGGAGGCTCCATTCCCACGCCTTGACTGGCAGCAGCCCCCTCTTGGGACGGAGGAGGAACCTGCCCCCCCCTCTGGCCCCCAAAACTTTGGTCTAAGCACAGCGTGCCCCCCCCGTCCATTCCAGCACCTACAGGGTGAGAGCGCCAAGCCTCCTTAATGCCCGGATGCGGGAGGACGGGTTAGAAAAGCGGGGGCGCCAGCGAGGCCTTTCCCTTCTCGGATAGGGCCCGCCCAACTCGCCAGGCCACAATCACAGCCCCCGCGGGGGGATCAGGCCTCCGAACCCCCACACAGGCAGCCGGTTCGTCCCGATGGTCACCCTCACGCCCGATCTCTCACCGATGGAGAGCAGGCCCAAGGCGAGCACCGAAACGTCCGCAACGCGCCGAGGCAGCGAGGCCACACCCCCGGTTCGGACACACCAATCCCAACGCGACACCCGCTGTCCACGCCCCCTCCGCTCGCGTATTCCCCTATTGGGCGTTCTCTTCACCAATCGGACCCGGCGTCCCCTCTTTCCCCACCCACCGAAACCCGAACGGTCCAATCATTGCCTCAGATATCCCCGCACCGCCCCTCGACTTGGATTGGCTCAAGAGGGAGAAAATAGCCGGTATGCCGGGTATGCCAAACGGGGCTCGTGAGCTGCCACTTACTCGGGGCGCGAAGTCCTATTGGCTGGCGACGGTCAGGAGGCCTCCGGAAAAGGCGGGTCGATCGAAAAGGAGCACGTGACTCGAGCGCGCCCTGTGGCCCCGGATCTGCTTCCGGTCCTCCCGCTTGGCGGCGAGATGTCCTGCGGGTCCCCAGAAGCCGGACCGCCGCCCCCGCCGCCTCCCCCTCCCCCTGGGCCCTGCGGGGCGGCCCTGCTCAGGGCGGCGCTGGAGCGGGCGCGCCCCGGGGAGCAGGACGGCCTGCGGGCACTGCTGAGGCGCAGGCGGGACAGGTGAGGTCCGAGCTCCGGCCGCCCCCCGCCCCGCAGGCAGCTGCGGCAGAGACCGGTTCTCCCGTCGTCGCTCCTGGCCGGGGAACGCGAGGGCGGGGGAAGCGGCGCTCCCTCTCTGTCTTTGGGACGCACAAAATCCCGCGTGGGACGGGCAGAGGGGACAGAGGTGCTCCTTTCCCTCTCTCACAACAGCAGGACCAGGGGAAGTCACTGAAATTCAGCGTTGGCAGAGTTAAGAGAAAATGTCTTTACTCAGTGGGTAATTAGTCTGTGGCACTCCTTGCCACAGGGGGTGGTGGTGGTGTCTGGCCAAGGTACCCTCCAAAGCAGATTGGACAGATTTCTAGAGGAAAACTCCAGTACAGGTTACAAGCTGTGATGGGTGTGTTGAGCCTCTTGCTTGTAAAAGTAGACTGTCTCAGAATGCCAGATGCAGGGGAGTGGCAATGACATGCAGGCCTCTTGTGGTCTCCTGTGCTTCCTGAGGCAACTGGTGCACCACTGTGAGACGCAGGAAGCTGGGCTAGAAGAGCCCCTTTGGCCTGATCCAGCAGCGCTCTCTTCTTATGTTCTTGTGTCTTTCAGTTTCAATGAGCACTTACAGTGGCTCCTGGTCAACACGCCGCTGCCGTCTCTAATCCAGGAGGGCCCCCAGTGAGTGCCGTGTTCCATCCTCACCTGTTTGCTTAAAGTGCTTAAACTCCAGCTTTCCGCTGCCGGGAAATAGAACCTGCAGAATAACAAGCAGCCACGGCTCATCCACACAGCCTTTTGCTTGTGTCCAAGACTGGTATTGATGAAGGTGCAGCTTTTGAGTGTCTAAGGTGGACTTTCCTAACAGGGCATCCTAAGAAGGGCCTCTCTGGCTTTCTTTCCCCTCCAGGTGTGGTCTGGTGGCCCTGTGGATGGCAGGTTCTCTGCTCCACCTGCCTGAGGCCGTTTCCTTGGAAAGGATTGTGCAGGTGGCGTTGGAGAAAGAATACACGGCCCAAGGGGAAATGTTCTCGGGTGAGGAGAGAGGGCAGGTTCACCATTCTGCCAGTCCTGAGTCCCTGGAAATACTTCAGCCCACTGGCATCTTGATAACAGAAGCCCCACCCCCCTGTATGAGCCTGGTGGGGACCTGGGGTTGGATGAGGTGGGGCACTTGCCACCCCAGCACCACCTTTCCCTCTTCCAGCTGCCAACATGGCCAGGCTTGCTGCGGACGTGTTCCCTTGTCAAGTAGAGCTGCTCTCTGGAGGCCTGGAAGGACAGAACCACAAGAGGATCCTTCAGCATCTCAGTGCCGGCCGGCCTGTGCTGATTCCGTATCCTGCCTTTTGGAACCTGGCTGTGCACTGCAGGGGGTTGGGTGGGACTGTTCGTTTCCTTTCTTGCTCATTGATCCTGCTGGTGGTAGGAGGACAAGAGCTGGCCAGACACTGGATCGCTCCCCTTTTTGACCCTCGGCCAAGCCCTTAACACACAGTTCAGCTATGATGAGGATTCCAACCACGAGCCCTGTTTCCGGAGGGGCCACAAGGCTCACTGGGCTGTAGTCTCGGGTACGTTTGGCTGCCAGCTGCCACCCACACAGGGTGAAGAAGGGTGTCCTCCTGCAAGGCCTCAGGTTAGGCAGCTGTAGGTGACGGTTCATTTGGGAAGCCCAGCTTACGGGCTTCCTGGAGGCATCTCTTGGGCCCCTTGGGGAGAGTAGAGTGCTGGGCTAGAGGGACTCCTTTCGTCTGGCCTGGCAGCTGCCCCCTTCAGCCTGGCTTCTGCGTCTTCCTCCTAAGGAGCAAAGCGGCTGCAGAGTGCTCTGAAGGAAGCATTGCTTGTATCCGCCCGCAGGCAGGCAGGCAGGCGGCAGCTTCCAGGCTCTGCCCATCTTTGCTTCCAATGACTGCAGAGGCTTCCGTCCAGCCTCAAAGAGGCCAAGGGAACAGTCCCTGTGTGAGCTCTCAGAAGCCCAGCCCTGTCAAGTAGGGTCAGCTGTTCTCCTTTTCTCCTTGTGGTCAGGAATTCCGGGGGAGGAAGGCCAGCTTGTGCACAAGTAAAACAGCCACATTGTGATCTCCATCTCTTTTCTGCAACAGGGGTTCTCCTTGGGTTTAAGAGTGGCCTGCAGCTGCCAGCCTGCCAGCAAGACCGAGAGATCCCGGGTCTCTTTCATGCCAGCTCTGGAATCTCAGACCTCCCCTTGAGTGCCGTGGCGGAGACATACCTGCTCTCCAAACAGGGCAAGAGCTGCCGCTATCAGCTCTGGAGCTACGACCAGGTTTGCGAGAGCAATGCCCAGCTGACAGACTTCAGCCCCAAGCGGGCAGCCGATGGCAAGGTCTACGTGGTGCCAGCCGGGGGTGTGCAGGAGGGGCTGTGTGGCAAGGCAGTGCTGCTGTGGCCAGCTGACCTGGAGCACACCCAACACCAGTGAGTTGGCAAGGCCCTCAGGTATTTTGGGCCTGCAGCCGCCCTCCCAGAATCAGAGCTGGCTTTGAAGGAGAATTAGCCAAGTTCACCAAGGAAGAATTTGCCTCGACTCCCAGGTAGGTGATGGCAGGGTCCCAGTGGCTTCAGAGCAGCAGGAGGAAAGGACTTGAGTCTCCATGCTCTGCTCTCCTGTGATTTGCAGGCATCATCCCACCCACCCACCCACCATAGCAGCAGCATTTAATCTCTCCTGCCCCAGAGTCTAGAGGAACAACACTGCAGCTGCACACTCTGTACTGCCTGCTCTCTGTGCCACTCTTGCGGGAGAGACCATGAGAAGTGCAGAGATGGGCAGCTGCTGCAGCTGGGTCATTTGCTTGCCTCCCTTCCTTAGGTCATGGGTGACGGCAAGGTAGAGGCCTGTGGCAGCTACAGCAGGGGCTTGCACAGAAGCACTCAAGAGCAGTGTCTGGCCAGCAGGGGGGTCTCTTTCCCCTTAGCAGGAGGCCCTTCTTTCTGGCCAGGGTGCTGCCCCCCTGCCCACCAGGGCATCTGTTGTAAGCTCCGCTGCATGTGCAGGGCCAGTATTTGACCCCAGCCTTGCCAGCAGCCTTTCCCTTCTGCATCCCTCAGCAGCAAACTCTGGGCAAAAACATGCCAGAACAAGGAGAGCAAAACTGCACTCTTGGCTCCGGAACAGTCCTGAATATTTGAGCGCTTCTGCGGTCCAACCTTGAGAAGACTGGACGTTGGACGCAGCCCCTCAAGGGCCCGCTCCTTGGCAAACTGCTACCTGTTTCCCTCATCTGTGAAATAGGAGCGTGGAGGGCAAACAAAAGCTGTATTGTGTGCTTTGGGAATTAAAGTGATACATGGCAGAAGCATCGGTCTCGTCTGATTGGCAAAAATCCCTGAGGGGGAGGCTGGCTGTGAGGGGCAAAGCTCTGGCGAGCAGGAAATGCCATGAGGGGCTGCAAAGGTTGTGGACCAGCACAATGGTGACGGATGTTTGTGGCCTGGGTAAGGTTAGAGCTGGGGCTGCCTGGCCGTTTGGCGTCAGCCGCGTGCTTTCTTCCTCCCGCGCTGGTGCTATTTTCAGCTGTCTCCCTCTGCCATTGTCCACTTCCACAGCCCTTCCTTGGGCGGCAACAGGAAACAGGGATGCTTTTGTGGCCTGCTCCCTAAATAGCTTCTCTGTCCTTGCTCTGGAAAGAGTGGGTTCTCAGGGCTCCCGCTGCCTGGCCTTGTGGGTCTAGGTAAAGGCCCTCCCCTCATCAGCCCTAGAGACAGAGGATTCAAGGCAACCTGCCAGTGCCGTCCCTTACAGCAACACGCAGGTGTGCATCTAGGCCGTAACTGGGCAGTGTTGCCACTGGGAATGCACAGGGATTAGTTCCATCCCCATGCGGGGGTCATGGGGTCAAGCTTCAAAGCCCACCCACCCTCCAAGAAGAGACTGCACACAACTTGCTCCTTTCAGAAAACTGTTTGAAGTGTCAAAACGTACAAAAGGCATTCACAAGAGGAGCTGCCCTTTTCTCCAGGGGAAGGGAGCAAGCCATCCTTGCCCACAGCATCTCAAACACCAACACCAGCCCAGGGAAGATTTCTCCTTGGTAAACCATCCAAAATTTAGCACCATAATCGGGCAGCCTGGCCAAAGCCAGGGGCGGGGGGAGAACGATTTCTAGAAGGCTTTGCAAAAGTGGTGCTTCCCTGACCCTCGGAGGCAGCCCCATGATAAGAAACCTAAATTAGCCGGAAGATGAACACTATCCTTCA
>JAJKFI010000022.1:13582258-13620686 GCA_029204185.1 Lerista edwardsae
CCCCGACTTGTTTGGGGGAATAAATATTGAGTAAGCGCCTCCTTTGCTTTGGTGCTGTTCAGGGTTCTCCAGCTCCCGAGAAGTCCTTGTTCTGGGGCCGCAGAAGAACCTGGCCTCGCACCAGGGTGCCCCCCCCCCAGTCTCGGCTCCCTCCCTGTTTCCAGGGCCTGCTTGGTCTTGGTCCGCAAGAGTTTCTTCCCTGCTTTGTGCAACAGTTCCTGAGAGGTGCAGTCAGGCTCCCAACCAACCCCTTGCTCTGTCGCAGCCCCCCAGCTTGTTTAAACCAGGGCCGTCCTCCAGCGCTGACCTCCTGGCCGGCAACGGGGGGGGGGGATTTGAATGCCAGCAGAGCTCTGTCCAGGGCCTTCCTGGTTGCGGTAGCATATATGGCTGAATAAATTAAAGGCAGGGCCGGGGACCCCACCGCAGGCCGGCTCACTCCCGCAGCATGTTCTCCAAGGTGGCGACGAGGTTGTCCAGGCCCCACAGGTAGCCGTCCTCGTGGTTCCCCTCCAGCCACGGCAGCCGGTGGGTCAGTGTCAGTCGTGCAGGCAGTGGCACAGTTTTGCCAAAGTCTATCATCCAGACCCGGGCCAGCCCGCTCCGGTCGTGGACAAAGAGCAAGGAGCTGCCAACCACCTGGAAGCGAGACAGAGAGAGAGAGTTCAGACCAGACCCCAGGCGGGAGGGACCCCTGGACTCGAGGGGAGGGGAGGGGACCAGAACAGCGGGCAGGAAATGGAGACCTGTCGCGAGAGGCCATGCCAGGCAGGGCAGATAAACGGACTGGGGTCCAAGCTCAAACCCGGACTGGGGCGGTCTGGACTCCAGCTAGCCTGGCCAGGAGGGGACGCAACGGGCATCAGTCTGCGCCGCAAGAAAGGCCCCTCCAAGGACAGGCCTGGATCGTGCAGCAGCCCGCAGGCCCCAGCGCTGGGCCCCCACCCACCTCGTGCGTCCTGAAGAACTCTGACTGCTCCAGGGTCACCCGCACCTCCTTCAGCCGCCCGAGGTAGCTCGCCTGGAGGAGCAGAGGCCAGTGTCAGGGAGCCAGGCAGGCGCGTGCCAGCGGGAGGCGAGCCAGCCCCTGATCCCCTGATCCCCTCGCCCCCACTCCCAAGGGGCCCCGCAGAGCCACTGCTGGGGACTCTCTAGGCCCCTGGTCTGCGGGGGGTTGGGGGGCTGTGCTTGGCAGCAGAGCAAGGCCCCGAGCCTGGACAGTGGGCGGTGGGGAGCCTCTCGGGAAGGGCGCCTGGCAGGGCGACTGTGAGGCTGGCTCTGCGCAAGGCAGGCCTGGGTGTTCCGCCCGGCCACGCGAGGACTCTGCTGCGGGCTCCGAGAGTCGGCGGCCACACGCGGCTGCAGTCCTTCAGCACACGACAGAGCATCGTGCCACAACCTGCGCATGTGGCGGGAGGAGACCCGCATCCCCCCCATCCCCCATGGGCAGAAAGATGCGGGCCAAAGACACAGAAGAGGCGCTGGAGAACCCTGGCGGGGGGGGGTGTCCCCCTTTCCAGCCACGGTCTGCAAGCCTCAGGGAAGCAGCGGAGGAGCCCCTGAGCAGAGCCCCATCTCCTGCCCACGTGCAGACAGTGCGCAGCGGTCGGCCCTCACCAGCAGGCTTCTGTCGCCGTCCACGAAGTCCCAGGCCGCCTGCGCCACCTGCTCCGGCTGCCGGGTGGTCTTGAAGCTGGTGTTGCAGGTGCCGTCCGCCTTCTGGGAGGGAGGGAGGGAGGGAGAGAACATAAGAACATAAGAAGAGCCCTGCTGGATCAGGCCAAAGGCCCATCTAGTCCAGCTTCCTGTATCTCACAGCGGCCCACCAGGTGCCCCAGGAAGGCATGAGACTACAAGATGCTTGCATCCTGTTGCCACTCCCTTGCACCTGGTACCAGTAGCCCATCACCTATGTAAGGAGGTTGCACAATCCATCATTGCCTATAGCCCACGATGGACCTTTCCTCCAGATATCTGTCCAATCCCCTCTTGAAGGCATCAAGACCAGATGCCATCACCACCTTCTGTGGCAAGGAGTTCCACAGATTAACTACCCGCTGGGTAAAAAAGTACTTCCTTTTATCTGTTTTAACTCTCCCAACCCTCAGTTTTAGCGGATGCCCCCTGGTTCTGGTGTTTTGAGAGAGGGAAAAGAACATCCCTCTATCGACTCTATCCCTTCCATGCAGAATTTTGTATGTCTCAATCATGTCCCCCCTCAGGCGCCTTTTTTCTAGACTGAAGAGCCCCAAACGCTGCAGTCTTTCTTCATAAGGGAGGTGCCCCAGCCCCGTCATCATTTTTGTCGCTCTCTTCTGCACCTTTTCCAACTCCACTATGTCCTTTTTAAGATGCGGCGACCAGAACTGGACACAATATTCCAGGTGTGGCCTTAACATCGATTTGTACAATGGCAGGATAATATTGGCTGTTTTATTCTCAACCCCTTTTTTAATGACCCCAAGCATGGAATTGGCCTTCTTAATTGCTGACGCACACTGGGTCGATACCTTCATTGAATTGTCCACCAGCACCCCGAGATCTCTCTCCTGAGCTGTCACAGACAGCTCAGAACCCATTAGCCTATAGGTAAAGTTTTGGTTTTTTGCCCCAACGTGCATCACTTTACATTTGTTTACGTTGAAACGCATCTGCCATTTGGCTGCCCATTCCCCCAACTTGGAGAGATCCTTCTGGAGCTCTTCACAATCCTCTCTGGTTTTCACCACCCGGAAAAGTTTTGTGTCATCTGCAAACTTGGCCACCTCACTGCTTATCCCTGTCTCCATTTCATTTATGAACAAATTGAAAAGCAGCGGCCCCAAGACAGATCCCTGGGGCACTCCGCTTTTCACCTCTCTCCATTGTGAAAATTGCCCATTGACCCCCACTCTCTGTTTCCTGGCCCTCAACCAATTCTGGATCCATAAGAGGACCTGCCCTCTTATTCCCTGACTGTGAAGTTTCTTTAGCAGTCTTTGGTGGGGGACCTTGTCAAATGCCTTCTGAAAATCTAGGTATATGATATCCACAGGTTCACCCACATCCATGAGGGAGGGGGGCTGTCAGCCAGCGGGGCAGGAGCGCAGAGGGACGTGGGCTGGCCAGCCGGGGCGGGCAGGAGGCTGCCGAGCAGGGCACCCCTTCCGCTGGGCAGGTGCTCGGGTGCCCCGAGTGGCGCCCTGGTGGCAGAAGCTGGCCCCCCTCCAGGCAAGGCAGGGCTGTGCTGGGAGCCCCCCCCTCACCTTGATGCCCTCGATGCGGAAGCCGAGCGTGGTGGTGGAGCTGAGCGTCTCCCGCCACTGCATGTAGCGCGGCTTCAGGACCCCGCGCTGGGCGTGCTCCTCCGGCGTGGGCGCAGCCGGGTCCACGGCCAGCATCTTCTCGTACATGTCCCTGCGGGGGCGGGGCTGCTCCCGGGCCTTCTCCAGCTCCTCCTCCAGGTAGGTCCTGGGCGGGAGGCACAGGGGAGGGAGGCGGGAGGTCAGGCGGGGCGGGGCGAGGCGAGGTGCCCCCCCAGGGCCTTCCGGCCGGCTGTGCGGAGGGTGCCCGGCCTCACCTGACCCCCATCTTGCAGTCCATGATCGAGGGGGCGTCGAAGGCCGCCAGCAGGTCCTCCATCTGGATGTAGGTCTCGCCGTCCTGCTCCACCAGGCCGTGGTAGGCCGGGACGTACGGGCGGAGCACGTCGCACTCCAGGCGCTCCAGGCACCGCTGCTCACCGGGGCAGAACCTCTTCAGGACGCGGCCGGCCCCCCCGGCCCTGAAGTTGCCTGCGGGCAGAGGGAAGGCGGGCAGTGGCACAGCGCATTGGGGCCTTGTGGCTGCCCGCCCCCCACCCCCCGCGGCGTAATATGGGCAGAAAGGTTCCCAAAGTGGTTTCCGCTTTCTACAGGAAGGTTCCCAAAGTGGTTTCCAGCGACAATCAAGAGGCCCCCTTGAAAGGGACCGTCGCCCCCCGCTATGCACCAGAGGTTTACTCTGCCCTGGGCGGGGGCACCAGTGCCCGGGCAGCACCGCCCACCAAGCGGTGCTGGGAAAAGGCCTCCCCCTCTGCCCGCGGCGGAGCGAGAGTCTCGGGGGAAGAGACGCCCAGGCGGGAGAGGGAGCCTGCCCCACGCCCTGCGATCCCGACTGCGCCAGAAGCAGAGCACCACTGCGCAGACGCCCCCCCCCCCACTCACCTGCGTGGCCAGCCAGCTGCACCCACGGGCAGCGCTTCCGGAAGGAGACCACGCAGGGCGGCCAGCACACCATGCCCTTCAGCTTCCGCCACGGCTTGGGCTGGAAGAGAAAGCAAAGAGGCGCGTGAGGGGGGGGAAGGTTGTCCCCGCGGACGGGGGCCTTCACAGGGTCCTCTGGAAAGAAAAGGGTGCACTTGTCAACCGCGGGGGGGGGGAAATGCCCCCCCCCACAGCCCTGCCTTGGCCTCCCTCCAGGCGCTCGTCCCCCAGAGCCTTTCATGGGAAATGGTGCCGGGAGACGGCTCAGTGCTTTCGCTGGCACAGGACTGCCTGCGGGCAGCCCAGGAAGAGCGGGCACCAAGTCCCACCTGCCCTTGGCAGAGCAGTCCCCCGTGCACCGCACCCCAGGGGGAGCAGCAGCAGCAGCCACACGTGCCCACAGCAGAGCCGTATTACCCCCCAGAGTGCGCCTCCTCTCGGCCGGAGCACAGCACCCAGAGCCCCTTGGCTATCCTAAGGCTCGGCGAGGGGGGCGTGTCGCGTATCGTGTCATCGCCTCTGTACATGGGCAGAAGGCATTTTCTGCTCAGACGAGGGCCAAAGCTGCCTGTGCACCCCGCATTCGTGCGGGGCAGTTCTGAAGCCAGCCAGGACGGGGCGGGTCCAGCGGGAGGGGGCAGGCGGGGGGACGGGGTCCTCTGGTCACAACTGGGGTGGGGAGGGGTTCGAGGGATAGACGCTCGCTTCCCAGGGGCAGAGCTCCGCTCCGCTCTCCCCAGCCACGCGCCACTGCTGTCAAGAGGCAGATGCCTCCGAGCACGTGAAGAGTGCGCTGCCCACACTGCCGGGAAGCCGCGACCAGTCTCCGCACGAGCCAGAGCGCTCTTCGCGTGATTCCTGCAGCGGCGGGCGGGGGCGGCGGGAGCCTCCCCTGCCGAGGCTCGCCACGCGGAAGGACCCCCGACGGCGGCTCAGCGCGGGCCCCGAGGGAGGGGGCGCGCGGGCCCGGCGGGGGCTACTTACTCGGCGGGGGGCCCCGTCCAGCTTCCTCATCCCGCCCCGCCCCGCCCCGCGCAGCAGGCGCGCGCAAGAGGCTCGGGCCGGGCGCCCCGCCGGGCTCTTCTGTTGCCGCTGCGCGCTATTTGCGGCCCGGGAGCGCCGCCCCGCCCGGCCACTTTCGGGGGCGGGGCGCGGCCGCTTCTGCCTGCAGGTCGCCCGGCAACGGGTAATTTTCCATGACCGCAGAAGGAGGGAGGCGGCGGGGCTGGCTGGCTGGCGGGCGGGACGGTGGGAGGGCGCTGCGGCAGCAATGGCGGGTCCCGGAGCTCAGATGCGCGGAGCCGGGTCGTGGCCGCCCCACCGCACTCTGCTCATGCCCAGGAGCACGGGCCGGCCCACACCCTCGCAGGGCCTCAGAGCAGGCCTGGGGGAAGGGGATGCCGGGCCATCCGCTGGGCTCGTCCCTCTCTCTCTCTGCCATCCGCACCGTGGCCTTTGGCTGGCCTGGCGTTAGCTGGCGTAACCTTCCTCCGGTTAGCTGGGCTCCCTTTCTCTTGGGTATGGGTACGAATGTCGGTTTTGTCCATGGGCTGCTGCATGTTGGTGGGTGTCTTTGCATTTTTATTTCCCTGGCTAGGGCCCTTGAAGACCCTCTTTAGGGTGGAAAAGCAGCCTGGGTGGAGCCTTGTGGACACAAGCGCCGTGGGAAAGCTGTGCCAAGCAGAGGCGTTTCTACAGGGACGGCAAAGCTCTAAGTTTTGCAAGAAGCCTTACCCTATCATGTAAATCCCTCCTCTCCCTTGCTGCTGTAGCCAGTAAGCAACGCCAAGATTGGCTAAAACGGTGCAGGAGAGGAGTGATTTCCACTGCAAGGTAAGGCTTCTTGCAAAACTTAGAGCTTTGCCATCCCTGTAGAAACGCCTCTGGTGCCAAGAAGACTTCCATCTGCCCCCCCCTTCAGCCTCCATTCCTTAGCCAGGAAATGGGAACAATGATTCACAAGAACGGCAAAATATGATCCCTCTACACAACAGGGCCAGTGTGGAAGCCAAGCAAACCGCGGCCCCCTCTCCACATCTGAGCAGCAGGAGAGGCAGCAGCTGGGAGCTGTTCTCACGTGGGCCAAACCTGCGCGTGCCACGCCGGGAACTGCCAGGCAGCCACCCTGGGCTCCCCTCCACAGCAGCTCCACTCAAACAAGCCCCGGCAGGGGGAGGAAGCGCCAGCGGGAGGGCTGGGAAAACAGGCCCAGCCGGGCCCCAGGCGCACCTCTCTCACCAGGTGAGTCAGCCGAGCTGCAGGTCCCGTTCCCAGGTCACAGCCAGGCCCCGCCCCCGCTCCCGGTTTCGGTGCCTCCGACACAAGGCCAGGAGCGAGCAGCCGCGTGAATCAGTGTGTGTGAGGCTGCCTCTGGAAACGCAGGATTACTCGCTAGGCAGGAAGTGAGCACCTCAGAGGCACAGTGAGCCCATCTCCCAGGGAGGGACAAAGAAAGCCCCCAGAAGTCGCCGATTCCCAGAGAGAGGTGCTGGGATGCCAGCTGGGGGGGGGCTGATGTGGCAGTCAAGGGCAAGAGCACTCTGCGCATTCTCAGAGGCACCTCGCAGAACACAATTAACTCACACAGGTTCTCTGCCTCCTTCCCCAGCAGACATATCATCCCAGAAACTGGCATTCTGATCTTTGGCTGGTACAAAGCAGTGGCAGGCTCCTTACGGGGCAGAGGCCTGCAATCAAGTGAGCACCTCTCAGCAATCAAGACAATCCTGGCTATCAAAGAAGGGTGCTTGTTTTTAAAAGTGATGCTTATTCAAAACAGACCTTTCTCACTGTGTCAGAAACACTCAGCCTGCCACTGTCGCTATCAGCACCATCTTGTACATGCCGATCTGTCATGGCACAAGCCCCAACATCCAGAAAACGGCAACACACAGCACAGAAGGCCAAGCTGCCGGGCAGGAGCTGCCCCTAGGAAAACACGCGGGCCTGAGAAGGCGGCATGCTTCAGTCCTGCTCAAGGCCCAGAATCAAAAAGGAAAATACCTGCGGGGTGGCCTGAAACTACAGAAACTGGGGGGGGAGGGCAAGACGTGGGGGGAGCCCCGTTGATGTTGCCAACTCCGAAGTGCTTTCATTTCAAAGAAGGGGGAAAGTGCAGGGTTAGTCAGATTTCCCTCCCTGACTTTGCTCTGTGCAAGGGAGAAAAACCCGTGTCATGAAGAACGTTCTTTCAAAACAGGAAAATGTGACTCTTGCCTGACCAGAACCGGCGAAGGGCCAGGATGCCGAAAGTCAAGTTGTTTTGACTTCAGCCCTCAGTGGAATGGAAACACTTTGCACACCCAGCACTCGCTGGCCAGGAGAACCCATCGCGTCACAGCGAGAGGGAGGAGGCAGGTTGCGAAAGGTCAGGCAGGGTTGCCAAGCCAAAGCGAGGCTGGGGCATTGAGGGCGGCACTTTCCCGGGGGGGGGCATTAGAGGCTTCCTCCAAGGCCCAGTCTTGCATCAGCACCAGCAGCGACTGGGGCTGGGCACGTCGGGGGGGGCAGAGTAAAGGCTGGGCCAATGGATCCTGGTAAGACAGCACCAGCCATTCAGACATCCCATTGAAATCAGTGGGCTGACTTCTGAGTAAATGTGCCTAGAGTTGAGCTGCAGGAATAAGATCCTGACTTGGACTGAAGCTCCACCACCGGCCTCCAGAGAACAGTGGACCAGGAAGCCCCCCCCCCCATCTGCTCCTTCCTTCCCACACCTATCCTTCTGCCATGTTCAAGAGTAGGAACACTTGCAAAGCAGCGGTAACCACAAGCATTTGTTTGTCTCCGTCACTCGCCCCCCCCCCCCGTTGCATCATGCAAAGCAAACGGGGAAAAAATACCAGGTTCCTGAAATGCGTGAAAGGGCCCCAATCCCAGCCCCAGACACTGATCTCCGTGCAAACGTGGAGAAAAGGCTGATTCCAGGCAGTGGGCCGCCTCCTTTCCCCAGAGCAGCACCCCACACATGGACACTTCTCCATGCTCCTCGGGGACACACAGAGTCCTGCCCACCCACCTGGCAGATGACCGCTGGGGTGGCCACACATATCATGGAGCAGGAAAGCTGGCTGGCTGGCAAGTCCCAGCGCATCAAGGCCAGAGGGGCAGCCCACTACTGTCTCGGGGCAGAGCAGGCACCCCAGCAAGCAAGCCCCACGCCCTGCAGCCCCAAGTGGCCAGCTTGGGGGGGCGGCTCACCAACCACAGCCCTCTCCTGCTGTTCACCCTCCCTTGCAACTGCTCTTGAGAGACCCTCCTGCTCCTCCAGCACTTCCAGTCCCCTCTGATGGCCGCTCCAGCTGGCAGCCAGCATCAGCATCACATACTGCAGCTGGACGGTAAATTCAGCACCTTTTGGGTCTGGCTTGAACGCCCCCCCCCCCATTTCACACCACAAACCCAAGTGGTTTAACACTCAGGCCGCACCTCTCAAATACGCAAAGCCTTTGGCGCCTTGTTCCAGTAACTCTCACAACAGCCCTCTCAGGTAGGCCAAAGGCAGGCACCAGCTGCATCCTCTTCGACCAGCAGCCCTGCCGCTGCCCCTAATGAGGGGAAGGCGCTTAACCGACTGGTAAGAACCCCCTTTGCTCAGGAGGAGGCTATTAGCGGCTGTCAGCCAGATGGAAACTTCCTGCTCAGGAGCAGTCTACCGCCAAATGTGGGGGGGGGGCTAATGCTTCCTCACTCCTCAGAGCAGAAAGCTGGGCCAGATGGGCCTTGGGGGCTGAGCCAGCGGCGGCCAGGCTCTTCTGAAATAGAGCCCCGACGTTAAGCGCAGTCTACCTCCAGTTCCCAACCAGCTGAGGACCAGCAGCGTGAGCGGAGTTCATGGGCTCCTGCTGGCTGCTGCGGGAAGCAGGCCGGCTGGGTGCGGGTCCTGCTGGTGTCGACGACCGCCGCCTTTGCTCCGCCAGCCGGCCCAACTCGGCCGCGATTGTCCGCCCGCATCGGCTGATTCCTCCGAGGGCGGCCCAGCCGAGCGCCTTTGCGCTCCCCGCCAGCAGCCCGCCCGGCCCAATTCGCGGCAGCATTTCGGAAGCACCTGAAAATCCGCGCCGGCCCCGCGACTCGACAGCTTGCCGGGAGTGAGGCGCGGCGATCGCCGGCCCTGGCTTTCCGAGGAAGAGTCGCGCGGCGGGGTCGTCCGAAGACGCGAGTGTGGGGGCTCTGCTCCGGAGGAAGCGCGAGAGCGGTAGCACAGGCAGGCACGCGCCGGGATCGGGTCGCTGCGCCCCCGCTGCTGCCCGCGGCTTACCTGCTCGCCGGCCTCGACACCGCCTGCGCTGGAGCCCGGGAGCGGGGCCTGCCCGGCCGGCTGCACCCCGCCTCCTCCCGCTGCTGCTACGTCCAAGCGCATCGCCCTCTCTCCAACCCGCCGCCGCCGCCGCCCTCCTCCGGAGCCAGCGCGCCCCGCCCCAGCCCGGCCCCCGAGCGGGAGGAGCCACCACGCCCTGCCCCCAGCTGGGGCGCCCCAGGCTGGCACGCAGGAGGCCGTGCTTGGCAGTGCGCGCGCCCAGCACCCTTCTGGCCACCCATCGCCCCAGCGGTCCGAGGCAGGCCTGAGCTCCACCACCTGCCCCGGGGCTGGCGAGGGGCCCTGGGCCCGCTCCTATCCTCCGCGCTTCCTTTCCTGCTCAGGGAGTGGGAGGGGCAGACGGGGGCGGAGCATTTGCCATCTACCTCCAGTGCTGCCAAGAGATCTAGGCCAACCCTGGTCGGTCACTGGCTGCTGGGCACGGGAGGCCACATTCTGGGCTCACTTGGGGTCCTGCCAGGGCTACCATAAGGTGCTCAGCCAGGGAAGCCCTGGCTGCATCCAGTGGTGTCATCTAAATGATTTAAGAACAGGTACTCACTTTTGATTGGCACGTGTCGGGACCCGCCCACCGGAAGTGATGTCATAAGCCAGAAGTGAGGTCGTGGCAGGAAGTGACATGAAAAAGCCCTTTTTGAGGCCTCAGACAATTTTAAACTGACCCAACAGTTGCAACAGTATTCAACAGCACCCCCAGAACGTGTGAAGGAGGCCTGGCATCATGTTAAAACCCCAGAGCAACTCATTTTTCAGTGGCAAGGAAAGGAAAGGCTCCGCTCGCTGCCTGCCTGGCTCTGAGAATATGCAGGCAACTCAAACATGCAGGAAATTCAAACATTGCAGAGGGTGGAGTCGACGAGTGGGCGGGCGAATGGGCGGGGCCAGCTGTAATCCTAGAAACCGGTACTCGCGTACCCCCGCGTACCCCCTGCATGACATCACTGGCTGCATCCACCCGGACCTCCTCCTCACATCCTGCTTCTTTCCAGGAGCAACGTCTGCCTGGCCTTCTGCCCAGAGCCTCACTCCTCTGATCCCAGAGGGCCCTGAGGCCAGCGCGTGAGTCATGCTTCTGGGGGGGGGCATCACTCCTCAGTCCTGATGTGGAGCTCTGGCATCAAGGCCCTCTTGTGCCATCTGCCCGAGTGTCAGCAAGTGCTGCTGCGTCACCCAAGGCCGCAGGGAGAGTCTTCAGAGAATCAGGGAGGCAACACGAGCGGGGTGGGGGTGGGACTCCTGCAAAGCATGGCCACAGGAAGCAGAGAGTGGACATGTGGCTTCTGCCCCCTGTCCCACTGAGCCTCCACCACACACAGGAAAGGACACACACACACACACACATACACATGGTTGAGCAAGAGCCTCTTGCAGAGTTCAGTGGCAAGGTCACTCCTTTTATTTCCTCACCAGGCAAATTCTTTCTGATGCCAACAGGTTGATTTTGGCTGCAATATATATATATATATACATTTTTAAGCTACAGATATTTCCAAAAGGAGGTTATTCCACTGTTGCTCTGCCGGCACATGACAGCCCTGGCCGAGCCCCTCCCTCTCCACACTTCATCAACCCCCAGCTTCTTTGTTCTGTGCAGCACTGCCAGGACTGGAGCACCACTCAGCACAGCACATCCGAGGAACCATCTGTCCAAGTTATGTCGCAACAACCAGCCGTGCTCCCTGACACTCATCTGAGCATGCTGTGCGGTGCTCCCTGGAAGAAAAGTGCAGGCTGCAGATAGTGCTTCACTTCCTGTCAATATCCCCGAGAATTTTAAAAGGCAGCCTTGGAATTTACAAGGCTGACTCATTCCTGTTGGATGCTTTTCATCTGATCAGCATTTATCATCACAGCCTTTCCCTGGAGGCACAAGCCTGCTCCAGAGCCCTGGCCCCAGATTGCTCAATACAAGCATGTAGCCCAGTTTGTTCTCTGATGCAGAGGCAGGAAGCTGCTCGCTGGGGAGGTGTGGGGACATCATGGAGTTATTAACCCTTGCTTGGGACCAGCAGGAAATGCTGCTCAGCCAACCCATGTGATGTAATTCACAGCAGCCCCTATCCTGGAACACCCCAGTCTTTGAACATGGGGTTGTCATAAAGGGCCACTGAGCATGTGCAAAGTAAGGCTGCAATTTAGCATTCAAGTATTGACCAAGGGCCAAATTCCAGCTCTGCTCTTTGCTCCAGAAGCGACTTTGTGGCCTCTTGTCAGAGCAGCTAGGCACACTTCAGAGGGCTGCCTGACAATTCTTGGAGGGGTAGGCAGCCCTTCGGAGCCTCGTGAGGCCACGGGGGCGGCACATAAGAACGTAAGAAGAGCCCCTATGCTGGATCAGGCCAAAGGCCCATCTAGTCCAGCTTCCTGTATCTCACAGCGGCCCCACCAGGTGCCCCAGGGAGGCACGAGACAAGAAGATGCTTGCATCCTGTGGCCACTCCCTTGCACCCTGTACCAGTAGCCCACCACCTTTGTACGGAGGTTGCACAATCCATCATGGCCTACAGCCCACGATGGACCTTTCCTCCAGAAATCCATCCAATCCCCTCTTAAAGGCATCCAGATCAGATGCCATCACCACCTCCTGTGGCAAAGAGTTCCACAGGTTAACTACCCGCTGGGTAAAAAAGTACTTCCTTTTATCTGTTTTAACTCTCCCAACCCTCAGTTTTAGCGGATGCCCCCTGGTGGTGTGCCATGGACGCTGACCCCCACCGGATTGCCCCTGCTACTGCTTCCCACCTCCACTACCACCCTGCGTAGCCTGCCTCTGGAGCACCCAAGGAGCACCCGAGCCCTGCTGCCAGCCCCCTCTCTCCCCTGCAGTGAGCCCCCGACACTGCTGGATGCAGCTGGGGTTCCCTGGACGCTGTGCAGGAGCTTCTTCCTGCGACCCCAAAGGCCGGCGCTCCTCCGTCTCGGCACTGGGAGACCGGTGGGAGCGCCAGTTCTGCTCCTCCGCTTCGAGGGGGACTTGCTGGAGCATGAGGCAGCACAGCCCAGGCATGGAGGAACGGCGCATGCGCGCTGAGAGCCCAGTGTGGGCAACGCAAGGAGGTTTTAATAACAGTAGGCGGCATTACATCCCCATGAAGGTATTGGGGCAACGCCTCCGCGCTCCCAGGCGCTCCCATTAAGGTAAGATAACAGGAGGGGACATGCCTTAAGAAGAAATAGCAGCCAAATGAGGCCAGGGGGCGGGCTTAGCAGCCATGTTGGCACACTCAAAACATTGCTCATTCCAAGCATTTCAGATTGCTTTGCTCGTACTGTTTAGGACTGAATAGTTTATTCCTTAAATAAAAACTTACGAAAATAAAAACGTGTGATCGTGTAGAAACATTATTGGTAACCTTATTATGAGTTAATATGCACTTACAAGGTTTAATTCCTCTTAATTATATTACTGAACATACCGGACGAAATGCTACTTGCTGTCTATTTAAACTCAGATTGCACTGTTTTCACAGACTCATTTTTTGAAATCTACACAACCAAAAATAAAGTGTGAACGGGAAGGAAAGAAAAAAAGGGGAGGGTGGGCAAAAATTAGATAAATATGTAGGAAAATTTCATTAAAATCTCTTCATAACACAAGTAGTTGTCAATATGAGAGTAGTTCTTTTTTACTTCTAGACTATTAAGAGTATTTTTTTAAACTTCTACACTCACCCCTCCCCATAAAACAAATTCTGTTAATGTTCAGAATTTCAAAAATATTACCGTAGAAAATGGAAGGCGGGAAAAAAAGTGTAAACGGGAAGGGGGGAAAAGGAGGGGGAATTTTTTTTTTTTACCTTCTAGACCATTAACAGTGGGTGTCAGAAAATGGTGAATAAGACTGCTAGGAACAACAAGAAATTACACAGCTTCAAAAAATAATGCACTCACTGTCTCAGTTAACGGTTGTTTTATTGAACCGATGTAATGTGAATACATGAATCTTTCCGTGGAAATTAAATCCCATTTTTCGTACAGCGATTCGCACACCCGTATGCAGAACACGCAGGCATGCTTAAAGAGGTTGAGATTAACTTTTACACGCGTGCAGGGAGATTTTTATTCGTGAATTCGCGGCAATCCTCCTTCTTGGCGGCAATGATCTGAGTCAGCCATTTTTGGCAGTCATCGGCTTCAAGAAAATGATGTCATGTCCCCTCCTGTTATCTTACCTTTATGGGCGCTGACTATTGGCTGCGTCCTTCCGGCGGCGAGCTCTGGCCTGTGATTGGGCGCTCCCTGAGCCGACCAGCAGGTAGGCGGAGCTAAGCCCAACCGGAAGTGGGAGCCGGGTCGGACTGCGGTGGGGACTGGCAGTCGGGTTGACTTCCGTTTCCCGTCTGGGCTGCGTGCGGGATGCCCTGGTGGAGGCCGGCGGGCAGGGTGGCGCTGTGGGGGCCCCGGCCGGGCCGGCCCCGTCGCGTCCACCGGAGCGCCTCCCTCGGGGCCCTCTCGGCCGAGGACATCCGCAGAGCCCGCGAGGCCCGCCCGCCGGAGAGCCCGGGCAGGCCGAGGCAGAGGGTGAGCGCGGCGGCCTGGGGAGAGGGGGGGCTCTGGGGGTCGTCGGCCGGCCTGCCTGCCTGCCTGCCTGCCTGCCTGCCGCGCCCGCCCTGCGGAGCCTCTCGCCTGAGCGGACCGCCCCGGCCTGCATTGAGCCCATCAGCCGGGCCGGGCCGGGCCGGGCTTCGGCGGCCCCCCGCCCCGCCTCTTCGGCTGGCGGCCTTTCCTCGGGCCCTCTGACTCCCCTGCTTGCTCCTCAGCTCAGCGAGAGCGCCCGGGAGCGGAAAGTGCCGGTGTCGCGTGTCAGGCGGCTTGCGGGCTTCGGAGGTAGGAGCCGCCGAGCGGGAGAATGGACGGGGGTGGCCAGAGTGGGTCGTGGGGATGTTGGGACAGTCGGTCGCCTGTTTTGTGGATTTGCAGAGGAGCCTGCCCTGCGGCCTCTGCTTGGCACGTCACAAGCAGCCCTGGACACTGCTGTTCTTTTTTTCCAGGCTTGGCTGTCGGTCTGGGTCTTGGAGCCTTCGTGGAAGTGATGAGGAACTCGCTGAATGGGGAGCCGAAGCCCAAAGGTGAGCCTGTGTGCCAGTGGGAAGGGCCAGGTCCTGCTCTTTCCTCCTCAGCTTTCGGGGCTGTTCCTGCTGCCTCCTGTTATCTCCAGAGCAGTGAAGATGATCGAGGGCTAGTTTGCAGAAGAGCTGTGACATCCAGGGCCACCTTTCTTTGCCCCAAGATCCACATCCTTGCTTTTCATTTTTGACCAGAGCTCTCAGGTGCTCACTGTGTATTTAAAATAGAACAATTCTGTTGAAAACCTTCAAACTTTGAAAAAGAAAACTGCAAAAGCACCACCAAATGCAGAAGAAGTTTAGAGGAGGAAAGCTGGATCAAGAACAAGGGAATCAGCAGGAAGGGGGAATTGCTCAGTGACAGAGCACCACCTTGGTGTGCAAAAGATCCCAGGGTGATCCCTACCTGGACGTTTAGGTAGCAGCAGCTTGCAGGGAAGATCTGTTCAAGACCCTGGAGGGCCTCTGCCAGTCGGAGGAGGTGGTACAGTCTCCCACCCAGTTCTTAGGCGGGAGCATTTGGGGGTTCTAGCTTATGCTTGACTGATGAGCATTTGGGTGACAACTGATACTGACTGGGACAGGGAATGACTTGGCTCAGGCACTCCTGTTCCTCCTCCCCCATAGATGGCAGCTTCTGGCTGGACTCCAACCCCTTTTTGTCCGAGGCCAATGCAGAGCGGATTGTTGACACTCTCTGCAGGATGCGCGGGGCAGCCCTCAAGGTTGGCCAGATGCTGAGCATTCAAGGTATGGAGAGAGCCCCTCCCCAGCAAGCGCGAAAGTGTGTGTGTGGGGGGGGGGGGAATCCAGGCTGGACACAGGTGTCATTTTGGAGGGCTCATCAGGTCAGTACGTTTGCTCTGGAAGGCTGCTGTTCCTTCCCTGAGTGGCCACACAGGGTTGGACTGAAGGGTCAGATCTGCCCTTCTCAGCCTTTTCCTTCCAGGCAACCCTGGGAGCTCCAGAGCCAAACGTGAGGAGGGCCGCATTAGTTGCTGCGGCCTGGCATGCAGAAGCCAATGAAGCGTGCGTTTAGCAGAGGCGCATGGCTGTTTCTCCAACATCCTTGGGCTTTATAAGCACGTGCATCAGGGCCTCCAGCTCACTCTCCTGCCGTTCTAGTGGTAGCCGTGAGGCCCTACGAGCAGATGGTGCCCTGTGTCCCACGTCAGCCCATCACGGGCCTGGCTTTCGCGGTCTTGGCTGCTGCCCATGGCAGAGACTCTGCAGGGTCCCTTCCAGCCTTGCTGCCTGCACTCCTTTTGACTGGTGCTGAGCCCGGGCCTTGTGCAAGCGAGCCACAGAGCAGTGAGGCTCCCCTGGGGGAGTGTGGGCTGTTGGAGCAGGGCCCCCACCTCCCCATTCCCCCCACAGACAACAACTTCATCAATCCCCAGCTGCAGCGGATCTTTGAGCGCGTCCGCCAAAGCGCAGACTTCATGCCCTCCTCTCAGACGAAGGTGAGTGGCAGGCGTTCTTCAGCTGCAGGCAGAGGGTGGGGAGGGCTCAGGCTGAGGTTTCACCCTGTTCTGCAAGTGCCTTTTCCATGGCGGTGCTCTTTGCTTTGACCCATTCTGGATTTCTCTGGGCGGGAGAATTAGGAGGGTGCTCTGGGCTTGGGAACAAGAAAGTTGGCTTTAGTAGTCCCAGACTCTCTTCTGAGGAAAAAGGAGCAGCCAGCTGAACATTGCAGGTGGGTGGGCAGGGGGTTGGGCAGCTACTTCTGTGAACTGGTGCTCTGCCATTACCCCTGCTGGCAGCTCCTTCTGCCCCTGCCGCCTGGCTGGCAAGGCCTGGAACCTGGGACTGCCCGCCAGCGTAGCCCCAATAATGCAGCCTCTTTGTCTGGGACGCCATTGCCTGACGGCCATTTTGGGCATCCTCCTGGGCAGAAAGGCAGGGACTGGCATCTTGTGGGTTCTTGGGACAGAAGCTGCCTCCGTCCTTGCTGCTGCTGCAGGCAGCCTCTGCTCTTCACCTATGCAGTGGTGCTGCCCCCAGCTGGTGGTCGTGCTCTCTCTTTCTGACCTTTCAGGGGGTCCTGGCGGAAGAACTGGGCACTGACTGGCAGGAAAAAATGGCCTCCTTTGAGGAAACGCCATTTGCAGCGGCCTCCATTGGCCAGGTGCACCTCGGCGTGCTGAAAGACGGGACGGAGGTGGCTGTGAAGATCCAGGTAAAAGCAGATCTGGTGGCAGGCAGAGGTGTGCGGCTCTAAACCGCTCACCTGAGACTGAGTTGCAGGAGCGGGTTGTGAGCTGCCAGACCTTGTGCAGAGAGCAGACCTCAGATGGGGGCAACCTGTGCGGGGCCCGTTGGACAGGCAGCCTCACCAGCCCCTCCTCTGGTGGCCATTGCCTTCTCTCCCCATCCCCCACAGTACCCTGGCATTGCTCAGAGCATCCAGAGCGATGTGGACAACCTTCTGTCAGTGCTGAGGATGAGCTTGATGCTCCCTGAAGGTAAGGCCTCAGCCGGGAGAGGGGGCAGCTGAACTCTGCCTCGCTGTTGGGGCGAGACTCCTGGCTACTACAGAGGGGGCTCAGCCTGAGCGTGTGGCTT
This sequence comes from Lerista edwardsae, assembly GCA_029204185.1. Classification (NCBI taxonomy): domain Eukaryota; kingdom Metazoa; phylum Chordata; class Lepidosauria; order Squamata; family Scincidae; genus Lerista; species Lerista edwardsae. Next base: position 13,599,433 of record JAJKFI010000022.1, read on the forward strand.
CCTGCATGGCCAGGAGGAAAGTGCAGAACTGCCAGGCCTGAGGCTGGCACAGAGCAAGGGCACGGTGGAAAGGGGCTTGGGAGGGAGGGAGGTTTAGGTGGATCCCGATGCTGAAGTGCTTGAGAGCTACTTCTCTCAAAAGGGAGGTGGGGGGCAGGGTAAGGCATAGGGCGGGTGTGGGGCCAAGGACGGAAAGAAGCGGATGGCAGGGCGTGGAGGGCAGCCTGCTGGTCCAGGCACAAGGGGCAGGCCGGCTTGGGCTGCAGGGCACTGAGTCCCTCCCTCCTGCAGGCCTCTTTGCGGACAGTGCCCTGCAGACGCTGCAGAGGGAGCTGGAGCAGGAGTGTGACTATCAGCGCGAAGCCAGCTGTGCCCGGAAGTTCAGGTACCCTGGCGGGCGTAACGGGCGGGTCGCTCCTTCACAAGGCCCCGTTCCAGAGGCAGGTTGTCCTGCGACAGCCTCACGTCCTCCTCTCTCTCCTGGGACAAGAGCTGGCCCACTCTTTCTGGGCCAGAAGGGGGTGGGCAGTGCCACGGGGTGGGAGCCTTGCCCCTCCCACAAGCGCTCCTGCCCTCTCCCTCCTGCTCCTGCTCCTGCCTGTCCTCTCTCCCCAGGCAGCTTCTGGAGGGCGACCCCTTCTTCGAAGTGCCGGAGGTGGTGGACGAGCTCTCCACCAGGAGGGTCCTGTTCATGGAGCTGGCAGGGGGTGTCCCGCTGGACCAGTGCCAGGCCCTGGGCCAGGAGGTCCGCAACGAGGTGAGGGGGGGCGGCCAGGAGGCGGGAAGGCCACACTGATGGAGGCTGCTTGGGTGGCCTTGTGGCGGGTAGGTCTGCCAGCAGCTGTCCTGGTGCACCCTGCTCCGCACGGGGGGGGGGCTGCTGTGGTGGTAGCAGGTGTGGCCCTTGTGGTGTGAAAGAGGCACCTTGTGCAGTGGAGCCAAGCGCTGTGGCTGCATCGGGAGCCTTGAGAGAGGTGTTGTTGGGAGGCTTCAGGCTCTTCTGTGGAGAGAGAGGAGGCAAGGGGGGGTGGATGAATGAGGACAAGGGGGGCAGGAAGAGCCCCTCCAAGGATCCCCCTTCCGTTTGGGGGGAAGCTTTTCCCAATAGGCCAGCTCGGTGCAGATGTGGGGGCTCCTGAGTTCCTTCGGGGGGTTCAGCCCCCTCCTCCTCCCCCCCGCCTGCGCTGCCCCTCCTCTTTTCCCGCCTCTCCCCAGATCTGCTCGCACATCCTCCGCCTCTGCCTCCGCGAGCTCTTCGAGTTCCGCTTCATGCAGACGGATCCCAACTGGTCCAATTTTTTCTACGATGCTGACAGGCACAAGGTGGGTGCGGGTCCAGGGGTGGAGGGTCTGCAGCTCTCCGCCGCTTCTGCAACCTCCCTGGCCTGTTCCAGGTGACCCTCCTGGACTTTGGAGCCAGCCGCAGCTTCAGCAAGGAGTTCACGGATCACTACATCGAGGTGAGGGCTGCAGCCCGCCGGGGGGGCTGGGGCTGGGGAGGCCTGGCGTCCACACTGGGCGCTGCTCACTCCCGCCCCTTCCCGGCCTGGCCAGGTGGTGAGGGCCGCTGCTGATGGCGACAGGGCCAAAGTGCTGCGGAAGTCCAGGGACCTGCGCTTCATGACGGGCCTGGAGACCAAGGTGAGCAGTGGCGGGGGGGGGGGCTCCTGTCCCTGAGCGGTCCGGTGGCACCAGCAGGCCTTGGCCCTGGGCGTCGGGTCCTCGCAAGGCTGCAGTCCCCAGGGGAAGCCGAGGCAGCCTCAGGCCTACGGTGGGACTTGACTTCCTGGCTCCTCAGCTGTGTGCTGGAGGGAGCTGCAGGCTGGAGCCCGGGAGGGCCGTGATGGGTGGGGGCCGACCTCCCTGCTGCCTGCCTGCCTGCCCGCAGGTGTTTGAGGAGGCCCACGTCGATGCGGTGATGGTCCTGGGCGAGGCCTTCTCCACGCCGGGCCCCTTCGACTTCAGCACCCAGCGCACCACCCGCTGCATCCAGGACCTCATCCCCGTGATGCTGAAGCACCGGCTGCGCCCCCCGCCTGAGGAGAGCTACTCGCTGCACCGCAAGATGGCCGGCTCCTTCCTCATCTGCGCCCGCCTTGGGGCGGCCGTCCCCTGCCGCGCGATGTTTGAGGAGGCCTATGCGCAGTATGCCGCGCGAGACGCGGGCCGCACCTGGACAGGAGGAGGAGCCTAGTGCAGGTGGCAGCTGCTCTGGATGGCCCGGGAGGCTGTGGGACGCCGCTGGACAAGCCGGGGCCCTGCCCCTCTCTCCTGCCCTCCAGAGGCCGGCCCTGCGGTGCCTTGGGAACAGGAGCAGCCTCTGGAAAACCGGCCAACTGGCAGCGCGCCCAGCGTCCTCCCAGGCCCTGCGAGGAGAGCAGAAGCCGGTCCTTCAGGCCCGGGAGCTCTGTGGCGGCCGAGGGCGGAGCCTGATCCTCTGGACCAGTTCTCGGGGGGGGGGCTAAATCAGCCCTGGCCTGATTCTGGCAGTCTGTCCTGGAATTTTATATAGCCCCATTAAAGGGCCTGTCATCTCCCCCCACCCACCCACACACACGTGGCAGCGCATCCTGTTCCTGCTGAATCTGACTACTCGGGAAACGTGACAGTTTTTGTTTCCTCGGAGTTTGCCTTGGGTTGGGTCAGAGTTTTGGTGTTCAGTCCTGTCTCAACAAATATACCTGTTGGGGGGAGGAGAACTGAGAACAGGCAGTGGGGAACACCACTCTCCGGAGACAGCTGGTGCTCAGTCGCAGCCGTTAATGCACTGCCTTGCTTTCATTAAATCGATCGGAAGCTCACTTAGCCCTGCTCCTGTTCTGTTTTGTGGCCTCCATAAAATTGGCCTCAGTGGCTTCCCGCGCTGCCTCCCCCCCCCCCAGTGCCTCTGGGGACAGCATTTTGGCCTGGTCCAGCAATGCTCTTTGGAGGCCCCTTTCCAGGAACGCAGGGCTGGCTGGCAGGCACAGCAGGGCCACAGCGCCTCAGGGGGCTGCGCATTGCCTTGGCTGATGCCAGTCCGGACAGCTGGGGCCCAGTTACTGCCTTCGTTGCTTTTGCTCAAATGGACGAGGCCCAGAGGGAGCCCCGTTGGCCGGCTCATCGCCAGCCGCAGCAGTGATGCTGCAGGAGTCCCTCTGTGGCCCTGTGCTTCTGCGGGTCTCTCCCCTTCAGGGTGCAGCCTGTGCCAGGCAGGGAGGTGCCCTTGTGTGACTGACGGGGGAGGGCCAAGGCCAGCGACACAGCCTCAGGCTTTGGACGTGTGTGGGTGGTTTTCTTGTCATCTCAACAGGTGCATCACACTCTGCTTAAATTTCTTAAACTAAAGCGGCCTGCGCGTAAAATGCCCCAACCACCCAACACCTTTGTCAAGAAACCTCTTGCACGTGACTGCTGGGCGTCCCCCTCCCCCCCAAAAGGGGTAGCCAGGCAGGAGGGGGGCCATGAGAGCCCAGAGCCAGCTCTTTGCTCCCACAAGGCTTGGACCCCTCCCTCCTATCCCGCCCGCATCCACAGCAGCCCTGCCAGCCTGCACAGCCCCTCTTTGCTTCCTGGGCCCCTGCGCCCTTCTCCAGGGAAGAAGGAAGGGGCTGGGGCGGGCGCTGGCAGCCAAGCTCTGCTCTGCAGCCAGCCGGGCCTTCAGCAACTGAGCAGTCGGCTGGAGTGACCGACCAGGGACCGATGGGGGCGGGCTGCGTGTGGGGTGAGGAGGGCGCGTGACGGTCGATGGGGCAGGCGGCCTGTGCTGCTCCCAGCTCTCTTCCTGTTGCCGCGTTTGGCAGGCAGGCAGGCAGGCAGGCAGGCAGGCAGGAGGGGGATCTGGGGCATTGGCCTGCTCCAGGCTTGGCTGAGCCACCAAGGCCGGCCCCTTTGCTGGCTGCTGAGATGCTGGTCACACACCACCGCTGGGTGGGCAACACAAGAACCCTCTTCCGTGGGGCAGAATCCCAGCTGCAGTCTTCTCCCCCCCCCCCCAGGCTCTCTCACCCTGCGCTGGTCTGTGGCAGGGAGCCCCGGCCAGGCCTGGCCACGCACCCCCACCCGCCTCTTTCCTCGCCTGTTGCAACTTGGCTTCCCAGGTGCAGCCGAGCAGCAGCTGGTTTCCGTCTAGGGGTTCCTTCCCGGAAGAAGGAATTGCAGCACCCGCAGAAGCAGCACCTTTTTCCACAGCAAGGGGGTGTGCGAAACACGGGGGCAGCTCCGGACGGTCCCCTCGCCACCTCCTCCCTCGAGGAGGCTGGAATACCCATTTTGCAAGGGCTGCACGTACAGAGTCCAGGGGGGGGGGGCATGCACACACTCCCGCTGCTTGCAGCAGGACCTGCCTGGCCTGGGAAAGGCTGGGAGCCCAAGGTCACGTCCACCTTCAGGCAGCAACCGGGAAGCCGTCTTGTCCCCTCAGGCCGCAGGAGTCCCAGGCCGCACCGCCCCCTGCAGAGTTGCCCCAGACCGCCTGGTTGTCGAGCTCAGCTGTACGTCCTGGTCACAGCCACGCTGAGATGCGTCACACTGAGAGGTGGGGGCCCTGGCCCCCCACCCCACCCCCGGTCAGGCCACGCTGCCTCTCGCTTGTTGCCGTCCCTGGTGCTGGGGGCAGGTGGGGCCTGTCCTGCTTGAGGGCGCTGTGACAACAGGGTCCTCTGGGGCACACTGAGGACCCGCAGCAGAGGAAGGCCCCCCCCCTTTCCACACTGCTCTCCAGCCACTGCGGGTGGGCCAGAGTGCCAGGCCAGGGGTCCTGCGCTGCCTCCCGCCCTGGGGCTCTCCTGTGCCCGGCCCACACTGAGGGCCCTTCCCCAGAGACGGGGCAGCCCACTGTGCCCCAGCTGCTCACAGCACCCTCAGCCCGTGCCCATAAGCAGGAAGGGGGGCCCCCTCTGGGGTTGTCTGTCAGGACTCTTGGCGTGGGGCAGCCCCCCTCCTCTCCCCCTCCACTCGGAGCAACCTTGCCCCTACCCACAGCACCCGGTGGGGGGTCCTGACTCAAAGGTAGTGAGGGAGAGGCTGGACATTTGGCTTTTAAAGTCAGCCCCCCCCCCCCCATTATCACCACATCCTGTGACAATGAGTTCCAAAGCTTGATTCCCCATTCTGCAAAGGACTAGTGTGGGTCTGTCCGGTTCTCCTGCAAATCACTGGAAGACCCCTCCTCAAGTTATAGCTGAGGACACCCCCCTCCCTACACCAGGCACCACTTTAGAAGCCCCAGCCATTCCGGAAGAAGCCCTTCCTTCCGAGGAGAAGCGCCCCCTCAACCTCTTATCACCTTTCCACCCACCCGCACAGAAAAGCTTCTCCTCGGAAGGTAGAGGCTGCAGTCCTCGGATCAGTATAGTACGACATTTTTTTAAACTCCCAGACATCCTTTGGGGCGGGGGACGCACGAGTGTCCTGGACCCCGTCCGAAAAGGAGCCCGTCTGTCCCCTTTTGCCTCCGGGCAGCTGGAATCGAAGCCGGCAGGTCCCAAGGCGAACCTCCATCTCCGCTTTGCAAGCAAGCTGTGCAAACAGACCTCTTCGTGGCGGGGGCGGGCGGTGGGGGGGGGGGTTAACGCAGTGTGATGCTGGGTCTCAAGGAAAGCGAAAGGCGGGCAGAGAAGAGGCCTTATTTGCATGTGCGAAATGAGGAACCCGCGACGTGCCGGGGCGGGGCTGGGAGGGTCTTGTAAATAGCACGGAGAGGGGAGAGGTGACGTCACTGCTTGCATATTCGCGATCACGGAGCCAGTGGGAGCCCAGGAACCGGGAACGGGGCGGGGCGAATGCGGCGGATAGGGATTTGCATGCAGCAGCCAAGGCCGACCCGGGAGGCGGGAGCGCGGAGGGCGTGCCATCATTTGCATATTAAGGAGCCGGGGCGTGGCCAGGCGGGATGGAATCTTTCCCCGGGAGGAAAAGGCGCGTGCGTGCGAGCATCCGTGGGAGCAGGTCTGAGAGGCAGCGGTCGCTGGAGGAGGGGGCATCGGATCGGGGCCTTCGCTCCCTGTGGATGTCGAGGCGGGAGGACGAGGGAGAGGCGGCGTCGCCCGTGCCGGAGCCTCGCTGCGCCCGGGTAAGGGACGCGCCCAGCCGCCTGCGGGGGGGGGGCGACACTGCGCCGAGCTGGGCGAGGGGCGGTACGGGCGGGATGGACCCGTGGCACAGCAGCGCGCCCCTCCCTGGCTGACGTGACGGGGGCGCAATCCTCGTGATGCGCGCGGGCAGAAGGGGGGGGGTTCCTCGCCTCTGCAAGGTGGGGGGGCTGTGGGGGTTCTCGGTCCAGACCCTGCTCGCGCGCTCGGCCTCCGACGGGTCGCCTCCCCCTCCCGCCCCGCCTCCGCGCGAGTGACAGCTGCCCAAGACTCGTCCCTTCCCCTGTCTTCGTCCTACTCCCCAACAAAAGCCGCTCCCTTGCTCAGGCCTGCCCCCCCCCCGCTTTTATGGGGGATCAAATCTTTCCGGGTTGCGAGAGAGCCCGGCAGGCGCTGGGCGGCCCTTGCGGGGGTGAGGGGCGAGGCAGGGCAGGGTAGCCCCTTGCCCGACTTGGAAGCGCTCCTTCCTGCCGACTTGGATGCTCTGCGCCCCTCGGCCTCGCCTGCGGGGATGGAGGAGCCGCGGCCACGTCGGGGCAGGTGGGCGGAGGGAGCCGCGGCCCGAATGGCGCACGGAGGCTCTGAATCCCCACCCTTTCCCCCAGCCAGCACCCCTCCCCCCCAAGCAGTCTGGGGAAGTATCACGCATGGACTCCTGGAGTGCTTGGGGGGGGGGCTTAACCTGAAAGGGGCTGTGCTTGTCCACTCATGGGGGGGCGTCGTCTGGAAACTTTATCCCCCCCCCCAATCCTCCAGATTGCGGAAGGGCAGAGTGGAGCCCAGCAGAGGCTTGGCTGGGAGGGCAGGTGGGGGGTGGCCCCAGGGAGGAGCCTGCAGGAGGACAGCCCAGAGCCTGCCCTGGGGGGGGCAGAAGGGGAGGGCGTGACACAAGCTGCTGAGGGTGGGGTGGCTCATTCTCGGGCCCCAAAAGACTTCTGATGGCAATGGCGCCCCCCCAGCCCCCTCCTCGGGTGCTGGGTGAGGTGTGGGTGGGCTCTCCGGCTCTCCCCCTCCCCTCCCCCAGTGAGCAGGCCGACCCCTTCCTCCCCTCATCCCCCACTGCCTGTTTGAGGCCCCCCCTCCACTTGGGGGAGAGGGGAGGAGGCCAGCTTGCGTTCAAGCTGCTGCCCGGTTGGGGAGGGGTGGGGGTGGCCCACGGCTCTGGGCAGGGGGCCTCTCTGCCCCTCCTGGTGGTGGGTCCAGGGAGGCAGCCTGTGCTTGCCTATCGCCAGGCCAGCTGGCTGCTAACTGCTCTGCCCCTGCCTCCGCGAGGGGGCCCGTTTCCAGGGGTGGGGGCTCCCCGGATCAATGGGGTCAGCGTCTGATGTGCTGCTTTGCAGACCTGGAGGCCGGGAGGGGTCTGGCCCAGAGAGCAGCCAGCTCACCCCCTACCTTGGCTCCGTTGCCTCTGGGGCGCTTGCAAGGGACAGCTTGTCCTTTTCCGAGCGGCCGGCATGAACCCCAGCACCTCTCATTCTAGGAATTAGCCTGCTGAGCGGGTAAGTCTCCCTGCCAGCCCTGGACCTGTGCCCAGGCTAGACCTGCCCCTGCCCCTCCAGCAACCCCAAGGGGCTCCCCCCCCCCCCCCAACCACCTCCCCACCCACCACCGCCCCAGGGGCCACCGTGACCGTCTGGCTTAGCCTTGGCCTGCCTGGACGGGGCCAGCCCCCCCCCTGCTTCCCAGGGCGCTGTTCCTCCTCCCGTCATTTCCTGGGAAGCACTTGGTCGTGGGCACAGCTTGGCACTGATGGGGACAGTCAGGCCTCAGCAGATTTTGGACAGTACAGAGCTCTGGGGCTCAGTGGCTGAGTACTTACTGCTCAGAGTGCCTCTGGGTTCGTTCAGAGTGCTTTCCTCTCCTCACGGAGCAACTGGAGTCACTCCTGAGTTCCAGCCCTGCCGCCCTCCTGTTCCGAGCCATGCCCCGCTCCCAGTCTGCCTCTGTCTTCTTCTCCCCGATGACTAATGGCTGTGGCCAGGGGAGGCTCGCTCTTGCAGGGCTCCAGGAGCCTGGCAGGAGACGGGGTGCTTGCAGACTCTCTGGAGCTGGGGGGCGGGCTTGCAGAGGCTTTTGCAGACTGTGGGGTGCCTTCAAGGGACTGCAGGGCCCCCCATTTGGGTGGCTGTGGGGTGCAGGCTGAGTCAGTCCTGGCTGGAGGCTGCAGTGATGGGCCTTTCTGCCTGGCGGGGGGGGGCAGCAAGTGGAGCTTCCACAAGGGGCCACTCCAGGCCTTGAGCACCCTGGGGAGTCATGCCAGCTCTGAGCAAAGTCCCCCCCCCCGGCAGAAGAGCCAGGGCAGGGGGGGCAGTGCTGCCTTGCCTGAGACGCTGCCATGTGGAAGGCATTCAGGCTGCTGAGCCTGGGTGCTGTGGGGCCCCCCCTTGGTCCTTTGGGAGGGAAACCCCCGCTGCACGGCTGGAGGAGGGCTGGGCGGAGGGCTTGCCTCGTCCCTGCAGGGGGCCGCTCTTGGCCCACCTCCTGGCCCAGGGCCCGCTCACCTGCAAGCTCTTTGAGGGGTGCCCCCGCCAAGGCCTTTCCCACCCCCCTGCTGCCTGGAGTCACGGAGGACCGGTGGTGGGTGGGGAAGGCCCCCTTCCTGGGTCCCGGGCTTCCCGGTGGGTCTCCAGCCGGATTGTCCCGATGGGTGAGGGGTGGCTGCAACAGCAGCTGGCCCTTGTGCCGGGGTCAGAGGTGATTTTGCACCCACTCGGATCCGTAACTGGAGTTGGGGGCGGGTGCACTCTGCCTGTGCTCAGAGGAACCCACTTCCAGAGCCGAGCCAGGGCACCGGGGGCCTTCCAAGCCTGACTGGAGCCCTGGGAGCAGACGGGAGACCCGCACGGCCCGGCCTGGCCTGGCTTCCCCTCCCCACACGCCGGCCATTGTTCTCCGCAGGCGTCTGGGCCGAGGAGGCAGCCGAGCTTGTGGCTTCCCAGACTCTGGCAGAGCCGACAGGAAGCCGAGGAATGAGCTGCCGGGGAGGGCGGCCCAGAGCGCTCTGCGGCCCGGCTGCTGCCCTGGGAGTCCCGGCCAAGCAGGGCCAGAGGGGGTGGGGGAGGAGGGGGGCTCGGACGCCTGGGTTCCCTCCAGCGCTCTGGGGTGCAGTGAGGAGGGGGGGAGGTGGCGGCCTCCAGACCTGCGTTCTGCAGCAGAGGCCGGTGGGCCGGGCGCAGGAGCTGGGGGTCCGCCGGCCCCTCCTGACCCACAGCCTCGTGGCTCTTCCCGTCCTTGGCCGTGGCCTCTCAGCCCTGCCAGGCCCTGGGGGCCCCACTGCACAGGTGGGAGTGAGGTCCGCCTGGGGCAGGAGCCGTTACTCTCCGTGGCCAGAGTGCTGGTGGCGGAAGGGGGGGCGAGGCTCTGCTTGTTCCGCCGCCCTTCCTTCACTCTCCCTGCGGCCTGGGATGGGGGTGGCCCCCCCAGCATCCTCACGCCTTCCTGGGGGTCGCTCCGAGGGCTGTTCCGGCAGCTCCTTCCCAGGTGGCTGAGCTGGATCTGAGCCCTCCTTTGCCTGGCTGGAAGGCGCTGGGGAGGAGTGCCCCGTGGTCAGTCCGCCTTGGGCCTGGGGGCCCGCTTGGGGAGGGGCAGGCCTTGCGCTGCAGGCCCACGCGGGGGCCCCCTCAGGCCTCCTGCCCCTCGCTGAGTGTGGAGTGGCTGGACCCCGCCCCCGCCCCCTCCCCTGCATTCATGTTAGCTTGGATGGCCTGCCCCTGGGGGTGGGTTCGGGCTTGGGCTACTTTCTGTGAGGCTTTCCAGGGCCTTGTGGGTGGCAGGCGGCCTGGGCGTCTGTTTTTCCTCTGCTCCTTGGCACTCGACTCTGGTCTTTGGGTGGGAGGAGAAACTTCCTCCCGAGAAGGCTGGGAGACGCGCCCCAGTGACGGGGCAGTGAGGGGGCCGGGCAGCGGCAGGACGGGACGACAGCCCAGAGCTGTGACCCCTTTGCGGGGACAGGGGGGCGGCCCTGATTAGGAATGCCCCTGACAGCTCTGCCTCCCTCCAGGCCTGTGATCGGGAGGGGAAGCCGTGGCCGCCCGGCCGGTGCCCGTCAGAAGCCCTCCGGCCTCGGGGAAGCCGGTCCAGAGGAGAGACTGATCCTGGCTGGGACTTTGTTCCTGAGCAGAGTGAGTGACGTGTACGCGCAGGGTGGTGGTGGTGGTGGCAAGAGTGGATGGAAGCCATTAAGCTAATGGGCCAGCCAGAGGAAGCGAGCCCCCCCCCCCGAGGGCTGCGGCTGGGAAGGGCAGGGGAGCCCTCTGGGACGGGCTCGGAAGAGCTGCTGCTGCTGCCGCTGCCCAGGCTGGAGCAGAGGAGAGATCCCAGGTGTGTGTGGGGGGGGCAGGGCAGGCAGGTGGGCACCGAGCACCGTCCCGTTTGCAGCGGGGGCCGGCCAGTGCCCGGCCTCTCCACGTGTCTTGGCTGGGGGGTCCTTCAATTCAGAGGTCACCAAAAGAGCCAGGTCTGCCTCCGCCGCCAAGTGGTGCGCAGGGCGCCCTCAGGAGGGTCCCACCCACACTGCCATTGGCCCCCGTTGCAGAGCACGTCCGAAGGGGGCGAACAGCCGTGCAAGACACGCACACGCACAGAGCCCCGCTGGAAGAAGCCAGGAGGCCAGCGGTCCGTGGAGGGGCTCCCCACGCCCGGCTTCTTCACGCACCAGGCTCGGCCCTGGGAAGAGAGGAGGTTCCATCCTGAGCCATCCTGGGGGGCCTGTGCAGTGCGCCCTCTCCTGGCGGCGGCTGCAGCCACCCCACACTCTGAGATGGGGGGGGGACAGGACTCGCAGGTCCAGCCCTGTCGCCCAGCAGTTTGTAGCAGGGCCAGCCAGCCAGCCAGCCAGCGGGAGCCAGCCGGCCACGGGAGAAGGGGCTTCCCGCCCCCAGATCCATCCTAGGGGCAGGGGTGGGCCTGGGTACTTGGAGGCTTCACTCTGCCCCCCCTCATTGTCCACAGTGCCTGCCTGGCTTTGCTGGCGAGAGAGCTGCGCCTCTTATCTCTGCCCCCTCCCTTCTGGGGTGGCACTTGTGGGATTCCCCCCCCCCCCCGCCGGCAGCCCCCGTGGCTCGTCCGGGAGAGGCTTCCATCTGCCAGGGCAGAGCCCTGTGGAAGGCTGAGCGTGTGTGTGTGTGTGACAAGGGCTTGCTCTGGCGGCAGCTGAGGAAACAGGCCTGTCTTTGGCCAAATGTTTGCCCGACCCCCGTCCAGCTGGTGCGTTGTGGGAGGAGGGGGCAAGGGGAGCCGGGACACACACAGCTGTTGCCCCCCCAGCCTTTCGGGGGCAGCTGTCTCGCCGGGGGTGTGTGTGCTGCCACGTTGCCCTTTTGTTCCACCAGCTCCGGTGCAGCTGTTTCAAGCAGGAGTTTGACTTCGCGCAGGGGCAGCCCCCCCCAGCCCTCCCCTCCTTGGAAATCAGGGGGGGCTCCATTCTCCTTTTGCCCCCACCACTCCCTCCCCCCACATACACAAGAGGGGTCAGAGCTGCTGGGGGCCGTGCAGGGTGCGGCTCAACTTGTCTGGCGTCTGGACCCCTTTTGTGTGCCTTTCCAGCATGCTGGAAGGTGTGGGGGGAGGAGGGGCTGGCTTTGTGGCCATTGTGTGGGGCGCACGCTCAGCACAAAAGGGACCCCGGGGTGTCATCTGCACCGGCTATTTTCTGTGGGGCGGATTTAACGGCCTGGGCCATCTGTGAGGGGAGGGAGGGGGGGGCTCCTTAGCCAGTCCCCTTCAACCCGCGAAGTGTTTTGTGCATTTTTTTTTTACGTCTAAAAGTAAAAAGGAGTAAATCTGGTTTGAAATGCATGCGGGGACTAAGTTAGTGGTTGACCAACGGAGAACATTTTGAAGTTCACCATCCGCGTTTTCCCAGCGCTGGGGGTGGAACCCAGGAGTCCCGCCCCCCCCCCCCCACCCCGGCCTGTGTTGCCAGCCTGTCCCTCCCCACCGCAGGCCCACGGGGGGCAGCGATGAACAAGCTGCGGCAGAGCCTGCGGCGCAAGAAGCCCGCCTACGTCCCGGAGGCCAGCAGGCCGCACCAGTGGCAGGCGGACGAGGAGGCCGTGCGGAAGGGGCGCTGCAGCTTCCCCGTGCGGGTGAGTGGGGGGCCGGGGCCGGGTCAGGGACAGCCTGCTGGGCCTGGCTGGGAGAGCTGCGCTCTAGTCCTGCTTGCCTGCCGAGGACTCTGGGTGGGGGACGCAGGAAGGCGAGAGGGCAGGGAGGGAAGCGGCTGCTCCTCACTCTCTCCCCCCCCCAAGTACCTAGGCCACGTGGAGGTGGAGGAGTCCCGGGGCATGCATGTGTGCGAGGAAGCCGTGAAGAGGCTGAAAGCGGTGAGTGGGGGGCTGGGGGGGGGCGGGGAGCAGTGCGGGTGTGGCTGGCCTGACTGGTCCTTGGCGCTTCTTCAGGGGGCCAATCAGGCCTTGCGAGTCCGGATGGCACTTTGGCTGCAGCCCCATTTGTGTCCTCCCCCACCTTTAAACCGGGGGGGGGGGTTGCTTTCCTCCCACTCTCACTGCAGCAGGAGGGCTTGGGATCCCCCTTTCGGGGACTGCGGCCCCCGTCCTGGGCAGGGCTGGCTGCAGCCGATGTGGGGACCCCCTGCCCAGACTCCACCACCCCCTTGCTGACCCCCACAGAGCGGCCGTAAATCGGTGAAGTCTGTCCTCTGGGTGTCGGCTGACGGACTGCGGGTTGTGGATGACAAGACCAAGGTACCGCGGGGCCGAAGGTGGGGAGGGGCCACTGCCAGGGTCAGGAGGAGGCGGGTCCTCCCTCCCCAGGGCTTCTGGCTACCACACAGGCCAGCAGCAGGAGGGCCCACGGGGAGAGGCTGGTCAGGAAGGGTGGCCCTGACCATGGGCAGCGTGCTGCCAGTCGGAGGGCGTGGCTGCTCCTCTCTGGTGCTTCCCCCCCCCACAGGACCTGATCGTGGACCAGACGATCGAGAAGGTCTCCTTCTGCGCCCCAGACCGCAACTTTGACAAGGCCTTCTCCTACATCTGCCGGGACGGCACCACCCGCCGCTGGATCTGCCACTGCTTCCTGGCGCTGAAGGACTCGGTGGGTGGCGCGAGGGTCGCCACAAAGGCTTGCTGCGTGCGCATCTGTTCCTCCCTCTGCCAGGTGCAAGGATCTGGTGCAAGGCGGTGCTCAGACGGCCCGATGCAGACCGGTGACCCTGCCACTCGTGCCCGACTGGTGGGGGTGCCCCGGGCCTCCCAGCACCCTGTGGGGCAGGCGCACCCCCCGTCCTTGCAGAGGCAGCCGGCGGCCCTGCTGCCCCCTCCTGCTCTGACAGCTTCTCCCCCCTCGGCCCCCCCCCAGGGAGAGCGCCTGAGCCACGCGGTCGGCTGTGCCTTCGCCGCCTGCCTGGAGCGCAAGCAGAAGCGCGAGAAGGAGTGTGGCGTGACGGCCTCCTTCGACGCTGCCCGCACCAGCTTTGCCCGCGAGGGCTCCTTCCGCCTGCCGGGCCCCCTGGCCTCTGCCGCCCGACCCTCGGGAGCGCGGCCCCCGCAGGACAAGAAGAAAGGTGGGGCGGGGCGGGGCGGGGCGGGGCGGGGCGCTGGGGGTGTGAAGGAACGGGCTGCCCTGCTGCAGGCCTTGGTGCCAGTGGCCGGCAGCACTCCTGGGGCGTGGGAGAGTCGGAGGGTCTTCCATGGGGGGGGGCCTGCTTACCGCTTCCCTTTCCTCTGCAGCGGAAGCAGCAGCAGTCCCCGCAGCGCCACCCCCAGCCCCCGCCCAGCCTGGCAGCGCCTCCCCTCCACAGGGGGCCACGTCGCCCGAGGAGAAGGCCGAGGCAGGGGGCCCACATGCCATCCCCCGGCGCCACGCCCCCCTGGAGCAGCTGGTGCGGCAGGGCTCCTTCCGGGGCTTCCCCACCCTCAGCCAGAAGAACTCCCCCTTCAAGCGCCAGCTCTCCCTGCGGCTGAACGAGCTGCCCTCCACCCTGCAGCGCAAGGGCCACCTGGGGGGCGCAGGTGAGGAGAGGGGGTTCCGGCGGGGGGGGGCTGGAGGCTGGGCTCGTGGCTGGTGGGCACCCGCCCTGACCCCCCCTTCCTTCCTTGGCCAGTGCTGGAGCTGGAGGCGATGCCCAGCGGGGACTCGGACGGCATCAGCGCCCTCTGCAGCCAGATCGACGCGTCGCTGACCCAGCCGGCCGGGGAGCCCCCCGGCAGCGCCCCCCTCAGCAGTGCCCCCGGGCACGTCACTGCCACCACGGCCATGGAAGCCGGCAGCACAGGTATGCCCAGCCTGCGCCCACCTCCGCAGCGCCCGCTTCCGGGTGAGCTGCCCCAATGCGTGGGGCTGCCCCAGGCGGCGTCACCCCTTGGCTCGCTTGCCTCCGCAGGTCCCAGCGGCTGGTCCGACTCCTCCGCAGGCCCCCCCGCGATGCCCCCGTTCCAGCCGGGGCACAGGCGGACGCCGTCCGAGGCCGAGCGCTGGCTGGAGGAGGTGGCCCAGGCCGCCAAGGCCCAGCAGCAGCAGCAGCAGCAGCAGCAGGCAGGGGTGGCCGTGGTGCTGGCCCCCCCGCTGCCCGCCTTCCCGCTGAGCTACGACGCAGCCCCCCCGCCCCTGGGCCTGTTCGTGCCCCCGCACATGCCGCCCACGCTGGTGCCCCTGGGCACGGCCTGCCCGCCCGCCCTGCCCTACACGGCCGCCGTGCCCAGCGTGCCTGTGCTGGGCATCACCCCCTCCCAGATGGTGGCCAACGCCTTCTGCTCGGCCAGCCAGGCCCCCGCCAGCAGCCTGGGGGCCAAGGCCAGCCCCTTCCCTCAGAGCCTGCTGGGCCCGGCTCCACCCAAGCGCAACGGGGCCCCCTGGCCCCCCCGAGCAGAGTCCGCCGGCACCCCCCGCCCCCCGGCAGGACCCCTCTGACCCCTTTGAGGCCCAGTGGGCTGCGCTGGAGGCCAAGGCCCCCTCGGCGGGCCCCAATCCCTTCGCTGGGGACCGGCAAAAAACCTTCGAAATTGAGCTGTGACCCCGGGGGCCGGGATGGGGGGCTCTCACCCGGCCCCCTCCCCTCCCTTCCTCCCAGGGCCTGCTCTCTGGCCGCTGCGCGCCACCCCGCACCTCCCTCCACAGCCCTGGGACCCCCTCTCCGGGGTCTGTCTGGCCGTCCCGCAGGAGAAGCGCTCTCCCCGCCCTGCAGCTGCCCCCCCCCCCGCTGGCGCAGGGGGGGCCTCTCGGCCGGTCCGTGAGTGAGTGAGTGAGTGCGCTGGGCTGCCGGGAGCAGCTGGGGACTGGCCGCTTGGAGAGCTCCGCGGGAGGGCCACCCTTTGGGGTCTCCTGGGGAGGTTTCCAGAGTGATGCTGGTGGAACGTTTCCTCTTGACTGGTTAGGAATGGGGTGGGGTGGCAGTCTCCCCCTTTCAGAGCCCCCTCTCTGCCCACAGGGGGCGGAGCAAGCAAGACCTTGCAGGGGGGGTTGGGCCAAGGGTGTCTCAGCTGGTCTGGTGCCCAGTCACTCCCAGCCCCCTGCCCAGCTGCCTCATTCCTGGCCAGAAGCCAAAAGACCCGCTGCCTCTGCTTCTTGCCTGGTGTCCTTGCGCTGGGCTCCCTCCCGCTCTTCCCCACAGTAAGCAACAGCCCACCTCTGTGATGTGCTCCAGTCCCTGTAGCAGGGAGTTCCACAGCCCCAGCAACATAACAGTCCTGTGCTTGGGGCCTTCTGCCAACGCACTCATGCAGAATTGGGGCTCCCCTCCCCTCATTTGCCCTCAAGAACATGACAAGCCCTTGGCAGGACAGGGGCTGCTTTTGACCCCACACTTTGCAGTGCAGATGGGTGGGACACCCTGCGCCTACTTCTTCCAGGGAGGGGCATGCTGGCCCTGTCCTGCTGCTGGCTGGGAGGGTGGGTGGGGGCTGGAGGGGACAGTTCTGTGAAGCTGGGGGCTTGGTCCAAGAGACCCGTGCCCTGCCGCCGTTGTCTGCTCTCTGAGGGCAAGAAGGGTTGGGGCTGGGCGCAGCTGGCAGGCAGGTGTGAGTGCAGCGCCCCCAGCCTGCCCCCCTGGAACCATTCACTGCTCTACACCAAGGGGGGCCCTGAGGTGCTCCCTAGAAGTGGCCGCTCTGCAGGTACGGTCTGTGGGGTGGAATTCAGCCACCCTCCCCCCCCCAGGGCTGTTGGACTGCGGGTACAGTTGAGAAAGCAGCCACACTGCCAGCCAATGGGCAGAACTATGGGGCGGGGGGGGGGAAGGCTGTTGTACCCCATGGCCCTTGACACCTCCCTACTCAGTTGCCATCACTTCCCACCCCAGCTTGTGCTGGCACCAGAACAGTGCACAGAAGTCTGGAGGGGGGGGGCTGATCCCCCCTAAAACTGCCTGGACACAGAGTATAGAAAGGGAGGGGGGAAGATGGTATTTTCTATCTTATTTCCAAATGTTTTGTATCAAAGAATCCCACATATTTGTATTATATAATAAATAACAAATAAAGCCAGTAATATAATAGCCTGACCGAGCCTGGAGAGTCTTTCCATGAGGCCAGATGGAGCTGGGGCGGGGGGGGGGGGCAGCGCGGGCTGGTCCCACAAGACGAGATGGACCCCTGCGCCTTCCGCACCGTCTCCAGGGCCAGGAGGAAGCCCGCCTCTGAGCTCGCCCGGCTTCCTCGCCCCAGCGCGGTGTGTGTGTGGGGGGGGGGCGTCTCCCTCAAGGCAGCACCCGCGCTCCGTTCCGCGGGCGGGTGTGGGGCTGGATGCCCCACTGCGGAGGCGGGAGGCGGGGCTGTCTGGTGCCCGCTTAAAGTAGGTATGCGGCTGCAAGCTGAACGGCCTGTTCGGAAGCCTCCCACAGGGGGGCGCTGCGGCCCCTTCCCCCTCTCGGTCCGCATCTCCCACGGCTGGAGATTCGCAGTGGCGGCCCGTGCGAAGGGAAAGGGAGCCCGCCTGACCCTATTTCCCTCTTGGCCAGCCAGACAGCCGGGAGTGGGGCGAGCCAATTCTCCCCTTATGCCCGCCCCCTCCACTGCTCCAGGTAGACTGCCTCTGGCCATGGAGGCGCTGCGGGCTGCGTCTGCTCGTGGCGCTCGGCGAACCTCGCCTCCTCCCCCACGGTCCGTGGAGCCTCGATGCGCAGCGCCTGAGCCGTGGCCGTCTGCACGCGCACAGAGGCAGCAGCGGTACACCGCCCCGCCCTTTCTCGGGGTGCCCGCTAGCGCGCAGGGCAGGTTTTCCCACGATGCGCGCTTTCCCTTCGGACACATCGAACCGTGCTCGGAGTTCCCCCCCGCCGGCTCCAGCTGGGGGGGGGGGGATTGGAGACGCTCGAACTACATCTCCCAGCAGCCGGAGGGGGCGGGCAGGGACGCGAAGGGCGACGCGCCCCCTCCCAGGCCCACCCTCCGATGGGGGCTGCGAGTGGAGGGGCTCCGCTGCTTTGTTCTGCGAAGGGAGGACGGAGGGGGAACCCCGAGGAGCGCCAAGGCGCGCAGCGTAAGCGCGGGGGAGACCCACCCAGGCAGGCTCAGCCCCCGCCCCCCCCCGCAACAAAGCGGATGTTGGCGCTCCAGCCGCTGCGCCGCCCCGCGGGAACCTTGGCCTGGGAAGAAGCGCCGGGCAACGCCGCCCTCCAGGATCGGGGCCTAGGGCGACCGGGTGGGGGTGGGGCGCTCCCTCCATTCCCCCAAACGGAAGCCAGCTCTGGGTCGACCTTCCCCGGCGGCCGCGGACACGTGGCTGCCGTCCAACTCCTGCTGCCCCCACACTTCGCACTGTCAGACCCTGGAGCCGCGAGAAGGGTCCGGCTTGTTCAGTGGGCTTCTCCCCCCCCCCCAGGGACGGGAGCAAGTATAAAGGCATGGTGGAGAGGACCTTTTTTCCCTGCCAAGGTACCTCTGAGCATAGGCAGAGTGCAGAAACCTGACACGTGGAGGGGCTTCCTTCAGGGCCTGCCCCTTTGGGGCCCCCAGGCGACCTGCCCGCTCTTGCCCCCTGAGCAGCCCTGGAAAGAAGATGCCCTCTTGGGAGACGGACGGCGGCTCAGGACAAGGGGTGGGAGGCTGTCGCTAGAGGGGCCTGGCTGGCCCCCAGGAATGCCAGTGGGGCTGCGGGTGCCCTCTCCCGCGTTGAGCTGGGGCTGCCCCTGGCCTGCTAGCGTGACCGCTGGATGTGGGGGCTCAGAGGGGAACCGTCACGGGAAAGGGGGGCTTTGAGGAGGGGGGAGAAGCTGCTCGGAGTGCTGCGCCCCCAGGCCCTGCCCGCCCCGGGACTGACGGTTTCGAGGGCCCACCCCAACCTTAGCTGTGGGGCTCTGGGAGAAGAAGTGGGTCACGTCAGCGGAATGGTGCCGGCCTGGCCCCACCCTCGGGATAGTTATGTGAGTGGCCGACACGGCGATGCTGTTGTGCAGATTCATGGCAGTCTGGAGTATTGAGGCCAGTTCTGGTTGCCACTTCTCAACAATAGTGGAAAAGGAGCAGGAGGGAGCAAGTGGCATGGAAAAACGGCTGCGACATTGGGGGCTCTTCAGTGGAGGGGGGGTCTTTTCCCTCTCATGCAACAGCAGAACCGCGGGACACCCATGAAAATTGAGTGTTGTGGGGAGAGTTAGTCTGTGGAACTCCTTGCCACAGGAAGTTGTGATGGCCTGGATGCCTTCCAAAGAGGATTTGGGCAGATGCGTAGAGGAAAGGTCCACCACAGGTTCCAAGTCATGAGAACTCTGTGCAGCCTCCAGGGATTCAGGGAATCCCAGGCTCCAGGGAGTGGCCACAGGGGGCAGGGATCTGGTTGCCTTGTGTGCTCCCAGTGGGCCACTGTGAGATGCAGGAAGCTGGTCGAGGTGGGCCCTGGGCCTGATCCAGCAGGGCTCTTCCGAGCGTCTTAGGAAAGAGGCTGAGGGCCTCTTGGGCATGCTCAGAGAACTCTTTTCTTCTTGTGGGTTCCCTTTGTCCTGCACTGGCATTGACAGAGGTTCGGGAGATCACATGAAGTCACTGGGGAGGGTCAATGGAAGCCACAAAGTGTGATGTGTGTGTGCTGTCCCTGCCCCCCCCCCCCTCAGCTTTTCAGCAAGGCAGTCAAAGCAAGACTCTTTCCCCCACCCCCGCGGCCAGTGTAGCCAGCTGAAGCATGGAGGGGGGATAGCCTTGATTTCCACCACCCTCCAGTTTCTGCTGCCATTGGCTAAGGCCGCCACTGGGAAGACATGCTGCTGCTGCCCCCCCCCCCCCCCCTGCTTGGGGAGAAGGGGATGCTTCTGCCATACCCTCCCTGGAAAGAGTTGGACAAAAGTGGGTGTTCCGATTGCAAGGGAATTCTGCTGGGATTAAAACCCCCCCCCCATTTTTATATCCCGCCTCTCCCCCTCCCTTTGGAGGCGGGCCTGGTAGCTGTCAAAATGCAGAGCCCTCTGGGAGTCGTAGTTCCCTTGTGGCAGCTGCCTGGCATCCACCCTCGTGCTGCGAGAGCTTCGCAAAGGAAGGGGGGAAATAATAATGCAAAAGGGGGGGAGGCTTCTGTAAAGCCTGGGGACTACATTCCCCATGGTGCACTGGGGCTCAAAGGAGCTGGGCAGTGATTGGCCCCCCCTCCCTGCAGGCTGCTGGAGAATGAATAAAATTGTACAGTATATTCTGATGTGAGAGGTACCAAAAAAAAAAAAAAAAAAGGCAAGAAAGGAAAGGGGAAAATATTTTTTTCCTCTGCTTCTCCAACCAGCCCAGGCAGGCGGGCGGGCAGAGGGACTTTTCATACCGTATCAAAATGGCCACAGCTGTGCACAAGCCTATCAAATGGTGAGTGAGTGCCCCACATCTGGGGGGTGGCATGATCCCCCCTGCAGGCATGGGGGCAGTGGTGGGAGGGGGAGGGAGCACGGCAGGGGGACGGGTGTCTGCTGCTCTCCGCTCCTCACCACCTCCCCCGGCATGGATGGCTCTGCATGGCCAGGAGTGGGCTCGGCCGCTCTGGTGTCTGGTTCTGGCGAGGGAGGGTTGTGGCGGGGGGGGGGGGGCGGAGGGGGGGGGGGGGGGGGGGGGGGGAGTCTGCTCTGCTCTGCTTTTATTGCAGTCGGCTCTGGTGGGGGTTGCTGCCAGGGATGTTGCTGATGGACAGCGATGGTGCCAACTGTGTGTGTGGGAGCAAGCGCATGTGCATGCACCGAAAGTGCTTCGCTCCGGCGGATGCAGGCACTGGGGAGAGGCGACGGGGTCCCCAGCTGCCCAGGCGTCTGTGCGTGTCTGTGTTTGCATGTTAAGTGTTCAGGGCACAGACTCGTGTTGTGTCTAGGTGAGCTGGGGGGGGGGCGCTTTGCACGCACATGCCTGTGCAGATAGGGTTGCAGCCTGTGTGCTGTACAGGTGTGCACATTCATGAGTGCAAAGGAGCAGGTGTGGCAGTGTGGGTCTCCTCTGCCCCCCTCCTATCAGGAATATTTGATGCAAGGCTTTCTGCAAATACACCCTGGCAAGCTGGCAAGTGAGTGCTTTCCAGGGCCGTGTGTGTGTGTGTGTGTGTGTCTGTGTGTGTGTGTGTGTGTCTGTGTGTGTGTGTGTGAGGGGGAGGCCATATCTCTGTCTGGCCAGGATGCCCACAGGTGGCCGGTGAGAGTGTGCTGAGCACTGTCCAGCTGAGCCCCAAAGGTTGCCACAGGTTGTTCACAAGTCCTTGTGTGTCGGAATGCAGGTTTCTGAACGTGAGTCAGCCTGGGGGTCGAGAGACATCCTAGGCACGCCCTTCGAGTTGGGGGGGGGGGAGTGCCTGGCCTGTGTCTCACTGCAGTCGCTCAGTGGAGAAGGGAGGACTCTCTGCCCATGGACCGCTCCTCCCCATGGGATTGCCTTGGCATCGGGTGGATCCCTGGCGCAAGGGATGTCTGGCTGGCAAGGAGGGCCAGGCTGTTGGGGGCAGCTGTCTGGGTTTAGCCTTTGTAGTTGATCCTCCCCTGCTGTGCCCCATACTTCGCCCCTGACCTTGTGGCAGACCGTTCCATGGGCTCTCCTCTTGCCTGGCCATCTCTCAGGCATAATTTCCAGGGAGGAAAGTGACTTCTCCTCCTAGCTCAGGCCCCAGGGCATGTTGTTGCCCTGACTTCTCTCTTTTTCCTGCTGGCTGCAAACTGATTTCTCCCTGAGGCCAGATAGGTCCTCTGGTCCCTTGGTCTTTCTTTCTTTCTTTCTTTCTTTCTTTCTTTCTTTCTTTCTTTCTTTCTTTCTTTCTTTCTTTCTTTCTTTCTTTCTTTCT
>JAJKFI010000022.1:13620696-13724144 GCA_029204185.1 Lerista edwardsae
TCTTTCTTTCTTTCTTTCTTTCTTTCTTTCTTTCTTTCTTTCTTTCTCTCTCTCTCTCTCTCTCTCTCTGGGGAGGGTCTGCTTTGGTATTGCACATCTCATTATTGTGGCTGCATCTCGTGATGTTCTGATGACCTACAAATGCCTGGCATTTTGCTGATCTCTGTGTTGTCTTCCCTATGGCAGCTTTTCCTTTCAGTTCCTCCTAGCCAATGGCTGTGGGTTTGGGTTTAGCTGTTTTGTCGTGTGGACTGAAGGTGCTTGCTTTGGAAAGAGGATGTCATTGGGCAGGTAGCCCTTATGTCTTACCTGAGGGTCTCAGGCTTCTTTCAGGATCTGACAGTATATAAGAATCCAGGCCAGGGGTCCATGCATCTCACAGTGGCCCACCAGATGCCTCAGGAAGCACACAAGGCAACAAGATGCCTGCATCCTGTGGCCACTCCCTGGCACTGGGCATTCTGAGCTAGCCTAAAACCTGGATATTGCGTATTCCCATTCCCAGCTTATCACCTGTGATGGACTTTTCCTCCATAAATCTGCCCAATGCCCCCTTTAAAGGCATTAGGCCAGGTGTCATCACCACCTCCTGTGGCAAGGAGTTCCACAGACTAATTACATACTGGGTAAAGAAATATTTCCTTTTGTCTGTTCTCACTCTCACGCCAGTCAATTGTAGTGGATGTCCCCTGGTTCTGGTGTTGTGAGAGAGGGAAAAGAGCATCCTTCTGCCCACACTATCCATCCCATGCATAATTATGTACATCTCAATCATGCCCCCCCCAAGCATCTTTTTCCTAGAGTCCCAAATGCTGCAGCCTTTCCTCGAGAGGTGCCCTGGCCTCTCTTCTGCACCTTTCCTAGTTTCATTGTGTCTTTTTTGAGATGTGGCGACCAGAACTGTACTCAATGCTCCAGATGTGGCCTTACCATTGATTTGTACTATGGCATAATAATATTGGCCGTTTTCTTCTCAATCCCCTTTTTAATTATCCCAAGCATAAAACTGGCCTTCTTCACAGTCCCTGCACCGTTGGTTGACATTTCCATTGATCTGTCCACCAGCACCCCAAGATCTCTCTCCTGATCCATCACAGACAGCTCAGAACCCATCAGCTTCGTGGGTCTCAAACATTTTGTAGCTCTCGAACCCACGTTTAAAAATGACACTATCAGGACCTACCTAGCTTTATGAAACTCTTTTTAAAGGTAACCTAGAAAGAATATTTTATTGCAGGTAATATTTATTTATTTCCTTAACTAGCCCCGATCCATTTCTCATAACGAGGCAGCCCTAATGAATAGAACTCCAGGCTTGAGGGGTTTCTTGCTATGCTTTCCCCTGCCCCCACCAGCTGTCGTCGATGGACTTGGGGAAAAGGTGCTCCAACATTGATCTCCCTGTAGGTACCCAGCTTGCAAACTGCAGCATTCTGCTCTTGGCAGGGCAGTGAGTGAGCGGCCACCTGATCTTTGGACAACCTCAGGGCCTGAGGCAGTCAGTTACCTTTGCATCACCTGCGTTCCCACTGGAGGCTCTGCAGGACCCACCAGAAATCAGGTCGCGACCCACGTTTGAGAAACGCTGCATGAGCCTTAATGCGAAGCTTTGATTCCTAGTCCAAATTTGAGATTTTGAACATCAGAGGAGCCCCCCCCCCCGCATGCACTCACCACCCTGTTTTTGTGCGTGAAGGAAGCAGTCCGGTTGCTTTGGTCGAGAGGTGCTGGGGCTCCGAGCGAGACTCGGAGGAGGATTCATCAAAGGTGCTGGTACTTGTGACCAAGCCAAGACAACGTGGAGTGAACTTCGTACGGCCATCCACCCACCTTTTTAATCGTCCTTCGCTTGTCCACCAAATGGACGAACCGCATCTTCCTAATTGGGCCTGACTTTTCATGTCTGGCTGTTCTTGTCTTACAGAACCCTGATTCAATGAGCCTGTCCAGGACAGTGCATGGGATACATCTGGGATTGAAAGGAGGAGGCATTTGTTTTTCATAAATTGTGGAACTTGTAGTGTGTGCTGAGGTGACTCGGAGGCTGAGGCGGTGTTTCACTCTGAAGAATGCCCTTGTTTGTTTTGTGTATTTATTGTTTATTGTGTGTGTGTAGCATTGTTTGTATGTTGCTGGCAGCCGCACCAAATTCCGGGTATGGTTACGTACTTGGCCAATAAAATCCAAAAAATCAAATGTGCATTACTTTGCACTTACCTACATTGAAGAAGATCTTCTGTATTGACCATGAACCCCTCGATACCCCCCTGACCACAATTCGTACTCCTAAAACCAATTAGCTGAAACTAGGTTTCCCTGAAACAGAAGGGACTTTGTTGCAATGCCTTTAGGACAAGGGTTGGAGCTGCTTTGCCTTCGCTGAACAACGTAACTGCCTCTAAGAGGCGCTAGAAGACGTCAAGGCAGAGCTGAGGGGCTGGATCTACCCAGAACTCCTTGCAAGAGCTCACTCCAATTGAAGACACACAGCACAAGCTTTGCAAGAGGTCACCTGCAAGGCAATTAAGGTTAAAGGAGAGCAAGGTGGAAAATGCTTGGGTTGTGCTAAAAATGATGCATGCAGGGTGTTTAAAGGAAGGCGCGTGCCTGGGTGAGTTGGCAGATTTCAACCTGTGGCCTTCTCCTTGCAGCCTAGGTGAGGATTTTTACCGGGAGGCCATTGAGCACTGCCGCAGCTACAATGCCAGGCTGTGCGCGGAGCGGAGCATGCGCCTGCCCTTCCTCGACTCGCAGACAGGGGTCGCCCAGAACAATTGCTACATCTGGATGGAGAAGACCCACCGGGGCCCAGGTGGGGGCGCTGCTGCTGCTGGACTTGGGCAACCCGTGCTCAGCACTGTGTGTAGGGCAGCCTCTTGCCCAGGGGCAGTCCGAGGGTGTGCCCCAGGGGGAGGTGGAAATAGAAGAGGTGTGGCGTGGAGGAGGGGAGCTAATTGCATGAGGACTAGATGCTTGGCGCTGAGGGACAGGGCGCAGGGGGGTCCTCCAGCCTCAACCTTTTTTCCCTCCCTTCACGGCTCCCATGGGCTGGGCTCCCCCCCCCGCCCCGCACGCCCCCCCAAGCTGGGCCTGTTGTGGCTGACCAGCCTCTTCTTCAGGCCTGGCTCCGGGGCAGATCTACACCTATCCAGCTCGGTGTTGGCGCAAGAAGCGGCGGCTGAACATCCTGGAGGATCCGCGGCTGCGGCCCTGTGAGTTTAAGATCGGTAAGCTGCTGGGGGAGGGTGTGCGCGCGCGCAAAGGCCACTCTGTGTCTCTGAGTTGGCAGGCTGGGTGGAATCCATGCTGTTATGCTGCTAACAAGAACCACACTCGTTCGCATTAAGCTGCATGAGCTCTGTAAGAGTTCAGCTGCAGGTCAATTAATGCGCGACTGTAGGGTGCGAAGAAAGCGCTTAGCGGCCAGCAGTGCGTTGTGGCTTCTATTCCTCCTTCTGGGACCCCAGGCAGGGATTTCTGGGTGTCGCCCTGGAGCCTGTCTGGCCGTGGTTTGTGTCCAGGTTGCATGACGGGGTTGCTGCTGTAGCGCCAGCTAAGAGCCGTCCAGAGATCTCCGTCTCCGCAGGTCAGGGGGGTTCAGAACGTGAACTTGGTTCTTAGCTTCGGCTAGACTGGCGGGTCATAGACCAACTGTGTGTGTGTGCACGCGCATTTGTGCTTAATCACAAGGGAGACAGGGTGAAAACACACACACACACACAAGAGGAGGAGGGAGACTGTGTTGTTGGCTGGGCAGGAGATTGTGGTGTCCAGCTTTCCTCCCCACCCATTTAATTTCCTTGCAGAGTGACCCTGTTTTTTTTGGGGGGGGGAGAGTTGATTAGAGGTAGGCTGCGGAGATGGAGGGGAGACTTCCCTTGGTCTGATGTGGTCTCTCCCCACCCAGATTGTGAGCCCCCCCTGAAGAAGGAGGGGGGGCTCCCAGAGGGGCCTGTGCTGGAGGCCTTGCTGTGTGCCGAGACAGGGGACAAGAAGCCCGAGCTGAAGGAGGAGGAGCTGATCCTGGACTGTCCGGTGAGAGCGCAGAGGGGTCGTGGGGGGCGGCTGAGCACGGGGGCCTCCAGAGTTGTGCAGGAGCCTGGAGGGGCTCAGCCCAGGCGTGCGCTCTCTGGCACTCCAGGCGGGGCTTTCTGGGGCTCAGCTGTGTGGGCTGCTGGCCTGCCTCGCAGGGTTGTGGTGCAGACGATGAGCACCAGGGCCGCCGTTCTGACGCAGCTGCCCCGGGAGCCGCCTGCTTGCCTGCCTGCCTGCCTGTCCCCCTCGCTCACGGCTGCAGCCGGTCTCTCTCTCTCTCTCCCTTTGCTGCAGAAGGCGCCCATCGGGGAGTTTCTGCACGACCTGGACCCAGACGACCTGGAGGACGACGTCCCGCGCCGGAAGAACAAAGCCAAGAGCAAGGTGGGCGGGGGGTGGGGGGGGGGGGGGGGCGCCCTGAGGACTCGGCTCCGGCACCTTCTGGGCCGGGGCTCTGAGCGCCACGAGGGGGACAAAAGCCGGGGGTGGGCCGGGCCGGGACCATCACCGCGGGGCCTGGCAGAGGCGGCACAAGAGCCTTTCCAGCCGCACAAATTGGGCTCTATGTTTGCGAGCGGGACAGGCCATCCGGAGGTGCCCCAGCACCTATCTGGGGCCAGCCGTGGGGCTGGGCTGGCACCTGCAGTGGCTGGGGCAGGGGCAGCCCAGCTTTGCCAGCAGGCATCCGGGGCCCTGGGAGAGGGGGTGCAGCGTCCCACCTGCTCTCTCTGCCTGCGGCACTGGAAAACGGAAGGCGGGGGGGGGGCTCTCCTGGCCCGGCAGGGCTGTTCCCGCCCCCACCACAGCCCCCTCCGTCTCCAGATGGGAGCGGAAGCGCTGGAAGTAGGTCGGCTTTTCGCAAGGTTGGCGTTAGTTCAAAGAGCACTCCTTAATCTGTGGCCTCACAGCTGGAAGTCCGTGCGCACGGTCACACGCCACGTGTTCTGATCGCCACGTGTTGGAGCTGAACAGGGATGGCCCGGCCCCTCGTCCTTACTCTGCTTGGCCTGTGAGGCCCCCACAGTCTCGCACCTCCGCTCCGGTGAGGCCTCGGTGGCTCTCTCGCCGCTCTTGTCCTGGCAGAGAGCTGGGCGCTGGCAATACAAGGCCGTCTGCAGCCGAGCTCTTGAGGAGCCCCTTACCTGGCTGCTTGTGTTGCTCGCTGTGCGTTTTGCTCAGGATCCCGTTGTGAGGAAAAGAAGCCGCTTGGGGACAGCTCAGGCAGAGCTCGTCCAGGTTTTTGTCCAGTGATGCCTGGAGCAGAGAAGGTGGGGGGGAGAAGTGTTTTGTCTCCCCAGCTCCTCATGAATTTGGGGCTTGTCCAGTGCAGTTTGTTAGGGGAAAATTCAGGACGGATGCAAGGGAGGGCTTGACGCGGCCCAGAATGGATCTCGGTGGGATTCCTGGCCGTGGAGTGTGGGGGCTCCTGGAGGGTCAGAGCCCCAGCAGTGGCTGTCCCATGTATTGGTGGCTGTGGGGAAGCTCCCTCTCAGTTCGGGGCAGGACACCACTGACTGCAACTGCCAACTGCCCGTCCCTTGCTCCCAGTCCCCCCCCCAATGCATGAGGTCTAGAAGCATGATTTTATTTTGAAGTGAGTGAGCAAAGGTGTCTCCCCCCCCCCCACTCTTCCCCCTCCCAGGCGTACGGGATTGGGGGGCTCCGGAAGAGGCAGGACGCTGCGCTGCTGGAGGACCGCGACAAGCCCTACGTGTGTGACAGTGAGTGCTCCGGGTGCTGGCTGCGGGTCCCCCGCCTTGCCCTGCTCAGGGGGCGTGGCCTGTGGGTGTGGCTTCTTAGGGCGGCCAGAGGGGTCCAGGCTGAAACCCTCCGGCTCCGTAGAGCAGGGGCAGGTTCTGCAGTGTGGGGTTCAGCCATCCCACGCCCTGCTCTGCAGCCTGAAGGCGGACAGGCAGAGGAGCCGCAGGGGAAGGGCAGCAGGGCAGCCCGGCCCAAAAGGCAGGGCAGCAGCAGGAGAGAAGGTGCTGAAAGGGCAGTCAGAGCAGAGTGGAGGGAACCCCCTGGGGGAGAGCACCCCCAAGGTGGCAGGACCCAGTGGGAGGCCAGAGGAGGGAGGGAGAGGCCTGGACAGATTTCGGGAGGGAACGTCCATCCCGGGTTTCGCGCTGTGGTGGGTGTGTGCAGCCTCTGGCTTGGAGAGTGGCTCCCTCAGGACGCGGACCTCTTGTGGTCCTGAGTGTTCCCTGAGGCCTCTGGGGGGCCACTTTCAGAGATGCAGAGTATCTCTGCCCGGGGGGGGGGTTTCTGAGGAGGGGGCGTCAGCCAAGGTGCGAACGCAGTGCCTGTGCACTGGCAGGATCCGTGCTGCGCTGGGGGTGGGGTGGAGAGATTTCCACGGCTGCTGAGCCTGCGTTGCGCTTTGGGAAGGGGGGGTCCGAGGTTCTCCAGGCCTCCCCAGTGCTCCTTTCTTTCAGTCTGCGGAAAGCGCTACAAGAACCGTCCTGGGCTGAGCTACCACTACACGCACACACATCTGGCGGAGGAGGAGGGCGAGGAGGGGTCTGAGCGCCACACCCTGTCCTTCCATCGCAAGAACAACCACAAACGTGAGTGCCCCCTCCCCGCCGCGGTGGGCCTTGGGCAGAATCAGACTCGTTGGCCGTTGGGATGGGGGGTGGGCCGAGCTCTCCCGTCACAGCCACGCCCCGGCCTTCGTGTGCGATGCCGCCTTACAGGACCGGTGTGAGGATTACGTCAGCTCAGTGCACTGGGCGCACCGTGAACACCCAAAAGCACGCTGAGTGCGCCTGGTTCTCGTTCAGTGTGAGTTGGCACAAGCAGGTTGCAAGCGGCCAAACTCCTCCCTGCCCCAAGTCCAGGCCTGAGCCCACCGGAGAGGCCCTCAAGAAGTCTGCTTCCGTTGGCATGAGGGGAGCAGTGGCAGCTCCCGCGTTTCCCTCCCCACTCCCGAGAGAGGAAAATGGTGCCCTCCCCTTCGCCCCTCCCCCCGGCCTGCGTGAGGGTCTCCACCAACTTCCTCCAGCCCCCCAGTGTCTTGGCAACGTGCTGGGTGGGGCTGGCAGGCAGGTGGCTCAGTGACCGTAAGCCAGGGGGTGCAGCCTTCCTCTCCCAGATGCGTGTGTGTGTGTGTGTGTGTGTGTGTTCAGATGAGTTCTCCAGGGAGGTCTCCGTGTGATGCCACACGTGCGCACTGCACATGCCTGAGATCCCTGGTGGCACAGGGAAGAGCGGGGATGGGCCTGGCTGGTCCTGCCTTCCTGGCATGCAGGCAGAGGAAGTCCAGAGGAAGTCTTTGTCCCATCAGACCAGATCCTGGGCAGGGGGGGGGATGTTTGTGTGGAGGTGACGTGGGGGGGGCATCCGATCAACTCTAGCCCGGATTATCTGGCCCTTCAATCCCATTATCTTCCACAGCAAGTGGAGGGGGGGAGGGGAGTCTTGCTCTGCCCCCTCCCCAGCCAACACATCCCATCCCTTTTCTAGTCAGTTACCATGGAGACCAGCGCATGCTGATGCAGGAGAATCTGCACAAAGGAGCCAGGCTGGGGGAAGGGATGGATTAGAGTCACAATCCCTGGAGGAGGAAGAGGGGCAGGGTTGGGTGCCACCCCGTGGAGGGCAGTCCCTGCCTCCAGACCCCTGAGCTGACCCCTGGCGACCCCCTCAGCCTCCTGGGCTCTCCAGGGACGAGTGCCCTTCTCCCGGGCTGGGGGTTCAGCCCCTCGAGGCACAGGCTGGCTGATCCGTGTGCCGCAGTCCCCCCTCCCCCCCCCCAGTGGGATGCTCTGGGATTACCTTCGAGTGCCACCAGTTGTGCCCGTCTCCCTCTGCCCTGCTGGTCCTTTCGCTGCCCTGCCTGTTCTGGTCGGGGGAGACCTTCGAAAGCGTTCTTGGCTGCAGTGTCTGCTCTCTAACGTGCTCCTGTTTTTGCATTCCTGGCTCCTTCCAGAGTTTTACAAAGAGCTCAACTGGGCCCCCGAGAACCAGCGCAAGCACACAGGTAACCCCCCCCCCCCCGCCGTTCCAGGCAAGACAAGACAGGAAACCAGGGACCTGGCAGGATCAGGCTGGGCAGCGCCACCCCCTCCTCCCTGCCT
Organism: Lerista edwardsae; assembly: GCA_029204185.1. NCBI lineage: Eukaryota > Metazoa > Chordata > Lepidosauria > Squamata > Scincidae > Lerista > Lerista edwardsae. The sequence continues at coordinate 13,628,811 of JAJKFI010000022.1, forward strand.
GTAGGGGGCTGCTTGCCTCCGCTTGCCCTTTCCAAACCCAGAACTGGCTCCTCTAAACTAGGGCTGAGGCCTCTTGGCCACAGGAAACGCCTCCCATTCTGTGGGCAGAACTACGCAGTGCAGCCGTCACTTGAAATGCATGACTTTATCCGGCTCTTCCGGATTTCAAATAATTTCAATGAAATGGCAATTTTCAAATAATTTAGCCAATAGCCAAAAATGGAAGGGAACAGGAAGAGGCGAGGAATGTGGAGGACTTGGAAAGGGTTTTTTCTTGCCCAGCTTTGAGAACTAGAAACTTAGCGCCTGTTGTGTCATGACCTGTGCGCCTACGTACCCGGTTGTGTTGCCAGAGATGCGCTTGGGGCGCCCAGTTTTTTGCAGGCAGTGGCAGCTGGGCTGGGGGGTTGGTTCCAGGCGAAGGGAGGTGCAGAGTCAGGCCCCTGAGGATCCCGGCAGAGGACAGGAGGAAAAGCGCAGCCTGGAAGCCAGGGGGCGGGCTGGGCTGGGCGGGGCGGAGGGGGGCAGCCATGTGTTACGTGCACGGGGGCTCGGTGTGGCCCTTCCTTGACTTCAGCCTCTCCTTGCTGTTTTGCAGCTAAGAAAGCTCCGGACGGCACAGTCATACCAAACGGTTATTGTGATTTCTGTCTAGGCGGCTCCAAGAAGACCGGCTGCCCCGAGGACCTCATCTCCTGTGCAGACTGTGGGCGTTCAGGTGAGGCCCAGGGCCGTGGGGCAGCGCAGCAGTCGCGGGGCTGCGCCTTCTGGGCTCTCCTCTCGCGGGGCTCCTGGTGCGTTGCGGGTCTGAGCCGCCCCGGCCAACAGCCGGGGCCAACAGCCAGGCGCCTCTCAGCACGTGCGGGGCACGCTTGGGGTCAGGCCGCCCGTTGCCAGACGGCTGCGCAGGGACCTGCCCTTGAAGAGGGGCGCTGCAGCTGCCCTGCCCTGCCCTGCCCTCCTGGCTCCCAGTGCAGCTCTGGGCTCAGGCGTGGGGCTGGGTGGGCCTGTGCAGCCCTGCAGCTGTGGCCACGGAGGGGCGGATGAGGGCCCTGCTGGGGGGCAGGCAAAGCCTCGCCTCTCGGCCTGAGCCTCGGCGGCAAGGTGGGGGCTGCGCCTGCCACTCCTGGGACGGCTCCGCCTGGAGCCTGCCAGCGGCTTCTCGACCCAAAGGCCTCCCCTCCTCCCGTCCGTCTGCGCCAGCCGACCTGCCCCGCGCACAGACAGGACCGGGCGGATGGTGGCCAGGCCAGAGGTCAGGCACTGCCGTCTTGCGCAGAATGGGAGGGGGGGGGGCTCCTGCCCCTGACGCTGCTGAACAGCCGAGCAGCCCCTCCTGGGCGGCTCACGCGGTCCTTGTTCGCTCCCTTCCAGGGCACCCGTCCTGCCTGCAGTTCACTGTGAATATGACGGCCGCTGTGCGCACGTACCGGTGGCAGTGCATCGAGTGCAAGAGCTGCAGCCTCTGCGGCACCTCGGAGAACGACGTACGTGAGCCAGGCGGCCCCCCACCCGCCGAGTGTGTGTCCAGCCGAACTGGCTCCCAAGGCCTCCCCCATCACCCTCCTGGGGGCCTTCCCCACTTCTGGACAGAGCACACCCCATCCCCTTTGCCAGGTCAAAATCTGTCTGTCAGATAGGAGTACGTTCTCTAGGCATGTGCAGAGTGCCTTCCCTCTCCCCCAGTAACCGAAATCAGTGGCCAGCCTGAGCGCCTGCCCCCCCCCCCCGCAGCCCAGCCAGGCCACATTTCCCAAGCGCACGTGTGGGGTTAGGCAGCGTCTCCACCCTGTGCTGGGCTCGGGCAGGCAGCAACATTGTCCTTGTCTCCCTTCCGCAGGACCAGCTGCTGTTCTGCGACGACTGTGACCGGGGCTACCACATGTACTGCCTGAGCCCCCCCCATGGCCGAGCCCCCTGAAGGTAAGGACGCCCCCGCCAGGCAAGCGGGGGCCTAGAGACGGGGCTCCTGGAGCCTGCTGGGGCTGAGACGCGGCTTCCCCCTTCTCTCCCCTGCCAGGAAGCTGGAGCTGCCACCTGTGCCTGCGGCAGTTGAAGGAGAAGGCGTCGGCCTACATCACCCTGACCTAGGCGGGCACTGGCCCCCTGCCCGCCCCCTGCAGCCTGGCACAGGCCTTGGCAGGGAGGGGGGGAGGCACTGTCGAAGGTGTCTACTTGAACCCTGGCCGCAGAAGGAGCCAGTCAGGCCAGGTTGAAGCCCTCCCTTCCCCCTCCTGGAAGGGGGGGGGCTCTTGCCTCATTCCCTGCAGGGGGTGAGAAGAATAAGCCCCCATGCAGCAGTGGGGCCCGGATCCTGCCTCTTACCCACATTCTTGCCATAGGAGCCAAAACTCAACTCAAAGCCATACAGGGGGGTGCTGCCCTCTCCCCTCGGGGACCCTCTGTGGTATGGGAAGGGAATCCCCCCTCCCAAGATGCATGACGTTTAAGTGGTTTCTCTTCCTGCTTTTGTGAGAATGAGGTCCTGAGTGAGTCCTTCCCCCGCCCCCCCCCCCAAGTGCGTGCTATAGCACACTCCAGCCCCCCTTTCTCCCTCCACGCAGGAGCCCACAAGCTCTCCTGGGGGGGGGCAGCCTAGATTCCTTTCAAACTAAACAGAATGAGCACAGGATGAGTAAAGGGGAGGGGGACGAGGAGAGGCAGCTAGCTGCCTGTGCTGGGTGGGGGACTGTTGCATTTGGCAGGGAGGGGCACTGGCGAGACATGGGCCTATCAGCTCTTCTGCAAGGCAGGATTCTGTTCCGTGTTGCTGGATTTTAAAACTTGTAGGGGGGACCGCTTAAAAAATTACAGAAAGGTGGGAAGGGGTAGAAAGCTGCAGCCCCTCTCCCCTTCCGGGAAAATGGTGTTGGGGGAAGAGAGGCTGGGAAAAGTCAGCCCTTGGGGCCCAGTGAAGGCTCAGCAGAATCTGTGCCCCCCCCTCGTGTACTGCGGTGTTGTTCTGTTGCCTGCATCTTTTAATGTGCTTGAGTTGTTCTGTGCATTAAATGTGGTCTGAATTACAGCCCCCCCCCCTGCTTGATGCTTCTTTGAACACACACATTTACATTGGGGCGGTGGCAGTTGTGGGTCCAGGTGGGTTTAGGCTGAGCCAGCAATCAGGGGAAGATCCTACTCCAGCCCCCCCCCCCATCTTTGCACCTGTGGAAACACCATTTTCCACCACTGAGCGGTTGCCATAACAACAGCAAGAGAGAGGAGGATATTTGGGTACCACACTGAGAAAGCTGCTGCCGAGTTCTGCAGCGCTGATGCTCAGACAAAACCCGAGCGGAGGAGCAGGCCAGCCCCCGCCCCAGCCGAAACACAGGCACAAACACACACAGCCTTTTTCTAGGAAACATTTATTTCATTTTTCCCCCTCCAGAGACGTGCCAGAGACAACAAAATTTTTGTCGAGTCCATAAACAACACTGGGGAGTTCATTTTACAAAAGCTGGTTTCTTTTTTTCCTATCAACAACTTTAAGACAAAAAATTAAATAAGACAGATTTGATCTGTAAAGATTCTTATAAAATTAAAAACAAGAATTCACACGACACAGCTGGCCAAAGGGGGGAGGCTGCCCCCCCCCGCTTGGCAGGACCGATCCGACACCAGGGCGGCAGCTCTGGACAAACACACAGTGCTGAGACCCCCCCCCCCTGCGGAAAGGGTGCTGCCTATTCCGTACAGCGCGGAGGGGGCCGGGTGGGCGCGGGGGGGCTGTCGTGTGACGGGCGTGGCTGCGAGTGCCACCTCAGTTGGGGTGTGTGTGGAAATGGCTTCCCTCCACCAGGCAAAGGCCTCGGTTTGGCCAAGTAAACAGGGCTGGGCTGCGGGGAGCAACTGGAGAGCCCCGTCCCTGAGAAGCCCCCGCAGGACTCGTGAGGCACTGAAACAGCCAAGAGGTTCCAGCCAGGGGGACGCCTGCGCGGGCAGGGAGGGGGCCCTGCCGAGGTGGCTGCCACTCCACCTGCCAGCCGCAGAGCAGACCCCCACCCCCACCCCTCACGGCCAGGGGCTGGCATTTGCATAGTTCAGGCGCTGGCCTGCTGACTTCAAGCCGGGGGGGGGGGGGGGGGGTCGAGGCAGCATGTGAGGCTCTGAACAAGGACCTCCCCTCAGCAACAGCAGCAGGTGTGGGACACTGGAACCCACCCACCCACCCACCCCCACCACAGAGGCTCCCTCCCTCCCGCTGAGCTGCACCGTGGAACCCCGTTTTGCCTCCAGCCCTGTGGCCGGGCTTTGCTCGTGCCAAGGGACCCACAGCCCCAGAAACGTGCCACGCCGGAAGCAGCGGCCCCCAGACACGTCCTTTTATTGCCGAGGGGCGGTGGAGCGTGAGTGGGCGGCGTGGCAGCCTGTTGGCAGTGGCATGTTCTCCCCCGGCCAGCAGAGAGGGACGGCAGGGCTTGGAGCCGGCTGGAGACACAGTGAGAAGGCACGAGGCAGAAGCGGGCAGCCACCGGCCCAGCCCCTGCCCTGCCAGAGCGACTCAGCAGGCAGGGCACCGTGGCCAGGCCTGAAGTGGCAGGAGCCAGGGACTTCGCCTCCAGCCCCCCCCCCCGCAGTGCTCTCTCACCCCCTGCCCTGCTCAAACCCCTGCTGCCAGGCCAAGTTCTGTCCGAGCCGTGCAAAGAATCTTGTAGAAAAAAATTAAGAACAGTACCATTCATACAAATATAGTGTTTTATGAAGAACATGTACAGTTAAACTTTTTTTAAACTTCCTGAGCCACTCCCAACCTTGCGTTCTCTAGAAAATAATTTAGTCGTGAGAAAGTGCTCTTGAGACCCTGGGTGCTCCCTGGCACTGCTGCTCTGAGGCCCAGGCTGGCACGGGCAAGGGAGGGGGTGGAGGACAGCCAAGGCCACCCCCAGGCCTGGTAGCGCTGAGCTGGGGGCCCAGGCTGCTCTCCGGCAATCCGTGCCGTTCAGTGCGCTGCCCCCACCCAAACGCGAGCGGCTCACAGCTGCCCTTGGCTGTGCCCATTTGGCCCTGGCCCCAGACCAGCCGCCCATTCCTTGGGCCCTGCTTGCCAGAGGGGCGTAGAAGCTGGGGCTGAGGTCCATGGGGGGAGAGGCCAGGAACGGGGGCAGGCGGGAGACGCGCAAGGACACTCTCTGGGTCCAAGGGGGGTGCCCCGGGGAGGAGGTGCTCTGAGCCGGCTCCCCTCGCCCAGCCTGCCCCCCCCCCCCCCGCAGGCTCCGCTCACAGCTCCTTCTTCTCCACGGCGCTGGAGAAAATCTCAGCAAACTTGCGCAGCTGCTCGTTGGCGCTGTGAGACTCCTCCTGCAGCCGCTGGTTGTTCTGGCGCAGGCTGGCCACCTCCGCCTGCAGCACCACCTTGTCCTGCTTCTCCTGCAAGGCAGACAGGGCCGGGCACAAGCGGCACACGGGGCCGGGGGGGGGCAGAGGGGGCTGCAGAGACAGGCTGGGCTCCACGGCCCCAGGGCAATCGGACTCTCCTTTGTGTCACTAGATTTTGACACAGAACTTCACTATTCTGGGAGTGCCAGGCTGAAGTTGCCCCCCCCCCCCAAGAAAAAAAGTCTATATAAATAAAATAAAAAATGGGGGTCACAAAAAGACAGAGGAGGGCATGGGCGAGAATGAAGGCGTCTCATCACACAGACCCACCCCAGAGGGGAACCGGCCCAGGCATTCCGGCTCCCCCTCACCCACCCACCCACCCCCGGCCAGGACCCTCCCTGGGCCCCCCCAGCCGGCTCACCTTCTGCAGGTCGCTGTGGAGCTGCTTCAGCAGCGCCTCCAGCTGGCAGACTTTGCCCGTCAGGTCTGCAGGCGGCTCCTCGCTGCGGAGAGGGGGAGGGGCAGAGCAGGGTCATCCAGGGCCCCCAGGGCCCCCGGGCTGCCCTGGAGGAGGGGCCCCCTGCAGCGCAGGAGCTGGCCAAGGCCTGGGGCCACCCACTGCCGGGCGGTGCAAGGACTGGCGGGGGAGAGGAGGGAACGCCAGCCCTGCGAGGCGGCCCCTTCTGTGCAACCGCTCATCGCCCCCATGCCCACTCCTGCCCTGGTGGCAATCCTGGGCGCCACAACAGCCCCCCCCCCATCTGCCATGCCAGTGTGCGAGTGCAGGGCACGCTTCCTTCAGGCCCCGACCCCCCCCCCAGGGCCAGGCGTGCCCCCTCACCTCATGGTGGGCGTGGTGCGGGGCGTCAGCTGCCTCTCCAGGCTCAGGTGCGCCAGGACGGGGCTGTGGGCGGGGGGCACAGAGTCGGGGCTCAGCCCGGAGTCGTTCAGGGAGAAGAGCGAGACGGCTCTCTGCACTGGAGGGGGAAGCGAGAGGAGGGTGGGGCTGGGTGGCAGCGCAGAGTGGCCTCCTCCTCCCCACAGAGGAACGCCCCCAGCCCACAGGCCCCGCCCCTGCACACGCCAACCGGTCCGGCTGGCAGAGCGGCTGGGGCCGAGAGTCCCGCCCGGCTCCTCCCAGGGGCTCGGAGCTCTGCTGGCTGGCTGGGGAAGGCAGCAGCCCTGGCAGACTGGGCCAGCCCTGCAAGGAGGAAGGAGTCCCTGCTGCCTCCAGGGAGTCTGGGGGGGGGGGGCTGTTCAGCTACTCTTCCCCCCGGCCCGGGGGGCCCCCCCCTCCTCTCCCCTCCCCTCTGAAGCCAAGCAAAGGCAGCTGAGAATTGCAAAGCCGACCCACACGCCACAGGCCCAAGAGGCCACAGTGTGAGTGTGTGTGTGTGTGTGTGGGGTGAACTTGCCTCCAGGTGGCCAGCAGTGCCAACTCGGAGGCAGGGCTGATGCCAGCAGTCCTCGCCCACAAGCAGCCACACACATTCCTCGGTGGCTGGCTGGACCCCCAAGCGGAGCCGCACCTGCAGGCTGCAGACAGTGCTTGCCCACAGAGGCCCCCTTGCCAAACGTGCCCCACCTTCCCCCCACAGGTCCCTGCAGTGGTGACTTCTCATGCCAAGTGCCAGCAGGCCTTTCGCTGGCAGCCACTGGCTCCGGGCACAGCCTGTGCTGGCAAAGGCCAGAATTTCCCACGCTCTTGAATGACCCCCCCCGCCCCCGGCAGCCTCTGGGTCCCAGGAGGGTGGGGCCAGAAACCAGCCTGCGTGGTCCGGCAGGGGGTGGGCTCTGGCTTGCAGCTGCCTGCGTGCCAAGGGGGCGGAAGAGAGCCCTGAAGGCCGGAGAGCGCCCCCCTCGCAGGCTGCCGGCGCTCCTACCTGTCTCCGGCGCCTCCGGGCCGTGCAGAGCCGACGCGCAGGCTGGCTCCGAGTGCCGGGCACCCCCTCCCTGGGCAGAGGCCGCTCCTCCCTCCCGGCGTGACGCGGCTGGCAGGCTGCCAGAGGCCCAGGAGGGCCCGCCTGCCAGGGAGGCAGCCAGCCCTGCCGGGGCCAGCCTTGCCCCAACACGCGCCGCCTCCCTGCCCTACTTCCAGCCGCGGTGGCGAGCCTCCCCCAGAGCAGCGCTCCGTGCTGTGCGCAGCCTCTCCGAGAAGCCAGCCCGGCAGGGGGAGGAGCGGGAGGGTCCAGCCCGAGGAAGAGGCGAGAGGGGCTCGGGCCGGGAAATGGGGACACGGACAGAGACACAGGGGCTGCGTCTGGCCCATGCGCTTGCCGGGCTGGAGCGCGCACACACAGCCTGCGCCACAGGAAGCGGCTCAGGGGCAGGAGGAAGGGCAAAGGCGGTGCTGTCTGAGGCGCCTGGGACGGGGCCTGCGGCACTGAGGCCGCAGCCGGCTGGGAAGGGGCACCGAGCGGGGCGGGGTGGGGTGGGACGGGACGCGGCAGCCTGACCCACGCTGGGGGCCCACCTGAGAGCAGCAGGCCCAGGGCAGGGGAAGCCCCGCTGCAGTCCAGGTCACACCCACCTGGCTTCTGTGCCAGTCCAGGTCACACACCCCTCCCCCCTCCACAGCCAGCATCTGCTCAGGCCCCAGAGGGCGAGCCCCACAGACCCACGTGCGGAAAGCAGGAGGCCTGCCCAGGACTTCGCGCTGCCCTCCTCTGGGGCCGCCCGCTCCGGGCCGGCTGCCCTACCTTCGTAGGCCTTGGCGGCGCTGACCAGGCTGGACCACTCCAGGCCGGCAGCCGTGTCCGGCAGGGGCATCAGGCCGGGGTCGACCCGCCGCAGGGGCTTGTCCCGCGCGTCACTCAGCGAGAGCTCCGAGGCCGAGATGGGGGCTGCAGAGAAGCAAACCCCCCACCCTCGTGAGAGGAGGCGGAGGGCCAGGCGGGCTGCGGACTCAGGCCCCCACAGAGGGGGCGCTACTGAGGCTGCCCCTGCCCCCAGCAGCTCCTCAGAGAGGGGGCCAGGCCCAGCCTCAAGCCCACCCGACCCCCTGCCTCCCGCCCAGCCGCCGCCCACACTCACCCTTCTCCGCCAGGCCCCCGTTGCCGGGGGGCGGGTGCTGCTTCCGCACGGGCAGGGTGCTGGAGGGGTACGTGCTGCTGAAGAGGACGTCGCTGGGTAGCCCCTGCTCCAGGCCGAAGGGGTGGCCGTGGCTGGGCTCCCGCCGCCCGCTGCTGCACAGGCTCTCGTCCGACAGTGTCCGCTGGAGCGTCTTCTGCGGGGACTGTGGGGGGGGGCGACAGGTCACCAGGCCTGGGACTGACTCCCCAGCCCAGCCCAGCCCAGCCCAGCCCAGCCCAGCCCAGCCCCCGTCACAGAGGCCTCTGGCAGCGGCTGGAGCTGCGCCCCAGTGCCCAGGCCCACGCGCCGGCCAGGTGGGGGCCGGGAAGGACTGTCGCGAGGCCCCCCCTGCAGCGGCCGCGGCCCCCGCCCGGCTCACCAGGTCCCGCTCCTGCTCAGCGCTGCCGCCGTCCATGATGATCAGCTTCTTCAGGTCGTCCTCGATGGTGGACTTGTAGGTCTTGCGGGGGGAGCGGAGGTCGCGCAGCGAGGCCCGCAGCCGGGGCTGCCCGAAGACGTTCTTGGTGCCTGGGTCCACGTGCCTGGGCGGGGAGGGGGGCGAGGCAGCGTCACCATCCCGGGGGGGGGCACCCCGGGGAGCAGCTCACCAACTGCGGCCCGCCTCTCCTCAGCAGCAGCCCCCAACACCCCTCCTGCAAGGCCAGGAGCGCCCCGAGGGGGCTGGTCCCCCCCCCGTCACAGGCCAGAGCCCCGACAGGCGGCGGGTGAGCTGGTTCCGGGCCAAGGCTGGAGTGGCCACGCCCCACTGCTGCGGGCCCCCCCACTCACTTCTTGGGGTCTGTGAAGGCGACTGGCCTGGCGGGGGGGTCCTCGCTCCTCTTCCACCCCACGGGCAGGTGCTTGCTCCTGCCGCTCTGCTTGGAGAAGAAGGACTTGGGCACGGAGGCCGAGAGCGGGAAGGAGCCGGGCTGCGGCCCCTGCGGGGTCCGGGAGGGATCGGCTGCGGGAGGCGTCTTGTAGAGCTCGGTGGGGTACGTGGCCCTGCCGCTGCTGGGGGAGCAGGAAGGCCAGGCCAGGATCAGCACCCTCCTCTGTGCGGAGAGCGCCTGGGGGCTTGGGGGGCTGCCAGCGGAGGGCACGCAGCAGGACTCCTGCCACGCCCAAGGGCGCGCCCACCCGCCTGGGAGCAAGGGAGAGAGGGCAGGCCCTGCGCGGGTCCCACCAACCTGGGCTGCCTGAAGTGCTTGCTGTGGCTGCTGGTGCCCACCCCGCTCCCGAAGGAGGCCTTGGGGCGGAAGCCCCGGCTCTGCCCGCCGCTGCCCACCGCGGGCGAGGGCTCCCTCCTCCTGCCACCGTGCAGGGCAGAGCCGTGGGGGAGCGGCCCCGCGGGCTGCGGCTTGTCCCTCCGCGGCAGCTTGGCGCTGGTGGACTCGATGCCGCTGTCGCTGGAGCCCCCCCTGGCCAGGGGGTCCGGGCCGGCCTCAGCCCGGTCGGGGGCCTCAAACCAGCGCTCCTCGCTGTGGCTGCTGGAGGCGTCGCTGGAGAGCGTGTTGTTGCTGGAGTGGCTGCTGGAGCTCGGCCCCTCGCCCTGCGGGGGAAGGAGGGGGCTGAGGCTGCGGGGCCGGCGTGGGGCACCAGGGGGCGCTCCCGCTTCCAGCTGGCCCGTGGCTGCCGGGAGGCTCGGGCCGCCTTGCCCGGTCCAGCAGGGGCCGCCCGCCTGCTCACCTTGCTGCGCCGGTGGGGAGACTCCTGCCTGCTGGGCCGCTGCTTGCTCCCGGGCGCTGCCGCGAGGCGGGGCTGCACTGGCACGTGCCAGAGGGGCTCTGCAGAAGGGGCAGACGGCCGCAGGTCAAGCAGGGGGCAGGTGCACAGAGGCGGGCAGGCACAGCGACCCATGGGGGAGACCCTCTGCGGCCGCCTGGGCAGCTGAGTCCCCTGAATCCCAGAGGGGGCCCCAGCAGGGACAGGCTGGAAAAGGCTCCCCGGCCGGGATTGCTGCAGCCCCCCCCCCGCTCTTCCATCACTGCCAGGGGCTCCAGCATCAGGCAAGAGCCGTGCCCCTTGCCCTGGGTGCCATGTCCTGCGAGTCACCCCCCCCCGGCCACCAGGCAGCTTAATTCTGGTTGCAACACTGGAGGGCTCCTTCCCACTCTCCCCCCTGAACGCAGACAGGCCCCCCTCCCTGACATCAGGCCAGGCCTCTGGGCCCCAGGCAGGGCTGAACCGTTTGCCCGGCCCAGAGCTGGGAGGAAGAGCACCCACGGGAGGGACCCCTTCGCCCCCCTGGAACCAGCCCTGGCCGTTCCCACTGCCCACCTGCCCCCCCCGCTCCTTACCAGGCTTGGGCCTCTCCATGGTGCTCTCCTGGCTGGCCAGCCCTGTGGGGGGGGAGTCCCCCCCGTTGGAGGTCCCGTCGTGGCCGTACAGCGGGTCGAATGGTCCCACAGACTGCTGGGAGGCCGTGTGGCTGTGGAGGGAGCCCAGCAGAGGCTGGCGTGAGTGCTCTCGGCTGACGGGGGGGGGGGGGGGGAGCAGCAGCCGCCGCAGCCCGCCAGGCTTCTCGCTCATTAGCAGGTTTTAAAAATACTGAGCGGGAGGAGGGGGGCCGGCCCCGGGAGCGGAGCGAGCCAGCTCAGCTCGTGCTCAGCCCCGCCACTGTGGCCCAGGCAACCAGGCCCAGGAGGGGCCCCAGCCGGCTCCGCCCCAGCAGCTCCTGCCCGGCCCAGAGCCACAGCCCCGCAGAGGCAGGACCGGGGCACGCAGGGCCAGAGCAGGATGGCCCCACCCAGGGAGGGGGCGGGTCTCCGGAAGACTGGCTCCGCCTCCAGGGCAGGGATGCTGCCCCACGGCCAACTGCAACAGGAAGGGGGCCTCTCCATTTTGCTGGAAGCAACCCCGGGGCACTGTACAAGGGGAGGAGGGAGGGAGGGTGGCTGCAGTCCAACGGGGCACCCCCCCCCCCGAGTGCCCCTGCCTGGGGATACGACCAGAGCGCCACTCTCGGGGGCTCGGGGGCACCTGGCATGAACCACGCCCAGTCCAGCTAAGTGCCAGGGCGCCACGGGAAATGGCAGTGCTCCCCAATCCAGGCCCCCAAACAGAGGGAACCCCGAGGAGTCCCCAGGCCCCCAGATGAGACACTCCTTGAGGTGCCCCTCCTCCCTTTCCATCCCCCTCCCACCCACATCTGCCGGAGGACGGCGCCTACCGGCTGCAGGAGGTTCCGGAGGAGCTGGGGGCAGAGAAGCTGGCAGAGGGCTGGCGGTAGGCGTGCAGCCTCTCTGTTCCAGGCTGGGAGGACGATGGGGCTCGGGGGGTCTCTGGGAAGCTCACTGGCCTGCACACACGCGAGGGGAGAGAGGGCGCAGGATGCACAGGGCGGAAGCACCTCCGAGGCTCTCTTCAGCTGCCCACAGTGCCTGGCACTCGGCCACGCAGAGCCTGAGGCCAGGCCTGCCATGCGCAGAGCAGTCTGGGGCAGAGCCATAGGGGTGCTGGGGGGGGGACCCAGGGGGCACCCAGGCCACCTCAGGAGGGGCGCTTCCTGGCCAGCCAACTGGGGGTGTGTGTGTGTGGCGGCTTCCGCCAGAGAAGGCTCGAGCGAGCAGCCTCCCCACCCCGCCTCACCTTTTGCTGTGCGGGGGCTGCACCTCGCGGTAGGGCGCCAGGGCGCTCGGCTTCGGGGTCCTGGTGAGGGACTGGGACTGGCTGTGGGCGGGGGGGCGGCTGCTCCGCCCACTTGCAGGCCGGAGGCGCCCCGTGGGAAGCCGCCCCACTCCACTGCCAGGCCGAGGTGCTGCGGTAGGGGGGGCCGGTAGCCCACCCCCTGGCTCTCGGGCTCCGTCCTGGGCTCCAGGGCACTCGCTCGGAAGGACTCTGCCCAGCCCCTGCAGAGAGAGGAGAGAGGAGGCCATGCATCGGGGCCCTGGGGGGGGGAGGGAGGGGGCTGCACTCAGGAGGGAGGGGTCATCACTCTGGCAAGCAAAGGGGAGGGGCTGGCTTCCGAACCTGGATTACACTGAGCAACACGTGGGGGTCGGGGGGGGTCGTGCCAGCAGAGGGGCTGCTCCTCCCTGCCCCCCCCAACCCTCCACCTCCACTCCAGCCAATCCCCCTGATGGTCTGCAACCAGAGCGCACTGCAGGCAACCTTCCGAGCACACCAAGCCCCACCCCCTCACGCACTGCCAAGACCTGACCCCCCCAGTGAGCCCCCCCCTGCTGTGGGATGCCTTGGGCCTTGCAGCTAGTCCAAAAGCCAGCTCCTCCCCGCAGCTCTCTCGGGCCGCCCGGAGTGAAGGAGGCCACTTACGCGTCGAGCCGGAACTTCCAGCCAAGCTCAAGCTGGCCTGGGGCCCGAGGGACAGGCTCCGAGCAGAGACGCCCCTGCCCGGCAGTGGGCCCCCACGCCCCCATGCATCAAACTCGGCTCTGGGCCCCCAAGCCCTTCCCTGCGCCTGCACAGCCAAGAGGTCTCCCCCCTCGCCAGAGCTGCCGCTGAGCACGGGGAGCAAAGGGGCCGCAGCACACCCAGCCTGGCCCTCCCCGGCAGCCTCCCAGTGCCCCCCACACGCCCCCGCCCGCCCCCCCTCCACCTGCTTCTGCTGGGGGATGCTGCCTCCCATCTCCTGGGCTCCCGGAGCAGCAACGGCCGCATCCGACTCGAGCGCTCGCTCAGCCACAGAGCGGCCGGAATACCCTCGGCACATGATCCGACCCCGACAATTTGGCGTGGCGTACTGGGAGGGAGCAGCTGCAGGCAAGCCGCCCGGTGCCTCAACTTGCTCTCCAAACCACACCTGGCACATCAGGCAGGAAGCAGGCAGGCCAAGTGCACCGCTGGGTCTGGGGCGAGGCCCGCTTAACCCTTTGTGGTCCAGGGCAGAGCCACACTCCTCCTCCCTCCCTCCCTCCCTCCCTCCCCGTGCCAGGGAGCTTGCAGGCGGGGGACAGAGCCCAAGCCCAGCAGAGAACCGCCCGCAACACACAGAAGTCCGGAAAGGGCCAGGAGTCTGGTTGCCCCCCCCCCCATTCCCACAGCCCCAGAATGTCTCCCCACAAACTTTAAAGCATTAAAGCAAGAGGCACGAGGTCAGGCTGGCAGCAGAGGTCACAGGAGGGGCTCCAACCCAGGCCCCCAAGGCGGGCAACAGTTGGCGCAGGAGCCACCTGCCTTGCCAGCTCCCACTTCCTTGGCTCACCCGCTCAGTTCACCTCCCACCCCCTGCCCCAGGGCCCCTCTTCCATCATGCAACACCAAGCCAATGATGTCACGGAGGGCTCCCTCCCCGCATCCCAGGAGCGGCAGTGAGCATCCTTCAGACGCTGCACACCAGAGGCAGGAGGCCAGGAGCAGAGCCGTGACCAGCACAGCCCCCGAGACAGGCTCTGCGCCCGCCCAGCGGCTCCGAAGGTGCTCACCAGCCAGCCACAGCACTGCAGGCCAGGGCGTGGCTTGGCGGTGCTCCCAGGAGCCCTCATTCCTGAGCAATGCAGTCAGTCCCGAAGAAGGGCCAGGTGCTGCCGCAGCAGGTCGCCTCTGCCGCCGTCATCGCTGGAATCCACGGGCCACAGTCAGAAGCCCAGTCCTACCCCCTTGGCCTCCTGAATGGCAGCTGCCTGGAGGTGGAGCTGGGGAAGGGAGGGCTTCCCGGGAGGGGAGACCGGCGCAGCCACCGCCCCCTGAGCACAGGGCAGCAGAGCGGGAACCTCCGCCCAGGTGAGTGGGGCTCCACGCATGCACAACACAGACTGTCTGGACACGCACATGCAGAACCCGCCCCTCCTGACAAGGACCACCCACGTGCCAGACGTTTCCCCCCAGACACCCCCCCCCAGCGAGTCCCACTGCTCAGACTGGGGGCCAGACGCTGCCTCCCGCCTCCGGAGGAAGAGGGGCCGAGCTCCTGCACCCCCTCCACCCACTTCCTGTCTCCTGCAGAGGACGTCTGGGCCTGGGGGGGGGGGGTCTGGCGCCCGCCTGTGAACTCGGCATCCCAAATAATCTCAGGCCGCTGAAGAGCTACACCAGGCAGGCGCACGCCAGGCAGGTCCATTCAGGCGGCAGAACTGGGCGGGCCAGAGGGGCTCCTGCTGGGGGCCTCACCAAGCGCTGCATTGGGCCACCAACGCTGCCCTCCTGGGGCTCCAGAGCGCAGCTGCAGGCAGGAGGAGACACTCACCTGCGCGGGGTGCCGTCCTCGTCCGGCGGAATGATGACCACTTTCACCGTCACGGACGTGCGCAGCCAGTCGATCATCTGGTCGTGGCTGAGCGTGACCACGGCCACCTTGCAGATCTCCACCAGCCGGCTGCCCTGCCGCAGGCCCGCCTGCCAGGCGAAGCCGTAGTCCTCCACCTCCGCCACCGTCCCGTCGAACTTCACGTGGAAGCCCAGCTGCCCCAGCCCGTTCCGCCGGAGGGTCATCTCCACCGTCTCACAGCCGGACGTCACGACCTGAGAAGGGAACGGCGGGAGGGCAGCGTCACCCGCCAGCCCCAGAAGCAGGACTGAGCCGACGGCGTCTCCGCGCATCCCTACCTTCAGCCGCTGCACAATCTCCTTGATGTCGTCCTGGCTGCCCTCCGTGGCCCGCACGAAAACGTGGTCCCCTCGGCCGTAGAAGATCTTGAGGGCGGAAGCGTCCGGAGTCCAGCCAATGACGTCTGCGCAGAAGCAGTTGAAGACCACTTCCTTGGTGCCCAGGTCCAGGAGGACCACGAACTCGTTGGAGATGCCCAGGACGCACTCGATCTCCAGCCCCTGCGTGTAGTCCTGGGCCAGGACCCGCCACGAGAGGGCGCCAGTGCTCTGCTGCTCAGCCCCAGGCCGGGCCCTGGTCTTCTCCTTCCTCTTGGAGGCCAGCGAGATCAGGTTGAACTTCCCCGTGGAGTCGATGGGCGTGCTGGTGACGCCGTTCTCGGCCAGGTCCTTCAGGTACTCCTGCCGCGTGCGGGTGGCCATGGCGTGGAACTTGTCCGACTTGTGGGCCGCGTTCTCGGCGTTGATCACCTTGGCCAGCAGGAAGTCCCGGAAGACGTCTGATTTGCGGAAGGTGGCCCTGCTGGGGATGGCCGGTCCGAAGGGGGGCACATCTTTCGAACGGGTCACAGCCACGCTTGGGACGCCAAAAGAGAAGTAAAGGGACGTAAGGAAAGCCCGGCTGGATGAGGCCAAAGGAGCATGCAAAGGCCCAGCTTCCTGGTTCTCACAGTGACCCCCCAGATCCCTGCAACCTGTTGTCTCTGACGCACCCACCCTCCCACCCACCCACCCACCCGAAAGCGGGTTTGGGCCACTCTCGGAGTCAGGGAGGCTGGCGCACGTCCGTGTGCTGGCCTCCGATTCCGAGGGTGGTCCAAACACGCTTTACGGTGTCCCTGGTGCTGGCCAAACTTTGCTGGCCTAACTCCAGGTTAGGATTGCCCTCCAGGAGAGCCTGCAAGGCCTCTTCAAGCTCTCAGTGGGCCCCAGCATCCAGGGAAGCCCACAGCAGGGGCCCAGGGGGGAGAGGCCGGAGCTCCGGGGGCCCAGGACCGAGGGAAGGGCCTTCTGCTCAGCTGCTGCCCAGCTCCGCCTGTCTGCACGGACCGACAGTGGCTCTCCAGGCCAGGGGCAGCAGCAGCCGCTCTTCCTCGCCCCACCCGGCCCTTCTGCATGCAGGCCAAGCAGGCCGCCTGCCCCACGCCACGTCCCCCACCCCCAGGGATGTCCCAGAGTGGGGGGGGGAGGCAGTACGTGTAGCAAACGTTCTCAGAGCAGGGACTCTGGGCGCGGACGATGACGAAGACGTGCTGGAAGTGGGAGCGGATGTTCTGCGGGGTGAAGGGCAGGGCCCCCGGCTCCTGGAAGATGATGGTGACGATGTCGTTCCCAATGTGCCTCTTCCTGAGCAGCTGGCGGGGGGGGGGGGGGACACGGGGCGCCAGGGGCCCCCGGGGCGGGGGGGGGAGGAGCCTGGCACTCCCAGTCCCACCTGAGCCAGAGGAGGTCGGGAACAGCGAGGGGCACCCAGAATCCTCAGCGGTCAGCAGCATTCTGAGGTTTCCACTGGCCAGGTCTGAGCAGCCCCAGGATGGGCGGGGGGGGGGGAGGCCCAGCCAGCATTACCTGCTGCCTGTTGTTGGGGGTATACGGGAGCATCGTCGACACGTGGAACATGATCTCGTAGCCCTGGTAGGTCGTGTAGAGGGAGTGGGTGCCGGTGGAGTCGGCTGCAAGGCGAGAGCACCGCGGCCGTGAGCGCGAGAGACAGCCGCAGAGAGGAGGCCACAGGCAGCCTCTGAGCCCCCCCCCCCTCGCAGCCAGCAGCAGGGACCTACTCTTGGTGTCCAGCTGGGCGGCATAGTGGCCGAAGCCCCGCAGGCAGACCCTCTCGCCGAGCAGCGCCAGGAACTCCTCCAGGGCGGGTCCCGCCTCCTCGTTGTTGTACATCTCCTCCTCCGAGCTCTGGCCAGCCTTGCAGTACAGGACGCCCACCTTGTGCTTCCGGCAGAGCTGCGTGGCAGGAGGAGAGGGAACGTTCCAGGCTGGGCGAGCCCCACGCACGGGCCTCCTGCTGGTCCCCAGACCCGGGGGGGGGGCCCTGAAAGGCTGCAGCAGCCTTCCCCGATTCTCCACGCACGAGGCCGGGCTGCTCCCAGCCCAGCTCCAGGCACGTTTCCCAGGCAACTGACTACCCCTTGCAGGCTCCACACAGCCAGAAGGGGGCAGAGACCCTCCCTCGCGCCCCACAGCAGGGTGGGCTCCAACCAGGGCTGCAACGGCCGCTGCAGCTGCGGCCGGCCAGCGAGGACAGCGCCCCCCCTGCGCCGCCAGCCACTCACCCCCTGCTCATCCAGCTTCCGCAGCTGCTCGGTCACCCGGGGCACGCTCAGGGCCAGGCGGAGGCAGTGGGTGTTCAGCTCGGGGACCACGTGCTCCAGCGCGTCCTTGAGAGGGAGCCCCCGGACGGTGCCGTGCTTGGTGGCGGTGGGGGTGGCGTCCTCCAGGATGGCGCCCCGGAGGGTGGTCAGCTGCAGGGCGAGGGAAGAGCGTGAGGGGGGCTGCGCTCACCTTGCTGTGTGTGTGTGTGGGGGGGGAAGGAGGCCCTGGGAGGGCGGGGAGCAGGCGCCACCCACCTCGCTGGTGCGGAAGATCATCCGGTACTGGTACTGGGGCCCGTGCTCCCGGTGGTCCTCCAGCCTCTCGCGCCGGATGCTGACAGCCACCGGCCCCAGCTTCTCGTCCACCCCAAAGTAATTGCAGTGCTCTGGAAGGAGGGGAGAGGAATGCAGGTGGGCACGGGCAGGACCGCGAGCCTCCCCCTCTGCAGCCAGGTGGGGCCAACAGCCCCTCGGAGACGGAAGCCGCGAGGTGGGGGCAGGGGAGGGGGGAGGGATTCTGTGGCACCCCGGCCCCCCTGAGCGGCCCCAGCACAGCATCCCAGGGCCAGGGCGTGGCGGGGCCGGCACAGTGCCTGGGAGCGTCACGCAGTTGCTGGGGGGGGCCTTTCTGAGCACATCCCCCCGCGCCCACGTCCTCCGCCCGCAGGGGCCGCCGCCGAGCACTACCTTTCCCGCAGAAGTAGTCCTGGTAGTAGCGGGCGCCCGAGTCCACGTGCTCGATGCTGTACTGCTTCAGCCTGCCCACGTTCCGCTGCAGCTCCTTGGGGACCTCCAGCACGGAGACGCTGGCGTTGGTGCAGCAGGCGGCAGCCGGGCAGAGCTCGGCCAGGCCCCCCTCGCCGCCACCGGCCCCAGAGGCCTGCAGGAAGCTGACGCTGCGCTCCCGCCAGCCCCCGATCTCGTTGCGGAAGTGGGGGCAGCTGAGCAGGAGGCCGTTGCTGGTGCTGTCCCCGGGGTCCGGCTCCAGGTCCTCCTTGCAGTTCAGGTCCTCGGGGCTGAGGAAGGAGGGGGTGGGCGGCTCCAGCCCCCCCAAGGCGCAGGCCCGGGAGGCGGCGGCGGCAGAGACGGCGGAGGCAGCAGAGGCCCCCGTGGCAGTGTTCCTCCGCTGCGCCACCGACGCCCGCCTGGCCACCACCTCGTTCAGGTCGAAGAGCATGCTCTGGACGTCGTAGTGGGCAAAGCTCCGCTGGCAGCGCCAGGGCCGGCCGCCCTCCTCGCCCTCCTTGCCAGCCTCCTGGTCCCCTCTGGCGCTCCGCAGCTTCCGGAAGATGGAGTCCCCGCCCACCGCCTCCGCCCGGGGCCCCCTCTTGCGGGGCTTGTCCTTGTGCTGGAGCAGGAGCTCGTCCACCAGGAGGGGCAGATCCGGCTCGCCGTGGGCCTCGGCCCTGGTGCCCCTGCAGGCCTTGAGGGAGCCCGAGGGCTGGGCGGCCGGCCTGCCGTGCCGGAACTCGTTCAGCATGTCGTGGAAGCTCTGCTCCGAGAGGCCCTGCGCGTCGATGGAGGAGGTGCTGCCGTACTCCCGGAAGAGGGGCAGGCGGGCCGCCCGGGGCTCCAGGCCCTCCTCCAGGTCGCAGTCGCCCAGCGTGATCTCGCTGCTGCTCCGGTTCCGCAGGGGCAGGAAGGCCCTGCCCGGGGAGCGGGGCCAGCCGTCCTGGGACTCCGCGTCTCTGGACCTGCGCCAGGCCGGGCGCTGGAAGCCCCGGAAGCCGGAGGGGGCTGCCCCGCTGGGGAGAGGCTGCCCATTCTGGACGGCGCCCCAAGGGCCCGAGCACGGGGTCTCCAGGTCCCGCGAGACGCTGGGGGGGCCAGCAGGGTCCTTCAGCCCTTCTCTCTTGGGGGGCCAGTCGGCAATCCTGGCCCGCACGCCCATCTTCGGCACGGCCGGGGTGGTTGTGGCCGGCCGGAAGGCGGCAGCGCCCTCTGCGTGTGCCACGCAGCCATTCTGGACCCAGAAGCCGGCAGAGAAGTAGTTGCCCCCCTGCAGGCCTGGGCCCCCCACGTCGCCGCTCTCCGGGACAGGCCGGTAGGAGGTCATAGTCCACGGGCAGCTCCGACTCCCTGCGGGCAGCTGCTGCTCAGGTGCGCCATGCGGGGCGAGTGGTGGAGGGGGGGCTCTCCCACCCAGGCCTGCCTCAGGACGCCCTGCCGGGGGGTGCCCCATGGCCATGGCAGAGGCTGGAGATCTCCAGATGCCGGCATGGGGGGAAGAGGAAGGCGGGTCCCGTCGCTGCTGCCGCTCCAGGCTACTCGGAGGCCGCCCTGAAGGCAGAAAGGAAAGGGGGGCGTCAGCGAGGGCCGGACAAGGACTCACCGCCAGACTGGCCCCCAGAAAGCCGCAGCTGGGCAGTGGGAGGCAGCCGGGGCAGCTGAGAGTCAGGCCTCTTGGGCCAGCAGCGTCTTCCGGAGAGGCTGCCAGGTCTGGGCCCAGGACCCTCCATGCAGCCCTGCCAGCCAGCTGCAGCTTCCTGGGCCTGGATCCAGAGGCACTGCTGCCCTGGGAGGAAAGGGCTGGCCCCTGGCACAGCGTCACCTGCTGCCAGCACTGGTGGGAGGGAGGGCGGGAGGGAGGGCAGTCCAGGCGCCAGGACAGGCAAAGCCTGTAGTTGTGGGAGTGGCCCACAACCCCCCCTCCTCTCAGAGGGGGCTGTCTCTCGGCCACGCCCTCCCCCACGTTCTCTGGGGAGGGGCTGGGCAATGTCTTGACCAGGCCAGGGGCATCAGAGGAAGGGGGCTCAGCCGGAAGCAGGCGGGCCTCCCTCACAGGGCTCGGTGGCGGGTGGGGGGTGCGCCATGCGCACTGGCTGGCCGAGGGCAGCTCCATGAGCAACACTGGCACCACTGGCCTGGCTCACACCCCGCGGGGGAGTCTCCTCAGAGGAGCCTCCACACCTCAGGCTGCCCCAGAGCACACAGCCCCTCGATCCAGCCCTCCCCCCCACCAGGATGCCACCTGTGGCCTGGCCCGAGGGAGGCCGGCACAGGCTTCAACTGCGAGTCGGCACGAGGGAGCCGCCCCCCCCCCCACTGACCTACTTTGCGGGGGCACTCCGAGCAGAAGCTTTTGTTCCCAAGCCGCTAATGAGAGCCATTGTGCTCCCCCCCTCGCCACAGATAATCCGCCACAGGCAGCTGAGCAGGCACCACCCGCTCCCCCCCCCCAGCGCCCCACATCCACACAGGGTGCAGGGGGCTGCTTGCCCTCCACAGAGGCACCCCCTCCCCCACCCGGCCCTTGGCCAGCGGGCTCCGGAGGCCGGGCACAGCACCCTCCAGGAGCCAGCAGAACCCGGGCAAACGCTGTCAACGGGGGGGGGAGTGTGGGGGGCAGGGGCGGGGGCGGGGGCAGTCAACCGGACACGGCAGCCTGCGTGCGCAGTCATCCTCATCTGCTGGCCTGAGCGACGCGCAGAATCCGGCGAGAGTCGCGAGTGCCAAGTCCCCGTTTGGCACAAGACACTCGGAAGAGGCAGCCACACACACACCCCGGAAGAGCCCCAGGGCTGCGAAGGGTCCCTGGCGAGGAGGAGCGGAGCAGGCCCTGCCCTGGAGCGGCTCCTCACACAGCCCCAGCGCCACGCCAAGGGCGAAAGAGACAGCAGGTGCCACTTGCCTGCCAGCCCCCCTCCAGCTCCACGGAAGACAGGCAAGGCGCCCAGCCAGGTGGCCACGAGCTGGCAGCACACGCGGTCTGCCTCGCTCTGGGCAAGAGCCCCCCCCCACAAGGAGGCCAACTGGACTTGTCAGGCGGGGCAAGGTCAGAGGTTGCCGTGGCCAAGAGGACACGCTCTGAAGGCAAGGGCTTCCAGACCCCCCCCCCCTGGCCCCTGTGCCAGACGGAGGCCGGAGTGTGGCTTGCGAAAATCCCAGGCCCAGCTGACAGACCAGAGCCCTGCTGCGCCGGGGGGGGGGGCACGTGTGGGTCCAGAGCCTCGCATGCCCCCGACCCGTGCCAAGTGCCCCAGTGCCTGTCCTGGCTGCCTGGAGGCTGCTCGCTGCAGACCCCACAGCTGAAGGGGAGCGCAGGCACAGAGGCCTGCCAGGAGACGGCCCCAATCCCCGCTTCCTCTCCAGGCAATCCCGCCAGATGCTGCCCGCATCACTCCAGTGGGGGAGCCGCCTCTTCTGCTGGGGGGGGGGAAGGCAGGCTCCAGCATCTGTCCATCCCCCCCGAGCCTATGCCTGCATGGAACCCCAACAGCCAGCCAGCCAGCCAGCCAGCCAGCCAGGAAGGGCTCTTGAGAGCAGGTGGCCCCACCTGCCACTTGACAGCTCTCAAGAGCAGCATTCCTCAGGGAAGGGCCACTTGTCCCATCCAAGGGCGCAGCAACACGCTGGACGCATTTGGAGTCCCTCTGACCCCCCAGACGGAGACCCGCCAACAGTGCTGAGAGACAACAATCACCTGAGAGAGGCGGGAGAGCAGCTCACCGATAGCCCAGGTGCTCACAGGAAGAGGTCCTGTCCTTGCAAGAGGGGAAGAGATAGTCCCTGCCGTGGAATTACCCCTCAGGCAGACACTCAATGGTGGGATGGGGGGGGTGTCCGCCGCCCCCCCACCGCGCACGGGCTCAGCCAGATCCCCATGACACAAGCCCTCCCCCCAGAACTCCAGACAGCAGCTGGAGACAGGGGGGGGCCCTCCCGCCGTGCAGGGTCAGGCCAGACTGAAACCTCCCAGGGCAGAGGCCGCGCCCCGTGGCCTTGGCACTGGGCCCCATAATTAGAGGGCGCCTGGTGTCGGCAGAGGCCGGAGAGCTCCTTCCTTGAAGGTTTCCAAACATGGAGGGCCAAGGGGGCGCTGCCTGTTTCAGGGCAGGGGGTGGGGCAAAGGCACTGAACGCTGGCTGAGCCCCACAGCCCTGCCCTCGGAATGCTGACGGCGCCCTCAAGACACTCCCCACCCGATGCCCCTGCTGCGATCCGCACGTGGTGCCCCCAGGAAAGGAGCCCTGGGAAAGCCGCTGTCCCTCCGCTGAAGGGAGGAAGCAGGAGCAGCACCTGAGCGAAGAGAAGCTCCCCAAATGCGCCACTGCCCAGGCTCGTCACTGGCTGAGCCGCCCGGCCCGAGCGCCACCGCCTGCTCCCAGCCAGCTGGACTCCCACAGGCTCATTCCTTTCCCAGCGCCGGGGGGAGGAGGAGGAGGGACCGCGATGGGACTCGTCCACAGGCGCTGCGGCATCCGTGGGAAATGCATTCCGCGCGCATTCCGAGGCAGCCGCACATCCGACTGTCCCGCGATGACCAGCACACCCGCTTGGCCGACAGCCGACCAGCCGGCTGTGAGGAAGAGGGGGCGCCCGAGACTCCCCAGCTACAGCCCCGCCCATCAAGCGAGTAGAGGCGCCAACAGGCGAGCCGAGCAACGGGGCGCGAATCCCGTGGGCGATCCCAGCCTCCCCCTCCAGAGAGCCCCGAGGGAACGTCCCGGGAGGGGACCCCAGGCAGGCAGGCAGGCAGGCCCTGCTGGCAACTGCACAGCCTTCCCAGGCCAGCCTCCCTCCCCACGCCTGCCTGCCTGCCTGCCTGACCGAGCCCCCGCGGAGCCCAGGACTCCCCGCGCGCCCCCCTCCCAGGCGCATCTCCTGCACGGCTCTTCCCACAGCAACGGGAGGCGCTACTCGTGTCCTGCTGCCGTGAGATTTCCGCCAGGAAGGAGACGGTCGGAGCGCGTGGCAGTGGAGCTGCAGAGGCTGCGCGGGTGGGCCGGGCCCCCATGTTGGCTTTTGGGACCCGGGCGCCTGCGGGCAGCACTGCTGCTGCCAGGAGGGCGGCGGAGGCAGATCAGGGTCTGGGGCCTCGCCTCCCCCTTCGAGCCCCAGGCCTGGCCCAGCCGCCCCCAGGGACTGAAGCCGCCCAGCAGCAGCAGCAGCAGCAGCAGCAGCAGCTGGGTGCAGCTCACACAGGGCTCGCTTCGGGGGCTTCCACGGCCGGCACTCCGTCTCAGGCTGCACCTGTGCGCAAGAGGCCGCCGTTCCCACACTGCGAGCCAGAAGCCGAGCTGCAGCCGGGGAGGGCAGGCCGAGCCCGCTGGGCTGGCTGCTGGCCAAGGACTTGGAGGGCCTTTGACTGCTGCCAGCCAGCAAGGGCAGCCGGAGCAAGGCCAGGAGGTGCGACCCCCGCGGAACCCGCAGCTCTCCGCGGAGCCAGAAGGACGGCCAGCGGCCCCGCACTCAGCAAGGCCCACGCCCTGGGGCCAGGGAGGGGCCGGCCTGCCTCGTCCCTCCTGCTGCCATGGCTTGCACCCCCCCCCACACACACACAGAGAGACGGGCAGCTGGACCAGCCCCCGTGCCTCGGTGGCAGCGTGCAGGGGTTCACCAGTGAGGCACTGCCTTCGCCACCCCTCTGCCCCCAATGCTGCCGCCCCTGCACATTTCTCAGCTCCCCACGCCCTTCCCCCGCCCAGAAACCCACTTCTCCAAACTGGACGCCCCCCCCCCTTACAAGCAGGAGCAGCAGCGCCCCAGCCCAGCAGCCACTTCCTCGTGCCAGAGTCCAAAAGTGCGCACCGACACCATGGCTGGGAGCAGCTGCACCGAGAGGGGGTGGCGGCAGCGAGCAAGAGCCCGGCAGCGAGACTGGTTCCACGCTCCCGGCGAGGGGGCAACTGGCCTTGGGCTGCCCGGGAAGCCCAGCGGGGGGGGAGGTGGTGCAGGCCGTATGTGACGCACAGGCAAAGCGCTTGGCCCCAGTGCGACCCAGACCCCCAGAGGCAGCCCAGCGGCAACCGGCTGGCCAGAGCTCCACCCCCGCTTCAGACGCTGCCCCCGGAGCCAGGCTGAGCCTGGCCTTCGCCTCCAAAGCTCCGGGTCCAGACCCTTCGCCAGTCCACTGGCTCCTCTGCCAACCCTCACCCACTTCAGCCACCCACAAGTCCCACAAATGGGCTCCGGTGGGGGGGGGGAGGGCGGCACACAGAGGAGCCAAAGTCGACCCAAGAGCACCCGTCAGCCCACTTGCTCCAGAGAGCCGCAGCCGCGCACACACTCCCCGCTCACCGCCACATGAACTCCCCGCCAGGCCCTGCTCAAGAATGCGCTGCTCCAGCTCCTGGGTCAGGGCCTGGATGGCGGGGGGGGGGGCGCCAAGGCTTGCCAAGCCACGGCACTCTGCGCTCAGCCGCTGCAAACACAGAGGGGTGGGGCAGCTTCTGCAGCACTATCAACACTCGACTTCCCTGTGCTCGGGAAAACGGGTGTTGCTGCAAGTGTGTCCCAGGGAAGGCGCAGCACCTGCTGTGGGCCATGCGCGGTCCCCACTCCAAGGGCGCCCTGCAGCAGCTCACTGGAAGACCCAGGTGGAAGCGAGGGTTCCCGGAGGCAGCGGGTAGGAGCACCCAGCTGAGCCTTGCAAGAAGGGGGCACCGGAATGTCCTCAGGGCCCCTCATCCCCAAGGGCCAGAGCGCTAGAAGATCCCCTCAAGGACTTGGGGTGCCAGAGAAGGAGCCAGCTGCTGCCCGCTGCCTTTGCCCAGGGTGGGGAGCGCTGACCCCATCCTGCCAGAAGCCCCACGGGGCCTCCCGTGACTGCTGTTTTTGTAGGACAGAAGGGTGGTCCGTGGCCACACCTGGGGCAGCCCCCCCGGCACGCTCCTCTCTCACCACCCTGGTCTGAAGGGGCCGCAGGAAACCACGCTGGCAAGACCCCCTCCCACGGGGGGAGCCGTGGACGAAGAAGGGCGGGGGGAGCATGCGGGCACAAACTGGAGCAGGCATCAAAGATTCATGGGGGCATCAATTCTTTATGCGGCACACCAGCGGGAAGGAGGCGTCCGGATCCTGCCCAGCGCCAGCCTTCTTCCCCGGTGCAGAGCCGCTCAGCCCCCTGGTGCAAGCCAGGCGTTCCCCCGCGGCTGTGGCTCTGGCCTCACACGCCCACTTCCAGCAGCAGCGCATCCTGACCGCCCCCTGGCATCGAGCAGCACTGAGGAGCCCTCCAAGCAGGGCGGCAGCTCAGGGCAAGGCTGTCCCGCTTTGACCTGGGGCGAGGGTCCGGAGCCCTCCAGGACCGCAGTGGCGCCCACGAGGCTCTCAGGGGTCTGAACGCGGCTGCCCGGACAGGAGGGGTCTTCACTGGGAAGCGCCACTTTCGTCCACTGGGGGTCTCCCAGCCAGGCACCGACCAGCCCCAGGTCTGCTTAGCTGCAGCAAGGGGGCAGCCTCAGCCTCATCAGCGCGTGTTCCCAGACCCTGCGGCGGGACCTTCTGTGGGGTGAAAACAGAGACTAGACCTCCACCTGCCGGGAAGGCTGGAGGCAGGTCAGACCTGCAGATTCAGCCACGTACAGCACAGAAGCGAGGAGGCCCCGAGAGAAACCGGGAGGCCCCTGAGAACACACTGACAGAGGCCACCCAGAGCCCACAAGGGTGCCCCACGCCAAGCCTCACCAGCCTGCAAAGCAGGGCGCTGGCAGTCCAGAGGGCGCACAGGAGGGCAGCCTTTGGGGGCCCGAGGCCAGTGCAGGAACGGGGTGCAGCGCCAGCCTCCAGGCACAGAACTGGAGGAGGAGGAGAACGGGCCCCCCCGGTTCCGAGCGCGTGGGAAGGACTAGGAAAAGCCTTCAGCCAACGCGTGCGGAGGGGGGGGGGAGGCGGAGGCGGCGAGTCCTGCGTGAGGCTCAGCTCGGCGGCGTCAAGGGCACACCCAGCTTGCTCCAGAGCAGGCAGCCTCTTTTAAGCCCGGGTTCAGGCCCGCAGGGGCGGCCCCCTCTCCTGCCACAGCCCAGGGGTGGGGGACACCCTCCCTATCAAGGCAGCCACTGTGGGAGGACAGGAGGCCTTTGTGTCCCCTGCAGCATCCGGGGAAACGGGACCTGCCGGCTCATTTCAATATCGCAAAGGGAAACGAAAACCTCCTATTTGGATATCCAAAGATGGCGCCCTGCAACGCTGAGGGGGGAACGCCCAGGCCAAGGAGGGGAAGCCAGAGAGCCCTCGCCTCGGTACCTTCCGAGGTGGTCCGGCTGCCAAGTCCACAGCACAAAGAGGGAGCAAATACCCACCCACCGACCCACCTCGGTCTGCAGGGAAGGGCCAGGCCCAGCCTGGGCTCGAGGGCAGCACAAGCAGGAAGAGGCCAGCCCGACGGGAGCCCAACTAGGGCAGCCCAAGCCCAACATCGAGGCAGACCCCTGAGGCCTCCACAGCACACAGAACACGCACGTCGCACACGCACAGACAAGCACGCGCCTGCTCCAGAGAAGTGCCAGGGTCCTCGTGGACAGGCAGACGGAGACTGTGAGCGAGCCCTGCCTCACACCATGCAAAGAACTGTCCTTCCTCCAGACCGTATGAATTCAGCCCCAGATCCTTCCAAGTGGGAAGGTACTCACAGATGTCACAAACTGCCTCCCCCCCCAGGTTCACACAACATTCCAACTGAAGAGGCTAGAAGTCACAGCCCTAATACACTATTCCCCGGCCCCTCTTAACTCCCCAACCCCCAGTCCTGCTGCCCTATTCCAGGCTTCTGTGACATCAGAGCAGCTCAGCCAATAGTCCAGGAGATGGGAACACGGACAAGCCAAAGAGCTTGCTCAGCTGTAAGCGCACACCGTGACCTATTATTTTACACATTCTGTGCTGCAACCCAACATTTCAGCTGCGCCTCAGCAACCGTAAGCCATGTTCTAAAATGCCATCCATGCAGAAGCCCCAACTGACAACTGTTCACCAGACAGTTCCACTGAGAAATCCTTGAAGCTGCTGCGCCTGCCCAGAGGAGGAAAAGGCAGCCACCTGGCCAGAAAGAATTGCCCTCTTCCGGACCTGGGCCCACAGGCGACGGCAGGCCTGTCACTCCGCTGCAAAGCCAGCCCATCCTGGAAGACGCCGGCAAACTGCACCCTTCGGATCACCATTTCTGCTTCCGAAGGCAGAGGCGACTGCGGCACAACAGGAGGTGTCGTTTATTTTGCTCGGTGGGCGCGAGGACAACCCTGTTCGCTTGCACAGAAGCAGTGGCTGGGCTCAGGAGCGCACCCACTTTGCTCACGGCCGGCCAAAGGCTTCTTGCCTAATGCCCAGACAGATCCCTCCCTTATCTGCAAATTCACAAGCAAACAAGTCTTCATCCAGAGCTCAAGAGTCCTGGACAGGAGACGGCATTAGCGACAGCCTCCCCAGACACCTGCCGAGTGGGGCTTCTGCGCTGCGCAGCAACGCCCACCTCTGCACAGGTGCCAGGCGCGACCCCCCCCCGCCCCAGGTGAGCCCCGCAGCCAAGAGGCCACCCCTCCTCCCCGCAGTTCGGGGGCAACTGCACCCAGAAGCCCACAAAGTTGTGCTTCATCCGAAGGGTGGAGGAAGCCAATTAATCCTCCACCGCAAGCTGAGAATTCTGCCACTCACCGCCTCATTACAGAAGGCCAAAGAGCAGAACAGATGGCAACCGTCTGAACCGCAACATGGAGCCTGCGGAACACCCGGGGGAGGCAGCAGGGACCGGGGGTGGGACGCTCAGCCTTCCCTCCTGAGCTCAAGCCGGAGCTGGAAAGCCAGGCTGCTGCTGCACGGTGGAAGGGTGACAGCGGGACAGTCCTGGCTCTCCTCGCCACAGGCAGGTCTCCCCTCTGCACCCCAGGACGCCTGCCACTGGGAACGTTTGTGGGCACGTGTGCCTGCTCACCGGACTGCAGCCGAGGGCAAGGGAGCCACAGGGCTGCCTACGGACCTGATGCTCTTGCACCAAACTGGCACCCGCTGGGAGAGGCCGGCACAGGCCCCACTCAGGCCACAGCTGGGCTTCAGGGAACAGGCAGTCACGTGGCCATCGTCACCCACGCGGGCCTCTGTCTTGTGGACACAGATCTGGGAGTGCAGATCTTGCCCGCAACGAGAAGGCGAACAGGACAGAAGGTTCAGCAGCAGAGCCGGAACAAGACAGGCTGAACCAGCCACTGAAAATGGGGACACGCAGGAACACACACACACTCGCTCCTTCAAGCCCTCCCTTTCCGTCACACACACTCCCACCTGCAGTAACCCTAACAGATAATTGCAGGTTGCCCCCCCCCCGCCCACCCTCCCTCTTCTTCTGTTCCTTCCTCTGCCACTACAGTCTCCCTTGAACTACTAGCTACAGTGTAAGCTGCTCAGAGCAGGGACCTTACTCTCTAGAAAACGCCACGCACACAGCTGTCACTAACAAACTGATCTATAGGCATAAGAAGGGGACAACGTAACGCACAGGCTGCCAGCACCAAGGCTGGGGCCGAGGGTGGCCCTCGGCCTCGACAGCAGAGGGTGGGGCTGCAGCAGCCCCCTCCTTGCAAGGGGCACACTCTCTGCCCTGCCTGGCCAGCCGGCCAGCTCTGCACTGCTCCAGGCCCCAGTCACGAAGCCCAGCCCCCTCCTTTGTTTAACACCAACAGCCCCGGGCACGTTGCCAGACGGCCCATGTCATGCCTCCCCACCTGCGAGGAAGTATTACCTGTTTGGCAACGAGGAGGCACTTCAGAGCAGCCGGGAAGGTGCCATGTTGTTCAGCCCCAAGCTGAGAAACCTCCACAGGATGCACAGTGAGCAAGGAGGGGCAGGAGGGGCAGGCCCAGCACCATCACCCTGCACGACACACGCGTGATCTGGGGAAGAGGCGAGCTTCGGAAGCCCTGCACTGCGGGCAGCCTGGGCTCAGGAGAGGGCTGCTTCCGCGGCTCAGTTCAGGCCACAGACCAAGCTGCCCCACGGCCCCCACGACCCAAGGAGAGCCGGCCACGGCAGAGAGCACCGACCTGCCACACTCGGCTGCCACAGCAACCGCCCTGCCCTGCCGCTCCTTGCCCACTGGGCCTGTCCCGCTCGCAGGCGTCTGCGGCAGGAGGCAACCCCTGCAGGGAGCGGCTGTTTGTTCAAGGCCGACGGTGCCCAGAGAGCCGCTGGCGTGCCTGCCAGCCAAACAGACTCTCTCCCGCTTGGACTCTGCCTTGTGTTCCTGGCAGGGGGCCTCGGCAGTGCCAAGCGGTGTGGGGCTGCCGCTGTCAGCGACCAGGCCACGTGACACGCCGAGGCCTCAGTCCAGACCCCCCCCCCACTTCCGAAGGCACTGCTGGGGAAGGGTCAGGGCCACCCGCATGTCCTGAGGCTTCCCACGAGCCGCCCACAGCCTCAGGAACCACTGGTGAGCTCGGCTGGACAACCACTGCTGGTTCTCCGGCGGCTCCGCGTGCTTCCTGCCCTGCCTGCAGGGGCTCCTGTTTCAACAAAATGTTGAGCACAAGGAACGGGGGGCAGCAGTAGGGCCTTGGCCCTGGCCCCCGTCAACTGTCCGGCTCGCAGCAGGCCAAGGCCGGCCCCAGCTCCTCCAAGGGAGGCGTCTCAGCCTGGTGCTGCCTGCTCAGGTCACCTTCCAGGGTCTGGAGCAGGTGTGTGGTGCCCATCTGTGGGCAGGCTGGGACCTCCAGAGACCCGTCTCTGAGGAGCAGCCCCTGTGAGACCAGCCCCCAACGCCCGCTGCTCAGGCAGCTCCTGGTCTCAGGCCAAGCCCCTCTTCCAAAGGATGCTTTGCCCACCTGGGTCCTGAAAGGCTCAGTCCTCAGCATCCCGAGGCCTTGTGGAGAGCCGCTGGACAGCAGCCCAGAGATGCCGGCTCGCTCCCCAGGTGCACCCAGAGAAAGGACCAGTGCAAGGAGCAACGTCTGCGGCGGGATCCGCAAGTGCCCTCTGAGCCCCCCAAGCCTCTCCGCTTCAGGCTGTGCCTGCTGGGCTGCGGGCAAGAGAAGCTGGTCCCAAACACTCCGCGAGCGACGCTCAAGCGCACACACCTGTGCTAATGGAAAGCGGCATCTGGCGAGTCCTGCAGGCAGGCACCCCCCCCCCCCCGGGCGAAGGTGCCTCGGCCCACGGCCCGCACTCGCAGCCGGTCTGCGGACCCTTGGCCCGGTCCTTGCTCCGAGTCGCCACTTTGGGGGCCTTTATCCGCCCCCCCGTCTGAGGTGGACAGCCCCGGAGTCGGGGGGAGTTCCGCAGGCCCTTCGCCTGACAGCCCTCGCCTCGCCCGTCCCGGTGCAGCGGCCACTGGCGGCGGGGAGAGCGGGCGGCGGGCGAGGCTCAGCGCCACTGCGGGGGCTGGGGGAGGGAGGGGGGAGAGGGGGGCGCCGCGCACCCCCCGGAGTGGACCCCTCGCCCATCACCCGCCAGGCGCCAGGGGGGACGGGGACCTCCTCGGCGAGGGTCTTGGGGCTTCGAGGCCCGGGGGGGCCGGGGGGGGCCTGACCGGCCGGGCCGGTGCGCGCGGGGGCTGCTGGGAGCTGTGGTTTCCCCGCCCGGCCGCCCCGGCTCTTCCCCGGCGCCGGGACTACGACTCCCGGCAGCCCTCGCGCGCCCTCGCTCGCTCGCGCGCCCCCGCGGCGCGGCCGGACAGCAGGAAGCGGGCCGGGCGCGCGCGGGGGGTTCGGGGCGGCTGCGGGGCTCACCTGGGGCGGGGGTCGCGCCTCGCGCCTTCCGAGCCTGCCGAGCGGCTCCGCTCCGGTCCTCGCCGCCTCCCTTCGCTCCTCGCCTCGCAGCCCGTCGCTCGGAGGGGGCGGGGCCTGTGCGGAGGTGGGCGCGGCTGCGCAGCGCGGAAGCCACGCCCCCGGCCGTCGCCGTCGGAGGGGGCGGCGCTCGCAGAGGCCACGCCCCGGCCGCGCCCACTCGGTGCGCGTCCGACCTTCCCTTCCTGCTTTCCCTTCTGCCAGCCCCGGGAGCGGCGAGGTGTGAAGGCAGAGCGGTTGCCCCTGAGCATGTGCAGAGCTCTGCGCCAGCCCAGGGCCCCCTGGCAGCTGAGGGGGCCCGCCAAGGGCCGCCTGCCTCTCCTTACCCGCAGCCCCTGAGCCTCCCGCCCTCTCGCGCCTAGAGGGGGTCACAGCACCGCGTTCTGCAAGCTGCGGCTCCCCCTCTTCTCCGCAGCCGACGCCGCCTCCACTTTGCGCTAGACGCTGGGAATGGCGCTGAAGAATAGGGGAGCGCTGCTGGCAAAGCATTTGGCTGTGACCCCCCCCCCCGTAGGGACTGCTCTGCCCCCCACACTTGCCCTTCCTCTCTGACCCCTCTTCCGTATCCATTCTTTGGAGTGGATTGAGAGGCGGGGCAGTGGCAGAGAGGAGGCAGTCCTTTCGGCAAGCCTGCCTCCCCCCCCCCCAGCACTGGCACTGCTTGGTGGAGCTGCTGGGAGCCTGCAACGCAGCCTTGCTGTCTGTCAGAGGGGAGCGGAGAGCAGGAAGTGGCGAGGCTGGCAGGGCCGCCAGGTGGGGGTGTCCTGCTGAGTGCACAAGGCCCCACCTCGGGCTGCCATGGCCACCGCCCTCACTGCCCCAGGGCCGCTCCGCTGCGCTCTTCCCAGAGGGGGAGGCCAGAAGCAGCGCCTGCCGCAGCAGGTCCCCGCCAAGGGAGGCCCAGAGAAGCTGCCGCGGCCAAGCGCCTGGCACTGCTGCTCGCTGGCAGCCCTGGAGCGGGGGGCGGGTTGGGTTCGGCAGGTTTCCCACGTGGGCTGGCGGGTGGCGCCCTTCCTTCCTTCTTCCGGCTGTGGAGTGGGGCCGGTCCGTGGGCCGTTGGCTGAACGCGCATGGCCTGGAGGAGGATCCGGAGAGCAAAACAGATGATTGTTCGCTGGGGAATTTTGCTGCACAGGGAGATGGAGAGGCGGCAGCACCTGCCAGCCGGCACGGGTGAAACTGCTGACGTCACCTCGCCTCCCCGCCCCCACACACTTCCGGGAGCTGCCAGGGCTTGTCAGCACTGGGGGCCGGGAGTGCGGCTCGGGGGAGCCCCATGCACTGCATTTTTCTGCCTTGCGGCCCAAACAGGCCAGCCCGGGAGATGTGGCTCCGTTCTCTGCCGTGTCTTCGGGGCTCCACTGTTGCAGGAAAAGTGGGGCAACAGTTTGGCCAAGGGCGGCCGCGTCCTCCCCTCCCTTAAAAGGCACCTCCTCGGCCCCTCTTTCATAGCCCACTCCCTCCAGGCCACACCTGGCGCATTGCGTACAGTTCTGGTTGCTGCAACTCAAAAAGGACACAGTGAAAGTGGAGAAGATTCAGAAGAGGGTGACAAAAATGATTGCTGGGCTGGGTCACCTTCCTTATGAGGCAAGACTGCAGTGTTTCGGCTCTTCAGTCTAGAAAAAAGGTGCCTGAGGGGGGACATGATACAAAATTTTGCCATGGGATGGATAAAGTAGATAGGGGGATGTTCTTTTCCCTCTCTTACAACACCAGGACCAAGGGACATCCACTTAAATTGCGTGTTGGAAGAGTTAGAACATATAAAAGAAAATATTTCTTTTCCTAGCGTATAATTAACCTCTGGAACTTCTCACCACAGGATGTGTTGATGACATCTGGCCTGGACGCCTTTAAAAGGGGATTGGACAAGTCCATCAAGTTACAAGCCATGGCGGGTGCGTGAAACTTCCTGGTATCAGTAGCAAGCTAGCTTGAACTGCCAGGTGCCAGGGAGTGGCCACTGGATTGCCTTGTGTACTCCTCGAGGCATACGAAAGGGAGAACCAGACAGAACAGCACCTGCTGCCCTTGTCCGCCTCCCGCTGTCCCTGCTGTCTTCCTTGCCAGACGCTTGCTGTGGGTTTATTCTTATTTTATTTTTAAAAATTGTGTCCCACCTTCCCCGGGCCAGGACGAATTCCCAGGCGCCTCGGGAACCTGCCCAAAGGGGAACCGGCTTCTGCAGAGCTGCCCCCTCCCCCCCTCCCCTCCCCCCCCGGGTTCTTTCCTCCCCGGTTTGTTTGCAGAACTTTGCAAAGTGCCACGTCCAGCGATTGCAGTCAGAGGGGAAGAGTCCTAACGCACCCTGAGCAAACACTTGGCTGCTGAGTTCACGCAAAGGGCGTCCATCTGGTCCAGCTTCCTGCATCCCACAGTGGCCCACCAGATGCCTCAGGGGGCACACAGGGCAGCCAGATACTTGCCACTCCCCGGCATCTGGCATTCTGAGACAGCCGACTTCTAGAACCAACAGGCTGCACATTCCTCTCATGTCCTGAAACCTGTGATGAACTTTTCCTCCATACATCTGTCCAATCCCCTTTTTACAGGCCAGGCCTTTTTACAGGCCAGGTCCAGGCCTGGCACCATCACCACCTCCAGCGGCATGGAGTTCCATGGATTACTGGCCTGCTAGGAAAACAAGTATTGCCTTTTATCTGTTCCAACTCTTGTGGATGTCCCCTGGTTGTGCCATTGCGCGAGAGGGAGAAGAACAGGAGTCCAAATGCTTGCGGTGCCTGATCCCAAGCCACCAGATGGAGAGCAAGCGAGCCTGGCAGAACCCGTGACAGGCTCCTTTGCTCCACCAGCCACCCAGCAGTACCTGGCTGCAGAGGAAGGGGTGCGGGCTCTGGCACGGCTCCTGTGTCTGTCCGTGGGGCCTCTTGCTGGACGGTTCCCCCTTGCAGGTGAGGCCTGCACTGTAAGTGGCCTGAGGGAATCTGTCTCGAATGGAGGGGCCCCAAACCTGCCACCCCCCCCTTGGACAGCCCCCCTCTCCCTCCCTCCCTCCCTCCCTCCCTCCCTGCCTGCCTGCCTGCCTGCCTGCCACAAGAGTGCCCTCTGGTCAAGGACAAGCACTCTCGATTGAGGAGCCCCTTGCAGTGCCCCCCCGCCACGCACTAAGTTCCAGTTCCCTGGGAACCGTCTCCCTCCCATGCCAGGGAGTAGGGTGTGCCTACTGCCCCCTGGTGGCCGTTCCTGCATCGCAGCAAAGGTCAAGAGGGGGCAGGAGGCTTCCCGTCTTCCCTGCATGCAGCAGAAGTGGTCCAGCCTCTGGGGTTGCCATGGCAACAGGAGGGTGCTGCTTAGCCACTTCAGCCTATGGGCAGCAAGGGCCTGTCTGAGATCCCTCTGTGGGTGCCGGAGCCAGGAGCAAGTCCCAGCAGCGCCTCCTTGGAATGCCTCATTTCTGCGGGTAAAACCACTCGGAAGCCACAAAGCTCAGCCGCCGCCATGGACTCAGGTGGGTCGGCCGTGCCACATCACCCGAGGGATGCGTCCCAGGGTCACTTGCGGTGGTGCCAGAGAACACCGGGACGCCGGCCGATGCTGGGGCTGTGGCAGCAACTCTGCTCTGCCTTCAAGCAAGCTTGGTCCAGCCACAGACCCTGCGGCCACCATGGGCAGTGGGGAGTCTGGGGTGGAGTCCCCCTGGCCGGGGCTGGAGTCCTCTTCTGATCAGGGGGCTGCATCCCATGCCAGCTGTGGGCAGCTCCTGCCAGTGTGGGGTGGCTTCAGGCCGTCCCAAATGGCGGACATCGGATCAGCCCGGCCACCACCACAGACCAGCTTGCCCAGCAAGTGCAGGCCAGCGCTTGGGGACGAGAGGATTGCGCAGGAGGCACCGCAAGCGGCAGACTCAGGAGGCAGCCCAAGATCCATGTTCCCGCTGCAGACAATGCGTGGGCAAGAGCACCAGCCTGGTCCACCCGAGTGCCACCATCTTCATGGTGGTTAAATGGGATTTGGGGGTTTTGCTGCTGTCTGAGCCCCCTGACTTACTTACTGCAAATGTAATCAACTGAAAAAGATGCTCAATTTTTTTTTTTTAAAGCAAGCTTGAAGTGAAGCTTTTGGCCCTCTTCAGAATTGTGACTTGGAGTCCAGAGGCCAAGCGGTTCTAGTGCCCCATGAGAGCAGCCATGCCTTTCTGCTCATTGGTCAGCAGGGCGTGACATCATACTTCTGTCTTTCCCTTGGGATTCTGAGGGTTTCAACAGGTAATCCCCTTTTCCTTGGTGGCCTCGTGGCTGCCCTCATCCGAGGGGCTCCACTCAAGAATGGTGGTCTGCGTGACCACTCCCCACCACTGTCCGCCCCCCCCACCCACACCCTCCCATTACCTCCGGGCAGGCCAAGTGTGTGCAGGGGTCACACGTCACCTACTGAGGGACTGGGGCAGCTCCTGTTCTACCCACAATGCAGCGGGCCTGGAATGTGGCTGGGCTGGTGTCTTGTTGCTAGGCTGGCTTCAAAGCAGGGACTGCCCGAGGGGGAGGGGGAGGGGCGCTGCAGGGTCCCCACCCGTGTCTGCCTCCAGTCCCGGGTGATGGGGCTGGCCAGTCCCGTAGCCAGAGGGGGGGAGGTGTGCTGAGTGCCACAGGCATCGCAATGCACAACGGAAGCAGCCTCTCCCACTTGCCTTTGGAGCCATTCTGGGCAGGCTTGCGCATTGCCGTCTATGCCCAGAATGGCTCCAACGGCAAGTGGGAGGGCTTGCTTACACAATGTGTTGCAGTGCTTGTGGTACTTACTCCCCCCCCCCATCTACGCAACTGGGCCAGGCTGAGCATTGCCTCCCTGCGTGCTGGAGCGCCTGCTCTGGCCCGACAAGACTGTCTGCCACCCCCATCATCCCTCCCTCCCTCCCGCTGTGGAGCTCCCTTCCCCTGCACACTTCTCCCCAAAGCTGTCCAGATGCGCTGCCGGGAGCGAGAGCAACCCTGAGCTCACACTGCAGCTCCTCCAGGGAAGGGCAGGTCTCAAACTCAGCAGCTTCCATTGCTGTATGGCTGCCGCAGAGAAGGCCTACATCTGGCCACTCCCCCCCCCCTGCCAATCAATCTCCATTGGGGACGCTTGCTCAGCAAAGCCCCCTCCCCGGACCTCAGGGGGCAGACCAGAAGAGATGGGAGCGGGCGGTCCCACAGGCCCCAAGCCATGAAGGGCCTCAAGAGTCCAACCCACCACCCTGAACTGCCCCCAGCATCACACCCGCAGCCCAACAGAACCGGACTCCAGCAGCCATGCAGGCACACACCCTCTGGGCTGTCTGTGGCCAGGGCCCAGGTCCGGCTGCTGCTCCGAGAGCGCCTGAATCGGGGCCCGTTACACGGAGGGTACTTGGAGGGCCCCCCATGGCTGTGACGGCTGCCATTCCCTCTTTTGCAAGCCGCTGCCTGCCGAGCTCCTCTGGGCCGTCCCGCACTCGCTGCCCTCTGCAGACGGACGCTGCCCGGCGCCCTCTCTGCTCCAGGGCCTGTTGTGACACCCGCGCACCCTCCGGCAGCCTCGCCATGCTGAAGCACACAGTACTCGGCACCCAGCACCCGATCCGCATCGCCCCGCACTGGAGGGACCTCAGAGGCCAACTTCTAGAGAAGCTCGAGCTGCAGAAGGTAGCGGGGGGCAGGGCCGGGGTGGGGCGGGGCGGGGGCTTCCTCCCTGCACGGTCACAGGAGGGCCGCCTGCGCCGAGTGGCCTCCCAGGATCTCCCTGTTTGGACAGAGCCTGCCGGAAGCTGCCGAGGCGACCCACATCCTGCTGAGCGACCGGCCCACCATCATCTTCCGGGCGAGCTGCTTCCCCAGCCTCATGCCGCTCATCTGCTTCTATCCCACCCCAACCATGAGCTACTTTGCCTCCTTCACCTGGAGGAGCACCAAAGGAAACAAGAACAAGGTGAGCCAGAGGCCACGCGCCGGTCCGTGGCCAATCGGGGGCTCCACCTCCCTCCCTGGAGCGCCAAGCCCCTGCCCGAGCAAGGCCCACAGCAGCCTTGAAGAAGGCCCTTTCCTCCCTCCAAGGCGCACGGCCCAAGGTGGGTTCCAAAGGCTTGCTGGCCCTGCCCCTCCCCCCCTGCCCTGGGCCCCGTTCCCCTCCGGAAGAGTCCAGCCTGAATCCCCCGGAACCTGGGTCAGAATCCTGTCCCCACCTGCCCCTGCTGGCAGAGGGCAGCCTCGTGGCCCCACCGGGTGTCCTCCATTCCTTCCCCCCCCGCCGTGGCAGGTGCGTGTCTGGATCTACAGTGTGGAGGAGGATGCTCCGGTCTCCGAGAAGGACCACGTGCTGGCGGAGGACCCGCAGGTGCTGACCATCGTCTACGTGCCCTGCCGGCACCTCTTCGTGGCCTACTGCGAGGACATCCACATCCGGCTCTTCAGCGACCACCAGGAGGACGTCCAGCTGCTCTCGAAGGTGATCTCGCCCTACCTGATCACCAGCATGTGCTACAACGCCGAGACCAAGGAGCTGGTGACGGGCTCCATTGGCGTGCTGGCCTTCTGGGCCTTCGAGGAGGAGCAGAGGTGTGCGCTGAGCGTGACGCACGAGGTGCACCTCCGGGGCGGCGAGTTTGTCCACGCGCTCAGCGTGGAGCCGGAGGGCCGGGTGCTGGTGGCGCTGTGCGAGAACATCATCCGCGTGTTTGACTACAACGTCAAGACCGAGATCCGCACCTTCCAGGTGAGCCAGGGCGTGTCCCTCACCTGCTCCTCCGCCAACTGGCCCCAGAGCTTCCTGTACGCGGGAGACCTGGCCGGGGACGTGAAGGTGTGGAACTTCGACACGGGCAGCCAGATCAACCAGTTCAAGGCCCACCAGAGCGCCATCAGCAGCGTGGTCAGCCGGATGTCGGTGCACACCCTCATGACGGCCTCGCTGGACGGGCTGCTGAAGGAGTGGAACCTGACCACCTGCGAGCTGCTCCGGCGGGTGGACATCGGGGAGCCCGTCTTCCAGATGCAGTTCATCAGCGAGCTGACCTTCTTCCTCCGCACCCAGTACACGTTCTCCATCCGCACCCTCAACAACTTCTACCAGCTCTTCAACAGGACCAAGTCCGTCCTCAAGAGGCTGGTGAGAGTGCAGTGTGGGCCGGACAAGGCCCGCATCCTGGCCACCACCGAGGACGGGGTCTGCCGCTTCCTGTCCCCCGTGACCGGCGAGATGCTCTTTGTCACGTGGCCCTTCCAGTTCCTGGAGAAGGCCCTGGACTACGTCTACGACCCCGACCGGGAGGAGCTCCTGGTGACCATGGGCACCCCGGACATCTACGTGCTGGACACGTCCAAGAACCCCTGCCCCACCAAGTACATCCTGCGCTGCACGGACAACGTGGACGACAAGGTGCTGTGCCTGGCCTACAGCCGCCTGGACCTGGGCAGCCACACCTTCAGCTTCATCTTCAGCGGGTACAAGAGCGGGCGGGTGCGCTCGGTCACCCAGCACCTCTTCCGCATGGGCGGGCGCAAGCTGCACGATGGCCGGGTGATGGCCCTCAGCAGCATCTCGGCCGCAGGGAACCTCTCCTACCACTCCCGGGAGTCCTCCTACCTGTGCTCCTACGGGGCGGACGAGTACATCATCCTCTCCGACGTGACCCTGAAGCGGAACAACCTGATGGACCTCATGCCCCTGGTGGTCATCCCCAGCCCCCACTGCCGGATCAACCGCCTCCTGCTCATCCCGGGCTACATCTGCGTCCTGACGGAGCAGAACCGGGTCCGGCTCTGGCGCCAGGCGGCCCTGGTCCCCGGCAAGAAGAACCCCTTCTGGAAGGAGTCGGACGCCATGCACCCCACCACCATCACCTCCTTCGACTACTGCTACACCCTCAACCTGCTGGTGACGGGCGGGGCCGACGGCTCCGTCCGCATCTGGGACATCCTGGGGCAGCTGCTGGTGGAGTTCGACACCAGCCTCCGGTTCAGCCGGGTCTGCTTCGCCAACCAGCGCGGGGACCTGGTGGTGGGGGGCAACAAGAACATGTACTTCATCCCCTGCGTCACGTACCTGCCCAGCAAGCACCTCAAGACGCTCGCCGCCCTCTCCGTGCCGGACGACGCCGTCGAGAGCCCCCTGCCCTTCCTGCCCTGCTTCCTCCTGTCCTTCAACATTGTCTTCGTGCCCAAGTAGGTGGCGGGGCTGGGGGGGTTGGGGGTTGGGGAGGAGCCCCCCAGCAGGACAAGCTGCCGGCCCATCGGCCGCTCCAGCCTTCCCTGCCGTGCCACTGCCCGCTGCAGGCGGGTGTGTGTGTGTGGGCCCCCCAGGCCTGTGTTGCCCGGGTTCTTCCGGCAGGCGCCAGCATCAGGGCTCACCCAGCGGGCACTGGCTGTGCGGAGGCCCCCGTCTCCTGGGCCACCCTGTTCCACGTGGCTCCACCGCCAGGTGACCACAAATGCAGCTGTCTGAGCCCACTCTCAGTTGCAGCCACTTCCTGTCCTGAAGAGGGGGGTGCCGAGACAGAAAGAGGATGCCCCCGATGTCTGCTGAGCTGTGATGGCTGCCGCAGGTGCCGTGCTGGGACCCTATTCCACAGGGGCCCCCGCAGCACCTCGGCCCAGGGGCCTGCAGGGAAGAGGAGGGGGCTCCAGCATCTGAATTATCTCCCCTCTTGGGAGGGCCCCCCTATAACTCCTCGTGGTGGAAAGGGGCAATTGTGCTGCGGTGCTGACACCACACATGGGGGGGGGGACACACAACAAATTCCTCCCGCCGTGCGATCTCCCCGGGATTGCTGAAGGGGCTGCCCAGAGGCTGGCAGGAAGAAGGCAGGGGAAGAAACAGTCCTGCTCCCCTGAAGGTCCTGAGCAAGGGGGAGGCAAGTAGGCCTGGGGAACTGTGTGTGATGCTTGGGGTGTGGGGTTGGGGGGGGCTGTGTCTGTGAGGGGCACCATCCAGAGCACTCGGCCTGAATCCTTCCGTGCAGGTACCGCCAGGTGGGCAGGCAGGCCAAGAAGTACGAGAGCTTGGAGCCCATCACCAACTGCAAGCAGGTCGTGATCGAGAAGAACGTGGCCAAGGTGGTGGAGTTCTCCGGCAAGGACGTGGCGGTTCTTCCCGGCCCCAACTTCTACGGGGCCGCCCCCTACATCAGGGAGTGGCAGCCCGAGTTTGCCGTCGAGTACCACCTCATGCCACAGGCCCCCTTCAGGCTCGGGGGGGGGAGAAGCCCACCCCGGCCGAGCTGCCGCTGCCACTGCCGCCCCGCGGCCTCCCGCCCCTGGCCGACAGTGGCCCGCTGCACCGCAGGGTCGCCTTCCAGCCCGGGCGCACCTGGCCCATCGCGCCCGACGGCTACGTGCCCAACTCGGTCATCCGAGCCCACCTGTTCCCCAAGGGGACCCCGGCCCTGACCTGCTCCTTGCAGCCCACCATCCGGGCACTGCCCGTGCGGAAGGTGATCAAGGTCCAGATGCCGGAGGGCAGGAAGGGCGAGTACCCGGAGAAGGCCCGGAAGAAGAAGGTGCCCAAGCCCAAGCGGCCCTCCGTGGCCGAGGGGCAGCACCGCCGCGACCTGCTGGCGGAGATCGTGAGCAAGCCGTGGCTGCGGCACAAGCCCAGTGAGATGACCCTGCCCTGCATCACGAAGGCCATCCTGGACCTGATGGACGACGTGCCCTTCTCCACCTACCTGCTCTGCTCCACCGCCCTGGTCCAGATCGCCGAGTCCTACGAGCTGAGCCCCGAGGTGCAGGAGGTGGCCTTCAACCGCCTCATCCAGGACACGGACCACAAAGAGGTCGGCATGGGCACGGTCCCGGGGGGGGGTCCATCCTCTGGGGGTCCTGGGCCTTCCCGCCTCACGCCCTCTTCGTGCCAAGTGGGAGCGGCGGCAAAGGGTGGCTGGCAAATGGGGGGTGGTGGCTGGAGCCAGGAGAAAGCGTGGGGTGGCTCAAGGACAAGAGAGGAACGTGGAGCCTCTGGTGGGGGGGGGGCGGGGGGCTGGAGTCAGGTGCCCCAGGGAGCCCCAGCAACTCTTGCCCTGAACAGCGCCACTGTTGGCAGTTCCCTGGGCATCCTCTAGGCCGATCGCGAGAGGCTGGCTGGGCACTCTCCAGGGGTCACCTGCCCAAGCCCCCATTGTGACCCCCGTTCTCCCCATAGGTGAGGATGAGGTTGGCGGCTTGGGAGGCCCTGGGCAAGATGGACCTCCTGACGGAGAAGGACGTGGTCCCTCTGGCCCGAGCCCTGCTGGACGACAACAAGAAGGTGCGGGACCTGGCCCGCTCCCTGCTGGACTCCGTGGCCGGCATCACCGACAAGTTCGTCCTGAAGAAGGAGATGCAGCGGCTGGCGGAGACCAGCCTGGAAGACCTGTGAGAGCCTGCTTCGGGCTGGGGGGGAGTTGGGCTGCAGCCGTGGGGGGGGGCCTCCGGGACCTCTCTGGGGCCTCTCCGAGCTCGGCTGAGGTGCCTGGAAGGCGCCATTCCCAGCTGCTGCTCCCCGAGTAGGGCACGGAGCCCCCCGCTGACCCCATTTCCTGTTGCGCCAGCCGCCGCAGGGCACCCAGTGCGTCGAGGCCTGGCCCTGCTCCACACACAAAGGCGCCTGGGCGGGGATGAGCTGCAGTCCAGGGCCCCCGAGAGCACCCAGAGCCTGCCCCGGTCCCTTGGCCAGCAGTCTCTGGGTCTGTCCAGGTGTCCCGTGTGACGCTGGTGGGGGGAGTCGAGGTGTCCTCCTCACAGGGAACAAGATTATTGCGGGGAGGGGACCTGAGACAGGCCACGAGTCTGGGTGCCACCCACCCCCTGCCCCACGTCCACCCCCTGCTGTCTGCTTCCTCCAGGACTCAGCTGGCAGAGACCCCGGAGGGCTACTTCCCCCGCAGGGTGCGGGCCGCTGGCATTGTGGCAGAGACGCAGGACGAAGCTGTCTACGAGCTGACAGAGGGGGCGCGCCGGCTGATGAACCGGGTGGACAGCCTGCTGACCGCCAACCTCTTCCTGACGACCGAGTGCCCCCCCCGCAGAAACCCGCCGGACCCGCCAGCTCGCCATTCGGCGCAAGTTCCTTGCTTCCAGGCCGTCCGGAGACATGGGCGACGACGCCAAGCCGGAGGCCCACGGAGACGCCCAGGCCCGATGGCTGGGACTCTTCGGGAAGGACGAGAAGAAGGCCGCCAAGTGTGAGTACCAGTCCCCGCCTGCAGGGGGCAGCACAGGCCGGAGGCATTGGAGCCATTGCTCACCGAGGACCTCCTTGTGGGTTGGGCAATCCCTGGTCGCCCGGGAAGGGGGCAGATGGACAGCACAAGGAGCCCCAGGCGGGACCCTCCAAGTCTGGCCAGTGACGGCTTTGCCACTGTTTTCTCCACTGACAGCTTCCCCCCACCCCACCCCCTCTCAGCAGGCTGTCTGGAGTCCCCTCCACACCCCAGTGCACCTCCAACCCCCAGGAAGAAGCCCCTCCCCAGGGTCCCTCCTCACCACTCCCCAGGGCCAGGAACTCCTCTGTGGGCCAGACCCCCCTCACTCCCTCGGACGATTCTCTTTCGGAGGACCTGAAGCTTCTCAAGCGCAGGTGGCAGTTTGCTCCCCAGAAGGCAGGAGCAGGGCCTTCACGTGCACACATGCGCGTACTCTCTCTCTCTCTCACCCACTCGCGTGTCTCTGACATCCCCTCTGAAGGAATTTGGGGCCAATTTTCTCCAGAGCAGCAGGAAGGCCAGAAAAAGTGTCTGGTGACCTCCTCTCCACCCAACCTTAGCATCAATCAATCAATCAATCAATCACTTTTTATATACTGCTTTTCAACACAAAGTTCACAAAGTGGTTTACAGGAAAATAATAATCAAGTTAAACGGCTCCCTGTCCCAAAGGGCTCACAATCTAAACAAAAAGCAGACGACCACCAGAAACAGCCACCACACAAGACACTGTGCAATTACCCTCCCCCTGCTAAACTCCAGAGGAACACCACTTGGGAAACTCCTGCCCGGTTTGCCAGGGTTGCCTGCCTGCGGCCTTTCCTGGGGAGCCTGGCATTTCCTGCCGTGCCAATGACCTTTCAGAAGGAGAATGGGGAGGATTCCTCGGGCTCCTGTCCCCAACCCCTGAGACTCCCCCGAGCGAGCCCCCGTCCCTCTGGCAGGCCCCCAAAGGCGTCGCCTGACCGCTGACCTTGCCTCTTCCCCCCACCCGCTTGCAGCTGCGGGTGCAAAGCCTGCGAAGACGGCCAAGGGCCAGCAGCCGCCGCGGGTCAAGAGCGTGGGGAGCAGGAGCAGCGAGGCCCTGATGCTGGAGAGCCCCGCCCCCAGCAGCCCCACCCCCAGCCTGCCCAGCAGCCCCACCCCCAGCAGCAGCAGCCTCAGCAGCAGCAGCAGCAGCGGCTCCACCTGGGAGGAGCTGCGGCACATCAGGAGGGCGATCAGGGCCAAGAAGCGCGTGCCCAAGCCGGCCCCCTCCCAGGAGAAGCGGGTCAAGCGCCCCAAGGCGGCCCACCCCATCCTGCTGCAGCGGCGCGACACCCGCACCCAGCTCTACAGCGAGATGCTGAAGCACCAGTACGTCCGGAAGGAGAAGGCGGCCGCCGTCACCCAGGTCGAGGCCGAGAAGGGGGAGGGCGCCGCGGTGCCAGCCAAGCCCAGCCAGCTGGCCCCTGCCCCGCCCACCTCCGTCACCCCCAAGGGCAGCCTCATCGACCCGAAGCAGCAGTACAGCCCCGACAAGTCCAAGTGGCGCAACGACCTCTACAAGCTGCTGATGCTGCGCATCTCCCCCGCCATCGAGGGCCGCACGGCCGCCGAGGACTTCCTGGCCTCCGCCCAGATGGCCCTGGGGGGCCGGGCCCTGTCCTGGGACCTCTTCGCCTCCCTCAGCCAGTCCCTGCTCCTGGCTTCCCCAGAGCGAGCCTCGCAGGAGCCGGCCGGCTGGAAGGCCTACATGGACAGGCTGCTCCGGGCCCCCGTCAGGGAGGGGCTGTCGCAGGAGCAGTTCTCCCAGGCGAGACTCGGGGGCGTGCGGGAGCGGCCCCCCAGCGCCAAGAGCGTGGCGGAGGGCCCCAAAGTCAGCATGGAGGACCTGGCCTGGGAACTGGCGGAGTCGGACGAGGAGGGGGCAGCGGGGAGGAAGAAGAGGGCCTCGCGAGGGCGGAGGGAGGAGGGCCAGCTCTCCGGCCGGGAGCGGAGGAAGATACTGAAGCGGAGAGAGAAGGTCGCCAGGGAGGCAAAGGTGGCGAAGGAGAAGGAGCAGGAGGTGCCCGTAGGCAGAGAGTCCCTGTCTGATGCGCGGGACTGGGAGGAGGCCCTGGGAAAGGCCCGGGGGGAGGCCATGGAAAAAGAGCGGGAGGTGCCCAGGGGCAGAGAGCGGGAGGCGTCCAGGGCCAGAGAGCGGGAGGTGCCCAGGGGCAGAGAGCGGGAGGTGCCCAGGGGCAGAGAGCTGGGAGTGGCCAGAGAAGCGGAGGTGGCCAAGGGGAAAGAAGAGGAGGTGACCAGACCAAAGGAACTCGAGGTGGTTGAGCGGAAGTCCAGAGTCAGGAGGCGGCCCTGGAAGGAAGAGCCAGTCAAGAGGGCACCAAGGGAA
Source organism: Lerista edwardsae (assembly GCA_029204185.1). Classification (NCBI taxonomy): domain Eukaryota; kingdom Metazoa; phylum Chordata; class Lepidosauria; order Squamata; family Scincidae; genus Lerista; species Lerista edwardsae. The sequence continues at coordinate 13,673,049 of JAJKFI010000022.1, forward strand.
CCGGCCCGCCAGAAGGAAGGAGGAGAAACCGGCTCGGTGGAGGAGAAAGCCGCCAAGGTCCGCAAGGAGGTTGACGACTGGGCTCTGGCCTGGGAGAGGGCCCTGAAGCAGGCTGCAGACGGGGTGGTGGCCCAGGTGATGCAGAGGTCCCTGATCCAGGTGAGGAAGATGAGGCTGGCTGAGGCCCGGGAGAAGGCCCTGTCCCAGGTGCGGGATCGCGCCAAAGTGGAGGCAGGAGAGATGGCGCTGGAGCGCGCCCGGGAGATAGCTCTGGCGGTGCTGAAGGACAAGCTGCTGGAGGACGTGCGGGCCACGGCCCTGGCTGAGGCCCAGAAGGTGGCCCTGGCCGAGGCCAGGGAGAAGCTGCTGTCCGAGGTCCGCCAGGCAGTGCTGGCAGAAGTGCGGGTCCGGGCCCTGGCCGAGGCCCAGGCCCAGGTGCTGGCGGAGGGCCTCGAGGGGGTGCGGGCCGTGGCCAGGATCCGGGAGCTGGCCGACGCCCGAGCCCTGGAGCTGGCTGAGGCCAGGGCGCAGAAGATAATCCAGGGCATGAAGATCATGGTGGACGAGGAGCGGGTTCTGCAGCTGGCCTCCGAGGGCTTGGAGCAGGCCGAGGAGAGGGCGATGCGGCTGGCCGAGGAGAAGGTGATGGAGATGTCCGAGGAGAGCATCTGGGAGCTGGTGAAGCCCAAGATCGAGCAGCTGGTCAAGATGCGAGCCCAGGAGCTGGTGGATGAGAAGCTGACCAAGCTGCACTCGGAGGAGGCGCAGCTGAGGAAGGAGAGTCACGAGGAGCACCTGCGGAGGGCCAGCCTGGAGCTGCAGCTGCAGAGGGAGGGTCTCGCCCTGCAGCTGCGGCGGGAGCTCCTCGAGGCGCAGATAGGGAAGGAGGGCCTGCAGGCGCAGCTGAAGATGGAGGGGGCGGCAGCGCAGCTGAGGAAGGAGGCCCTGGAGCTGCAGATCCGCAAGGAGGCCCTGGAGAGGCAGCTGGGGAAGGAGGCCCTCGAGGCGCAGTTGAGAGCGGCGGGTCTCGAAGCGCCGCTCAGCCCCGAAGCCCAGGCGGAGAAGGAGGCGCGGGAAGCCCAGCTCCGGGAGGAGGCCCGGGCGGTGCAGCTGAGGATGCAGGCCCTGGAGGTGCAGCTCAGCCTGGAGGCCCAGCTCCGGAAGGAGGCTCTCGAGGCGCAGTTCAGGCGGGAGGCTCTCGAGGCGCAGCTCGGGCAGGAGGCTCTCGAGGCACAGGAGGCCGTGGGAGAGAGTCCCGAGGAGCCAGCGGAGGGGCTGGAGGGGCCGGAGCGGGCGCAGAGGCCCAGCCTGTCCTCAGACGAGGAGGCCGCCGCCCTGTGGGAGGACGTCAGCGAGGAGGCCTGGTCCCTGACCGAGGAGGAGCGGGAGGCCCTGCTGGCCGTGCTGGAGGAGCAGGCCCCGGGCTCCCAGATGGACATCGCGGCCCGCGCCCAGCTGCTCCTGGACATCCTGTCCGGGCCGGAGAAGCTGGACGCCAGCGACACCAACTTCCAGCAGCGCCTCTTCCAGGTGGTGTCCCTGCTGGAGATCTCCTCCTCCATGGACGCCGAGGACCTGGCCGAGGCCCTGCTGGAGAAGGCCCAGCAGCTCCTGCAGGAGGCGGAGGCCAGGCAGCAGGACGTCTCGGAGAGGTCCACCCTGGTCCTGCAGGGGCTCCGGCGGGCGCTGGAGGCCTACCGGCCCCGAGACACCGACCCCCGCACGTTCGCGTCCCGGATGCGGGCCCTGCTGAAGACCGCCCTGGCCGTGCTGCGGGCCAAGAGCCTGAAGGAGCGGCTGCGGACGGAGCTCCGCGAGCAGGCCTTGTGGGAGAAGACGGAGAAGGAGTGGAAGAAGGGCGAGGACCGGGTGCTGGGCAAGAGGGCCCTGCTGGACAAGAAGCTCAAGCAGTCCCTGGCCCGCTGGCAGGCGGAGCAGGACCGGGCCGAGCAGAAGGCCCAGGAGCAGCAGCGGCGGGAGCGGCGGGAGAAGCGGCGCCTCAAGTTCCGGGAGCAGCCCATCCTGCTGGGCGTGGGGGGGAGGGAGGGGCGGCGGGTGGCAGTCGAGGGGGCGCAGGAGGGGGAGGAGCGGGGCGAGGAGGAGGTGCGGAGGAGGGCACTCCTGCGTGCCCGGCAAAGGCAGCCCATCCTGATGTGGTCCCTGAACACGCAGCGCCAGGTGGGCTTGAAGGCCATCATCCCCCCGCGCAAGCGGCTCTGGAAGCCCATCACCGCCAGGGCGGGGGAGGCCGTGCCCGGCCGGGTCCCGGGCTGGCCGAGAGCGTACCGGATCCCCAAGAACTCCCTGTACCTGCTTGGGAAGCCGCTGCGGCGGCAGAGGCCCGGCCAGCGGTTCCGCAGGGGCACCCGGCACCACATCTTCCGCACGGAGAGCAAGACGATCGACTGGGAGTCCTTCATGAAGCTCTACCAGGCGCTCCTGGACCTGAAGGCGGAGGAGGGGGGCGTGGGGTCCGCGCAGTGGCAGGAGCGCTCCTTCCAGCTGCTGGACCTCTACGGCGTGAGCAACCCGCTGGTGCGGACCCTGCTGCAGCGCCTGCTGGTGGGCGACTACCGCAAGCACAAGTACGTGGCCAGCAGCCTGGTGCGGATGGGCGGGGCCGAGGCCACCCTGGGCCAGCGGGTCCTCTACGAGCTGGTCCACCACTCGGCCCGCCTGCCCCCCAGGCCCCCCTCCTGGCAGGGCGTCCTCCCCCTCAGCTACCAGAACAACGTGCACACCCTCAAGCCCCAGGGCACCGCCCGCTGCGGCACCACCTCCCTGAAGTGGCAGACCTGCTTCCTCCCGAGGAGGCCGTCCAGGCTGCGCCTGTTCGCAGTGGCCCGCACTGGCGCCAAGAAGCAGTTCGCCTTGTAGCCTGGGGGGTGGGGTGGGGGTGGGTCTGTTTCCATGTAAATAGTAGGTGTACAGAAGTATAAATTGGCCTTTTTGAAGAGGCCCTTTGCTGAGACTTGCCGCGAGGGGCTCCCAGGGCAAGGAAGGGCTCCCTGCAGCCGCCTGCCGGAATAAAGCCGTTTACAGAGGCTGGGCTGTGGCTGGCTTCTTCCTGGCGATGGGTCTGAACCGGAAGCACAGAGCCAACCTGAAGGACTCCGGTGCTTGGAAGGGCACCCCACACCCACACCCACCCACACAATGGGTGGAAAAACAGCTTTGGAAGAGGCTGGTCTGGAGGATGTGGAGAAATGGCCAGAGGGAGCAGCACACAGCAGCCCCCACCTCACCTTCCGGTCCTGATGGGAAGGAACTGCCTAGTCAGCGGTGGGGGACGACGACGACTGGGCCGCATCCTGTTCAACCTCCCAGGGCTGATGCAGCCCTGCCAGTGGGACACCTGCTGCACCCTGTCAGGTGGTGGGGATACTCCCAGAGGCCTCCTCAAGATCAGGGAGCACTTATGCCCTTATCTGAGGCTGCGTCGGGGCTACATCGGTGCTGGGAAGCTGAGGAGGAGGATCGGGCCCTGTGACGTACAACTGTCTGTAGCGTCTGGGCTGGGTGTGAGAGGGGGGCCTCTGGGAGCGGGGAGCAGGGGCTACGTCATGACTGGGACCAGTGTCAAGAAGGGGACAAATTCACAGTGGGAAGGGAAGGGGCCCAACCAGTGATGTTCCTGGCCCCGTAGCTGCCCCAGGGCCAGGTCCATGGATCGGACTGCAGTCCCCCAAACCTACCAGAATGTTGTGGACCCCTGTGCAAAGCTCTGCTGCTGTCTGAAAGTGCTGTGGCATCTTCGGACAGTATTTACCCTGTAGTTCCGGTTCCTCTGAGTGACTGGCAGAGGCGGCTGTGCCAAAGGGCTAGGCAGTAGCCATGCGAGGGCATTGCCCCCCCTTGGACAACGGTACGACCGCCACTGGGCCCAACAGCCAGGTTGTGCCCCCTGATATAAATCAGTGACTCTGTGTGGGCAAGGGGGTGCTACCATCGTCAAGTACTCCAACACAGACTCCTCTCACTGTCCTGAGAGACCCCCTGGTGTTGCCACCCCACACGTGAAATCCGCCTTTGAAGCTGGACCTTGATTTGCCGGGCACTAATTCCAGAACATGCCAAGGCCCCCAGCAAGGGCCAGGCCGCCCACACCAGCATGCAGAGCTCCTTCGATGCCAGCTGGCCCCTGGGGAGGGGCATGTGACGCCACCCCACAGGAGCATTTCCAGCCAGCAGGCCGAGGGGGGGGGGCAGGCCGAGGCCGGGTCACCTACGACTGGGACAGAAACTATCAAGTCTCCACACCGCTGCCAGCTCCTTCGAGGGGGCCAAGCCGGAGCCCCAGCACCACATGCCACGCAGCTCCCCCCGCGCCTGGCCGATGCACTCAGCCCAATGGCTCTAACACATCCTGGTGGGGCTGCATGGGGGGGGGGCTACAGCCACATTGCGCCACACGCAAACCTGGCAGACAACATGGACCGGTTGGGGATGAGCTTTCAGCCAGAACTGCCCAAGGTGTCCAGGGAGGGCTTGTCTGGGGCAGCCCCACGGGGGGGGGGGCAGTGGGCTCCTCTTGGGAGTGCATGTCCAGGGTGGAGGCTCAAGGGGCTGAGCTCCAGCGTCAGCCAGCCCTGGCGCATCCCCGTGTCTGCTCACTTTTGTGGCTTTCGCAGCGGGAACCGCCCCTTCCCTCATTGTGTTCATTGGCATGAGCCCCTCAGCGGACTGGCAGGGAACCCCACCTTTCCCCCAAGGCTCCTCCTCCGCTTTCGCCCAGCGCCCTCCTCTCCGCCACACTTCCTCTCCTCCTCAGCCCCCCCTTCCTCTCCCAATCTACGGCTGTGGGGAGGAAGCATTTGGCCGCCTTCGGTGCTAAGCAGTCGTCGGCTGGCCTCGGTCGCCCCCCCACACACGGCAAACGGCCCCCACTGGTAAAGGCTGGAGGTCTCGGACCCGCCTGCAAATCCCACCCCCAAAAAACCACCACCGCGGATGCAGCCGGGCTCTTGCACGGTTCCCGCCGGGAGCTCCGCACTCCGCCGTCCCCGTGCGCGAGGCCAGCCCTGTGCGGCGCGGCACCCGGTCGCCGTCTCCTGGCCTGCCTGCCTGCTGCCCCAGCGGCCTGCATGCGCGCTTTGCTTCCGCTCGGCGGCCCTTCGCTGCTGCTCCTGGCTTAATATAAGTCCTTCGCGAGGTGCCAGCCACGCCTCGGGGCTGGCGAGCCTCTCGGGCGGAGTAGCAGCAGACGCGCGGCGCGCCGGGACGCCTTTCCCCCGAGTGCAGGCAAGGAGCCGGCGGCGGGCGCGCGGTCGGGAGCGAGGCAGAGGCCAGAGCCCGCGCAGCAGGGGACAAGGGGCTCGCTCTGCACGCACGCCCGGCCGCCCGCAGGTGTCTCCCCGCTCGGCGCCCAGCTGCCGTTCCGGGCGCCCGGCGAACTACACGTCCCGGCATGCAGCGGGCTGCGGCTCGTGCCTCCCCGGGCTCGCGCGCACCAGCTGACAGCTCCGGCGGCTGCCCAGGGCTGATGGACACCATTAGTCTCCGCCGGAGCGCCCCGTAGGAGGGGCAGATGCGCCGGGGAGGGCGTCCCGGCGGGGCCCCCCCTCTGCGGGATGCGGCCGCGGGAGAGGTGATCGGCAGCCGGTGGGAGGCCCCCTCCCAGGCAGCGCCGCCGGCCGAGGCACGAGGGGAGGGGGCTGCGGCCGCCCCCACCCCCACCCCCACGGGAGGCATCCGCAGAGGCCGGGAAGGGGGCGCCTGGCGGGCCCCAGCCGCATGGCCCCGGCAGCAGCCCCGCGCAGCTTGGACAGGTGAGCGGCTGGCCAGGGCAGGGAGGCGGCGCCGGCGGCCGATTCTGGCTCCCGGGGCGCTGCGGGCAACTCAGCGTGCCAGTGGAGCCGGCGGGAGGGGTGGGCGGATGGCGCCATCGAGCTGAGGGTTGTCCAAGCCGCCGCCTTTCTGCCAGCCGGTTCCCCGCGCCTTGGGCAGATCGCAGCCCTCCTTGCACAGCCCTTGCACAGCCCTGCCCCCCCCCCGCCCCGTGAGGGTTTTGGAGCCAGACCCCACGCGGCGGGGAGAGCGCCCTGGTGCCCCTGCGCACGGCCTGCCCGTTCTGGAAAGGGCCCGTCGCGTCTCGCCCTGTCTCTCTGCTGCCTGTCAGCGGGGCGGGCGGGGGAGCATAATGGCCTCTTTCTTCGGAGCCGGGGCCGGCTGTCACTCGAGGCGCGCCCATCAGCTGCGAGGGCAGGGGCGGCTGCAGTGCCGGCCCCGGGCCTGGTAACGAGCGAGCGTCCTTTCCTTGCAGGCTCCCCCCAGAACGTGGGATCTGATGCTGCTCTCGGGGCCCTAGTGGGGGCTTCCCGGCAGGGCCCTGCGCCAGAGGTGCGGAGCCCTTAGTGCCACAAGGGGGCCCAGCAGGGTCGATGGCGCCCCCAGAGGCCAGAGCGCTGGGTGCTGGAGGAGTGGGCCGCCGGACCCCCGCGGGAGCGGCGCCAGTGGGTCTGTGAAGCATGCAAGGCTGCGGCCAGTGGGGAGCGGGGCCCGCAGCAGACTCCGAGCCCCTGGAGCCAGGGGGCAGCGGGGGGCTCTGGGACGGGGGCCTGCCGTCAACCCCCAGCCCCTTCTGGACGGCCGTCTTCGACTACGAGGCCGCGGCCGAGGAGGAGCTGACCCTGCGCCGCGGGGACCTGGTGGAGGTGCTCTCCAAGGCCTCGCTGGTCTCGGGGGACGAGGGCTGGTGGGCGGGCCAGCTGCAGGGCAGGGTGGGCGTCTTCCCCTGCAACTACGTCGCCAGCCGGCCCGAGCTGGGCCCGCTGCAGGGCTCCCTCGGCGGCCCCCACCCGCTGGAGATCTCCTTCCAGGAGCTGCAGCTGGACGAGATCATCGGCGTGGGGGGCTTCGGGAAGGTCTACAAGGGGGTGTGGCAGGGGGAGGAGGTGGCGGTGAAGGCCGCCCACCAGGACCCCGACGAGGACATTGCCGTGACGGCGGAGAACGTGCGCCAGGAGGCCCGCCTCTTCGCCATGCTGCGCCACCCCAACATCATCGCCCTGAAGGCCGTGTGCCTCCGCCCCCCCCAACCTGTGCCTGGTGATGGAGTATGCCCGTGGGGGCGCGCTCAGCCGGGCGCTGGCGGGCAGGAAGGTCCCGCCCCACACGCTGGTCAACTGGGCCGTCCAGATTGCGCGAGGCATGAACTACCTCCACAATGAGGCCGTGGTGCCCATCATCCACCGGGACCTCAAGTCCATCAACAGTGAGTTGTGGGGGGGGGGTGGCAGAAGGTGGCGATGGAGAGGCCTGCTGGGGCCAGAAACATCCCCCTCCCTGGGCACAGAGCCCTGCCCCTGGCGAGGCCTCAGGCCAGGCTGGAGCAGGGAAGAGGACCCCACCCCACCCCCACGGTCCTGAGTGGCTTTGTAGGCTGGGGCCACAGGCCTCTTTTAGAAGCATTAAACGCAGAAGGGAGGAAGACGCCCCGGCTAGTCTTTCTGCCAAGGGCCAGAGTCTTCCCACCAGGTGCCTCGATGCCAGCTGCGCCCATTACATGCAAGTCTTCTGGAGCAGGGGGTTTCCCAGTCTGGTGCCACACCCAAGGAGGCTCTGTCATCACAAGTCCCTGCCAGTTGCTCTTCTGCTGGTGGGGGGGGGGGGAAAGAGCAGGTCTCTCCCACACGCCAGGGCGCTGGGCCGGGTCCGGCGGGGGGCCGCGTTAGGCCGAGAGGGCAGCAAGCACACTCTGAAGGCAGGTGGGGGGCCAGCAAAGGTGACTCAGCCCTGGAGCTGCAGCTTCCAAGGGCTTCCCAAAGGCAGCCCCAGCCAGAGAAAAAATGAGAAAGTGCAGAAAGCAGAGTTAGGCGTTTTTATTCCAAGGGCACATTTTTAGAAATTATGGTGATGAATTGTAAACACGCCAGAAGATGGGTCCCAAGCCTGCCCCACATTGCTCCTCCTACCCCCCACTCCTGGCCCCGGAGCGTGGAGGGCGGGGTGCGGTTGCCAGGGAGACACTGCCAGGGACTCCCCCACGCTCCTCCTGGCCCCAGTGCTGGGAGGGTGGGAGGTGTGGTTGCTGGGGAAACGAGAGCCGCCTCTCCCCTCCCAGTCCTGATCCTGGAGCGCCTCGAGAGCGACGACCTGAGCGGGCGAACCCTCAAGATCACCGACTTTGGCCTGGCACGCGAGTGGCACAAGACCACCAAGATGAGCGCGGCCGGCACCTACGCCTGGATGGCGCCCGAGGTCATCAAGCTCTCCCTCTTCTCCAAGAGCAGCGACGTGTGGAGGTAATGGGGTGGGGGGGCAGGGCAGGGCAAGGAGTCCAGCTGCAGGCAGGTTGGCCTCGAGGCCCCCCAGCGGAGGAGGAGGAGCAGAGGACGGCCCCGTCGGCGGCAGCAGGGGCTGTGCTCTGGGGCAGAGGGAGGGTCTCTCCGGGGGAGGGGTCTGGTGGGGTTCCTCTGGCAGCCCCCGCCCTCCCTGATGGTCTTTCTCCAACTGTGCCCCCCCCAGCTTTGGTGTGCTGCTGTGGGAACTGCTGACAGGGGAGGTTCCGTACCGGGAGATCGATGCCCTCGCGGTCGCCTACGGTGTGGCCATGAACAAGCTGACGCTGCCCATCCCCTCCACCTGCCCCGAGCCCTTTGCCCGCCTGCTGGAGGGTGAGTGGGAGGAGCCCAAGAGAGGGGGTCTCCTGGGGGTTGGCCACCCTTCTGCCAGTCCCCTGGCCCTGGGAGTGTCGGGGGAGGGGTTTCTGGCCCATGCCAAGATCAGGGGGAGCCGCGTTTGGCCCCCAGTGCTGGGAGGTCTTGGCCCAAGCCTGGGCGTGCCAATGCATGTGTGCAGAAGCTGCAGTCGCTGGCACTCCGGTCTCTCCCCCAGGCAGATTTGCTGGCGCCTGCCTCTCCCTGGCGATCGGCTTGCCGATTCGCATAAAAACCACATGCTACCCCCCACCTCCAGGGCAGTCTCTGGTAGAGGAAACCACCCCCGGGGCTCCTCACCACTAGGGGGAGCAGGAGCTGTGGCATGCGAAGGCAGCCTCTTCCCGACTCCTCTGCCCCCTGCAGAGTGCTGGAGGCCCGATCCGCACGCCCGCCCCGACTTTGGCTGCATCCTGCAAGAGCTGGAGGCGATTGAGCGGTCGGCCATGTTCCAGATGCCCCTGGAGTCCTTCCACTCCTTGCAGCAGGACTGGCAGGCAGAGGTTGCCGGCATGTTCCACGACCTGCGCACCAAGGAGACGGTGAGTCTTGCTGCCCTCCCCCGGCTCCCTCCTCCCCGCTGCTCAGGGCCACATCAGGCCTCCCTGGGACCCTGCTGTGGGGCAAGAGGTTGGAGATACACTTCCTGCAAGCTCAGGGGAACTCTTCCCTTTCTGGCTTCTCAGGGCTCAGCTCACCTTGCTCTCGATGGCAGGATCTGGCGCTGAGCCCTGCAGGGGGGTGGGGGGTTGGCTTGTGGGCTGCCTCCACCTGCCCCCTTCCTGCTTCTCAGGAGCTGCGGAGCCGGGAGGAGGAGTTGCTGCGGGCAGCCCAGGAGCAGAAGACGCAGGAGGCGGAGCTGCGGAGGCGGGAGCAGGAGCTGGCGGAGCGAGAGATCGCCATGGTGGGGCGGGAGCTGCACCTCATCATGGCGCAGATGGGCCAGGAGGTGCCCCGGGTCAAGAAGCGGAAGGGGCACTTCCGGCGCTCCCGCCTCAAGCTGCGTGACGGGAACCGGATCAGCCTCCCCTCTGGTAGGGGCCCGGCTGGGTTGGGGGGAGGGAGGGGAGGGGCTTTCTGTGGCAGGGGGGGCAGCAGCGCTCAGTGTCCCTTCGGCCCCTCCAGGGTTTGAGCACAAGATCACCGTGCAGGTGTCGCCCACACTCGACCGGCGGAAAGGGCTGGGGGCCAACGGAGCCAGCCCCCCCGGGAGCCCCATCGTCATCCCACGCCTGCGCGCCATCCGGCGTGAGTTCCTGCCCTCGCGGAGCCCCTGGCGCCGAGGGGAGGGGAGGGGAGGGCAGGCCTGAGCCCCGGCAGGGGGCTTGCTGGGGGAGGCGGAGGGTCTCCCTTGTCCTTGGAAAGGCCCCCCTGAGGATGACGTTGGGGGCCAGGAGAGGGAGGGCAGGGAGAGCTGCCGGCCTGAGCAAGGCGCCCCCCCCCGGCGTTCTGCCCCTTCCCCCCTCTCGCAGTCACCCCCATGGACGGAAGCCGGACGTGGGGCCGCAGCAGTGCCTTGCCCAAGGAGGAGGAGCTGGTGGGGACCAAGAAGAAGGGCCGGACGTGGGGGCCGAGCTCCACCCTCCACAAGGAGAGGCTGGGCGGGGAGGAGAGGTAGGAGGCCGGCCCTTGGGCGGCGGGGGGGGGGGAGGCAGTCTGCGTGGGGCTCCTGGCAGAGGCGGCTGCCTGGCCCTGGGGAGCAGGGGGCAAAGGGCAGGAGACAGTCGGTGGAGGCGCGTGGGAAGGCTGCTGCTGCGATTCTGGGGTGAGAATCCTCCCTCCCTGAAAACGGCATCGCTCCATCCAGTGAGTTAGTGCCACCAGGGATGGGTGCGCTGCCAGTCAAGCAGGGCAGTTGGGACGGGGCATCAGCGCGTCACGCTCAGAGCGTGTGAAGTTAGTGGGCCGGCTGCACACGGCCACGGGAGGGAAGCCTCTTCTGGAGGAACCGGGCATGTAAGGAGCGGGTGGACTCCAGCCAGAAGAAGAAGAAGAAGAGGAGGAGGAGTTCCCAGGGCCAGCGTGGACTGTGGGAGGAGGACACTTTCGGCTGCTTTGCAGACTCTTTGGCAGGCTCCGCTGGGGAATCGCCCGCGCTGTTTGTGCACATCTCAGATTGACCAGGGAGGCGCACTCTTCTGAAGGGCCATGTCCCAACCCAGCGGGCATCATCTGTGCCCGTTTTCCACCCCCACCGCCACCACCTCCCTACTTGCAGGCTGGGTCGCAGAGGAGCGGGGGGGGCGGGGCAGCTCCAGGGGCAGGGCTCCGGCCTTCACTCCGCCTTCTCACCTGTGCAGGTTGAAGTCCCTGGCAGAGGGCAGCAAGCAGTGGTCCTCCAGTGCGCCCAACCTGGGCAAGTCCCCCAAACACGTGCCGCTGGCCGTGGGCTTTGCCAGCCTGACGGAAATGGGTAAGCTGGACCGGCACCCCTCGGGGGGCGGGGGAGGGCCCACACTCTGGCTGGCTCTCCCTGGGGGCAGGAGAGGTCCCGGCTCAGCCCAGCAAAAGGCTGGTGCTTCCACCCCCAGCACAGGAGCCAGGCTGGATTGTCCAACGAGATGGGCAGTGCCCCCAGGATGGTCAGAAGGAGGGACCCTTTCCCAGAGTGCATTGTTCACCTGTGGAATTCACTGCCACAAGATGGGCCAACAGCCACGAGCTAGGGTGGCTTTAACGTTTGTGGAGGAGCAGGGGTCTGTCCCTGGCTGCCGGTTTCCAGAGGGCCGTGCCTTGCAGCAGTGGCGGGTGTGTGGGCGCTGTGGCGGGAGAGGTGTGTGCTTCTGCCTCCGGCTGATGGTCCTGGGCCCGTGGGCCTCATCCAGCACCCAGACTCCCCAGCTGGTGTTGCGTCTCAGCCAGCCCGAGGGGCGGGCAGGGCAGGGGAGGGGAGGACTCACAGGGGCTGCTCCAGAGGCTGACCAGCCACTCCTTTCTCTCCCCCCCCCCTCCGTGCCCCAGAGGAGTTCGCAGAGCAGGCGAGCAGCACCCCACCCTCCCTGCACCAGCCCCTCTCGCCACTGGGAGCCGAAGGCCGGGCCGGTCCGGAGCGGCCCAAGCGGGACGCTGCCCTCCCCCACCGCTGCAGCGAGCTGGTCCTGCTGGGGTGCGCGTCCATCCTGGCCTCCATCGCCCTGGGTGCCGACCTGGCGGAGCTGGCCGCTGGGGGGCTGAGCCGCGGACCCCCCACCTCTGCCACCCTCCTGTCGCTCTCGTCCCTCTCGGACTGCAACTCCACCAAGTCGCTGCTGCCCTCAGACAGCGACGAAGCGCCTCCGTACGAGGCCCCCCCCCAGCCCCCGGACCCCGGGAGCCCCCCTCCAACCTCCCACCACAACCCCCTGGTGGACGTCACGGTGGAGAGCTTCAAGAAGGACCCGCGCCAGTCGCTCACCCCCACCCACGTCAGCGCCACGCAGGCCCTCAGCCGAGGACACCGGCGCACTCCGTCTGACGGGGCCCTCCGCCGAGGCCCACAGGGGGCGCTGGACTGCCAGGGTAAGCACTGCCCCCTCCAGGGGGCTCGCTGGGGAGCGGGCAGGCCCTGTGCCCCTTCCCTTCCGCCAGAAGTGCCGCCCCCCTGCCACACTGCCTGTTCTCCCTCCAGGCTCCCCGGACGCGCTGCCCTTTCCACGCCTGCCGGATCCGCCCCTCCTCGCCGCACCCCAGACTCGCCGTAAGGCTGCGGAGCAACACCCCCTGCCTGCCGGGCCCGTGGAGCGCCCCCGGACTCTGACCTTTGCCCCCCGGCCTCGCCCAGCGCCCAGCCGGCCCCGCCTGGACCCCTGGAAGCTGGTCTCCTTTGGGCGGACGCAGGGGAGGCCCTCCGTGCCGGGGGAGGCTGCCCGGGGGAGCGGGGCCTTCCGCCAGACCCTGCTGGACATGGACACGGAGGGGCAGCAGCGGGACGGCACGGTGCCCCTGTGTGGGGGGCAGGCCCCTTGCTGCAGCCCTCAGGCGGACGGCGCGCACTGAGGCAGCGATGGGGCCCCCCGGCCTGGCCGCCCTCTGGGCCCGGGATGCTCAGCCTGTGGGGGGCGCTGGGTCGGCAAAGCAGTGCATGTGTGTCTGCGTGGGGGGGGGGCAGCTGGGCGTTTTCTGAGCAGTGTCTGAGCCGAGCACTTGTCATTCCCGTTCCATGGCGTTTGGTGTTTTTTTAAAGCTGTGTGAAGTGGTGCCGCCTCTGCCTTCCTCCCTTTCTTCAGCCAGCAGTGATGCTCCGGGGGCAGGGAGGGGTCCTCTGTGTGTGTGTGCGTGTGTGTGTGTTTGCTTGCACCGTTGGTGGTGATGAGGCTCACAGCCGCACACTCCTGAGTTCAGGCCGAGCCACACCCCTCCCCCTCCCCCCGCGCACCAGCAGAGCTGTCAGGGGGGGCCTGAGGGTGCCAATTGCCCAGGAACTGCAGCTTCCACAATCCCGGGCCACGCAGGCCTTGCTCATTGGACTGACCCAATGAGGGGGCTGAGTTCCCCGCCCCTGCTGTGTTTCCCCCCTTCTGGGAATTGGGAGAAGCTGGGGAGGGGTGGAGAGGCTGCTGCCCGTCAGCATGCCACTGGGGCTTGTAGGAGCCGGGGTGAGCTGAAGCCCCTCCAGAGCACAGAATGGGCACCTCCTGCCTGCACCCCTTCGCCCGCCTCCTGCTCCCCAGCCTCCAGCCAGGGCCTGACCAGGCTGCGCTCCCCTCAAGACGGGCACCGTAGTGACGGCGGGGGGGGGCAGTGGAGGGCAGCTGTGAGGGAGAGGCTGCCGGAGCTGTCTGCTCCCCCCAACTGGGGCCACTGCTGTCTGGCACCATCTGTGCCCTGCCCCCCTGAAGTCATCGGGGGGGGGGGGCTGGGGGGCGGGGTGGATGGGGTCCTGGACGGATCCGTGCAAGGACATGACCCACGTGCTGGGTGCAGCCCCAGCTCTCAGACCGGCAGCCGCCTGACTCCCCTGGCTGCAGCTCGGCTGGGCCCAGGCCCCATTGCAGGGCGGGGGGGGCGACCCAAGCCCCGGCTGGCCACTGCTGGAGAGAGGACGGCCCTTCCTGGTGCCCACCCAGCGGGGCTCTTCTGCACGCCCCTCTTCCCCGCAGACTGCAAGCCTCCCCACATGCCTGGCAGGAAGGGGCACGGCTGTCCCTTGGGGAGGCGAAGAGACTATCGTGAGGGTGTCAGCAGCTGGGGCAAGGAGGAGACCCCCCGAGCCCAGCCCCCCCAGTCCCCCCCACCCTCGAGCCTCTGCCAGGACCTGCTGAGAGGCTGAGCTCACACCGCCCCCACCCTGGGCTCCCTCCTCCCTGGCAGCGCTTCCTCTGCCGCCCCACAGCCAGCCCTAGAGAGGCACGTCCAGCAAAGGCTCTTGTTCTTTAAGAAAATACATCAGCAGCCCTGGCAGCGTGTGGGCAAAGTGCTACATGGTCGCCGCATCCCGCGGCCGCGCAGGCCTGGCGCAGGTCGGTCCTGCAGGGGAGCAGAGCCCCCCCGGCAAAGGCAGCAGGCCGGGCCTGGGGGGTGCCTGCGGGCAGGGCCCTGGGTCACTGGGGGCAGCGAGTGGGCTCCGGCCCCCACACGCAGGCAGACCAGTCCATCTCCAGCAGGTGGGGGGGCTCCCGGGGGGGGGGCTGCAGGCTACACACACACCTCCTTGTCTCGCTGGGAGCAGCGGCTGATCTTGATCTCCGTCAGCTGGATGTAGCGCAGGACGTTGGTGTCTGCAGAGGGAGGGACAGGAGCGGATTACCTGGCTGCAAGGCTGTCTCAGGGTCACACACCCCCCGCCCCGTGGCTGCCCGGCCCCTCCTGCGCCTTCCTCCAGGGAAGCTGACCCGGGTCTAGCCAGAGCACACTGAGAGCCTTGGGAGGCTTTGGGGGCGAGCTGGGGCGGCCTGCCTGGAGTGCAGGCTGCATAGGCCGAGGGCTCCTCCCGGCCTGCGCTGACAGAGGAGAGACCCGGGACGAGGCCCGTCTGGAATGCAGCACCTGCCACCGAGCAGCTCCGGGGCCAACGGGATCCGGCCGACACTTCCCCCAGTGGCCTTCGGGGGGCGACTCTGCAGAGCAGGCCTGCCTGATGGGGCTGGCCAGTTGCCCCCGGGGGCCCTGGCATGCTGGCCTGGTTTTGCCCCCCCCCCAGCACGACATGTGGCCCCCACCTGTGGGCTCGCAGTTCCTGGCCTCCCGCAGGTAGAGCAGGGCGTTGTCGAAGTCCCCCAGGTGGTAGAAGGCGATGCCCGCCCGGTACGTGGCCTTGAAGTTGCCCTTCTCCCTGGCGAGCACCTTGAGGCAGTAATCCCGCACCCGCTCGTAGTTCACCAGCTCCGACTGCAGCAGGCAGGCTAGACGAGGCAGAGGAGAGAGGGGGGCTGGGGCAGGAGGCAGGACCCTGGCTTGCCCCCAGGGCAACGGGCAAACGTCCTCCTGGTGCAGTGCAAAACCTGCCCTTCAAGACCCACCCCCAGCACCAAACTGGCGCCACCCAGTGGCGAAGAGGCAGAGCTGCACAGCACAGCTTTCCCATTTCCAAATGTGCCCTTGGCTGAGGACCATCAGGACCTGCTGAGAGGCTGAGCTCACACCTCCCCCACCCTGCCCTCCCTCTGGCATCACAGGGGCTCCCTCCTCCCTGGCAGCGCTTCCTCTGCCTTGGCCGCAAGGCCCGCCCCCCCCCCGAGAACGGGCTCACGTGACTGGCGCCTTGGTAGCGCCCGACACTAGGTGCTTTTGCACACTAAGGGCACGACAGAGAAAAGCAGAGCCTTCACAAGGGATGCCATCCTGGCGCCAGGCGGACACTGAACAGCACCTGGCACGGGGGCACTGCCAGAGGGGGAACGTGGCAGCTGCGAGTAGCCCCCGCCATCTCCCACGAATTTGAAACACCCCCGCCTGTTGCCAGGAGGAAAGGCCCCGCTCGCGTCTTCCGCCCGGAGGGCCTTCCTTGCTGATTAGGAAGGGCTGCCGCTGCCCGTTTAGATGTTGGCGGTGGGACGAAGACGCCCCCCCCTTTGGCCTGGGGGTCTCCCCTCTCTAAAGCGCCGCAGACGGGGACCATCGCGGTCCCCCAGCCTGCCCCCGCCGCCTTTTCTGGTGCCGCCACTGCAGCCGATCTCGCAGGCGCCACGGCGACGGGCGGGGAGGTACACGCCGGCTGCGGCGCCTGCCGGGGGCTGGGGATCCGGGGGTGCCTCGCAAGGGGGTCTCCCTCCCGCCTCTCCAGAACCTGCTGCAGGCTCCATAGTGCCGCCCTCAGTGTGCGCTCCCGCCGGGCCTTCGCCGCGTCCCTCCGGAGGCAGGGCACGGTCGCGGCCCGTCCAGCGATTTCTCTCCCGCTAGCCGGCCGTGGTCGCCCGGAGGGTTTGGGGGCCGTCTCAGGTTACCAACGAGTGATCCAGAGTTGCCAGACCGACGGCCCTCGGATTCCGCCTCCCGAGGCGCGGCTCAGGCGCAGGGGACCGTCCGAAGAGCAGCCGCGGTGGGAGGGGCGCTCCGGGCCAGAGGCCGCGCCTGCTGCAGCCCGCCAAGCTCGGCCGAGCGGCCCCTCCCTGCCCTGGAGCAGGACCCCAGGGCGGGCGACGCGTCTGGCAGCCAAAGACCGGCACTGCTGCCTGGGCTGGGGCCAGACTCCGCTTCGAGGCTGCCGCCCCCGCGCCGGGTTCGCCTTGAGCCTTCTGGGGGTGGGGGCGCCGCAGGGGCAGACCGCCCCGCCCTCCTCACCTGTCAGGCTGTTGTAGCACTCGATCTCGGTGCTCTCCACCAGCGCCTTCTGCCCCTCGGTCAGGCGGTGCCAGCAGCCCGCTCGGCCCAGGAAGCTCCTCTCCACCACGGCCGCCGCCGTCCCGCCTCCCGCCTCCGCGGCGCCCTCCAGCCCCTTCAGCTGCAGCAGGGCTCGGTGGTACTTGCCGATGGCCTCGCGGAGTTTCTTCTGCTTGTAGCAGCGGTGGCCCTCCGCCTTGAACTCCACCGCCCGCTGGATCTTGGCCTCCAGCTCCAGCTCGGCGCCGGCGTTGGCGTTGGCGGAGTAGTGGGCCCGGTGGCCCCCTCCTCCCAGGAGGGCGCCCCCGCTGCCCGCCCCGACCTCCGGGCAGCTCTTCTTGCAGGGGCTCTTGTCCGCCATCGCCCCCTTCACAGGCAGCGGGCCATGCCGGTGGGGGTCGACGGCTTGTCTCCGCTGGGCGACCTGGAAGAGCGTGCTGTGCATAAAGAGCGCGGGCGGGGGGGCGGGCGAGCAGAGCGAGAGCGATGCCAACGCAGCGGCGGGAGCTCCAGCACCGAGGACAGCGCTCTAGTGCATTGTGGGAAATTCCTCCTGCATCAGCAGCAGCAGCCTGACCTCGGCTGTCTGGGGCGGCCCAAGCGCTGCTTCCGCTTCAAAGGAGGGGGGAGAAGCGAGGAGGGCCCAAAAAGGTTAGATTGACTGGAGTCGGCATGTTGTGATTTTCTTGAAGCTTCCGGGGCACACAAATATGGCTGACTCAGATCTTTCCCGCCAATGAGGATTGCCGCGAATTCACGAATAAAAATCTTCCTGCACGTGTGTAAAAGTTAATATCAACTTTTTAAATCATGCCTGCGTGTTCTGCATACGGGTGTGCGAATCACTTTACGAAAAATGGGATTTAATTTCCATGGAAAGGTTCATGTATTCACATTACATCGGTATGTAATATTTTCCCCCTCCTTTCCCCCCCTTCCCGTTTACACGTTTTTCCCTGCCTTCCATTTTCTACTGTAATATTTTTGAAATTCTGAACATTAACAGAATTTGTTTTATGGGGGGGGTGAGTGTAGAAGTTTAAAAAAATACTCTTAATAGCCTAGAAGTAAAAAAGAATTACTCTCATATTGACAACTACCTGTGTTATGAAGAGATTTTAGTGTAATTTTCCTACATATTTATCTAATTTTCGCCCACCCTCCCCTTTTTTTCTTTCCTTCCCGTTCACACTTTATTTTTGGTTGTGTAGATTTCAAAAAATAAGTCTGTCAAAACAGTGTAATCCGCGTGTAAATAGACAGGAAGTAGCATTTCGTCCGGTGTGTTCAGTAATATAATTATGCGGAATTAAACCTTGTAAGTGCATATTAAATCATAATATGGTTACCAATGATGTTTCTACACGATCACACGTTTTTATTTTGGTAAGTTTTTATTTCAGGAGTAAACTATTCAGTCCCAAACACTACCAGAAAAGCAATCTGAAATGCTTGGAATCAAGACTGTTTGGGGCACACAAACATGGCCGCTATGCCCCCCCCCCCTGGCTTCACTCGATTCCTATCAATTCAACAGGGATGCCGACTCCAGTCAATCTAACCTTCTTGGGAGGGCCTCCGAAGACGCTGGCTGTGCTGAGGAGCCCTGGCAGAGTGCGTGCACAGGAAGAGGAGGGGCCACACGCTTCCAGCCGAGGAGCAGAAAGGAGTGTTCTGCACCCCACCCCCCAGCCAGAGCAAAGGCAATTCTAGGTAAAAGCCCCCCCCGCCCCGCATGCACTGAAATTGCCCCCTGCTAAACACCTGAACTCCTGCCAACCTAGCAGTTCAAAAGCACCTAAATGCAAATAGATAAATAGGGACCACTTCGGTGGGAAGGTAACGGCGTTCCGTGCGCTATGGCGTAGAGTCATGCTGGCCACATGACTATGGAAGCTCGTCCTCGGACAAAACGCCGGCTCTACAGGCCTTGAAATGGAGATGAGCACCACCCCCTACAGTCGGTCACAACTAGACCAGTCGGTCATGAGAAAACCTTTCCCTTAAACACCTGAAACCCGTCTTGTAGATAACATTGCCATAATAGCCACTCCAAATACAAATCGAGCTCATCAAACTTTTTATCAAACTCCAGAGGCAATGCACACGTTTGCACAAACTCAGCACAGCACATTTCTGCTTAAAATGCACCTTCTAAGGCAGCTTCCCTTTCATGGATCACTGCCTTGTCGTGGCGAAGGGGCTTGAATAGCTCAATGAAGCTGTGAGCTATGCCATGTAGGGTTACCCAAGATGGACAGGTCATAGTAGAGAGTTCTGACTAAACGTGATCCGCTGGAGAAAGAAATGGAAACCCACTCCAGTACTCTTGCCAAGAAAACCTCATGGATTACAAAACTAAAAGGCTAAACGATATGACACTGGAAGATGAGACCCTCAGGTCAGAAGGTGTCCACTGTGCTACTGGGGAAGAGCAGAGCATGAGTACTAGTAGGTCCAGAAAGAGTGAAGTAGCTGGGCCAAAACCGGAAGGAAGCTCAGCTGTGGATGTGTCTGGAAGTGAAAGGAAAGTGCGATGCTGCAAAGAACAATACTGCATAGGAACCTGGAACGTGAGATCTATGAATCAAGGTAAGCTAGATGTGGTCAAACGTGAGATGTCAAGACTGAACATCGACATCATGGGAGTTAGTGAACTAAAATGGACAGGAATGGGAGAATTTAATTCAGATGACCATTATATCTGCTACTGTGGGCAGGAATCCCTTAGAAGAAATGGAGTAGCCTTCATCGTGAACAAGAGAGTGAGAACAGCAGTACTGGGGTACAACCTCAAAAATGATAGAATGATTTCAATTCGGATCCAAGGCAAACCTTTCAACATCACAGTAATCCAAGTCTACGCCCCAACCACTGGTGCTGAAGAGAAAGAAGTTGATCGTTTCTATGAAGACCTAGAACAGCTTCTAGAATTAACACCCCAAAAAAGATGTCCTTCTCATCATAGGGGATTGGAATGCTAAAGTAGGCAGTCAAGAGGTAATAGGAATAACAGGCAAGTTTGGTCTTGGAGTACAGAATGAAGCAGGGCAAAGACTGATAGAGTTTTGTCAGGAAAACACATTAGTCATAGCAAACAAGACCTAAAGAACCTTCTGATGAGGGTGAAAGAGGAAAGTGCCAAAATTGGCTTGAAGCTCAACATTAAAAAAACTAAGATCATGGCCACCACTCCCATCACTTCCTGGCAAATAGAAGGGGAAGAAATGGAAGCAGTGACAGACTTTATTTTCCTGGGCTCCAAGCTCAGCGCAGATGGTGACTGCAGCCATGAAATTAAAACATGTTTACTTCTTGGGAGGAAAGCTATGGCGAACTTAGACAAGTTAATAAAAAGCCGAGACATCACCCTGCCAACGAAGGTTCGCCTAGTCAAAGCTATGGTTTTCCCAGTAGCAATGTATGGATGTGAGAGCTGGACCATAAGAAAGGCAGAGCGCCGAAGAATAGATGCTTTTGAATTATGGTGTTGGAGAAGACTCTTGCGAGTCCCCTGGACTGTAAGGAGATCCAATCGGTCCATCCTACAGGAAGTTAAGCCTGATTGCTCCCTGGAAGGACAAATCCTGAAGCTGAAGCTCCAATACTTTGGCCACCTCATGAGAAGAGAGGACTCTTGAGAAAAGACCCTCATGCTGGGAAAGACTGAGGGCAAAAGGAGAAGGGGGCGGCAGAGGATGAGATGGTTAGATAGTGTCACCGAAGCGACGAACTTGAAATCGGGCGAACTCCAGAAGCTAATGGAGTAGAGGACAGGGAGGCCTGGCGTGCTGTGGTCCAGGGGGTCGCGAAGAGTCGGACATGACTTAGCGACTGAACAACAACAAAGGCAGTTTCATATATTCCACATCAATCCACAAATGCCCATTTGCCTCCGCTACTCCTTTCCCAATGGCAGCATTTTGTGAAGATGATTGGAGCTGCACTACTGAGTCAGTGTCCCTTGCACCACCACCACCACCACCACCCCCCCCCCCAGAAAATACACACTCAATGTTGAAAAGAATAGTCCCCAAAGTGCTCCCAGCAAGTGCCGCCTTTTACAGGAAGCTGCAGGCTGCGGGAAAGGCTCGTGGGGGCACCTGGTACAGCAAGGCCAGGCTGGCAAAGGGCAGGCGCAGGGGCTGAGTGGGAGGGGCGGGCCACAGGGCCCTCCTCCGGCTGGGGCTGAGGGGCAGGCGCTGTGCCACTCCTTTTAAAAGCAAGTCCCACGGATCACACTGCAGGAAGACTGGATGTTGGCTCCATCAGGCTCACCCCACAGCTTCCTCACCCCACTGCTACCTGCCTCCCCTCTCCAAGGCACACACAGACCCTGCCACTGAGAGGGGTGTCCCCAAGCCAAGCAGCAGGCAGGACAAGCAGTGTTAGCAAAAGACACTTTATTAGACAATCCCTTTTTCTTAACAATCTTTCCACCACCCCCCGAAGTCAGTGGGAGGGACAGGGAAGGGCCACAATCCAGCCCTCTTCAGCAGAGAGACAGAACGAGAGTGAGGAAAGGTGGAGGAGAGGCGGTGAGGCTGTGCGGCAAGAAGGCCCTGCAGCGAGAGAGGCGCAGGCAAGGAGAGGCGGCCGTGGAGGGTTCCGGAGCTCCGGGTGTGGCCCCGGTGGGCGAGGAGATCTCTCCAGAGAGGCGCTCCCAGCACTCTCTCTTCACGGGGTGGGGCTCCCCAGGCAGCGCTGCAGGTATTCGGAGGCCAGCACGGCGGGGTTGCTGCTGACACCGAGCTTCCGCGGCTTGGAGTACTTCCGGAAGGTGGCGCCCAGGGCAGAGTCGTCTCCCCGCAGCGCAGCCCTGGCCATGAAGGGGTGCACGGCGGCCAGCTCAGCCTCGCTGCAAGGGAGAGGGAGATCAGGGGGGCAGCAGCCAGGGGGGGGGCCAGCAGCCAAAGCCCCTCCGCGGGCAGCCCCCAGCCTCAGGCCCCGTGCCTGCCAGTACCAAGCCCTGCACGCCCCAGACGCCCCAGTGGAGGCTGGGGAGGGGCTGGCGGTCAGGGCAGGGGCTGGAAACGGCTCCCTGCCTGGAGCCCAGCACTGGCCGGTCAGTCTGGAAGCAGGCGGACTCCTCCTGCCCAGGGTCCCCAGCTCTCCCCCAGACCCACCCTCCGCCCGCCCCGAGACACGTCCCTACCTGTAGGTGAGGAGCCGTGGGGAGGCCTCCTGGCCCCCAGAGCCAGCGCCCCGGAGGACCCGCTGGGCCAAGCAGAGGGCGGCCAGGGCGAGCTGGGCCGGCTCGAAGCACAGGCAGTCCACCTCCAGCAGGGACAGCTCCAGGAAATACATGGCCAGGTGCTGAACCTGCGGCGGCAGGGAATGGAGCGTGGGGGGGGGGGAGCCGCCAGTGCCCTCCCGCCACAGGGCTAGAGGCTCCCAGGCAGGCAGCACAACTGGCAAACGTGCCTGGGGGGGGCGGAAAGTGCCCCCTCCCTCCCTCCCACCTGGGAAAAGCGCAGCGCCTTGTCTGAGCCCTGTCTGAGCCCAGCCCCTCCTCCCGGGAAAGAGTGGCTGCCGGCCTCTCGGGGCCACTCCCTGGGCCTGCCCCAGTGCTCACCTCCAGGGTGCAGCGGCCCACCTCGGCCAGCAGGCAGAGCAGGGGTACGGGGTTGGCGTAGTGCAGCTTGAACTTGAGGCAGGACAGGATCTTCCGCTCCATGCGCAGGAGCTCCTCCGGGGTGAACTTGTCATTCGCTACGTCGCAGAGTTCGGCAGCCTGAGCGGGAGAAGAGCAGGGCGTGGGGGGCGCGGCTGGGCGCGAGGGGCACCCTCTGGGTCCCCATAGACAAGGGGGGGGCCCGCTTGCCCAAGCACAGCTGGACCAGTGCTGGGTGGGGGCTCACGCCTCTGCTGCCCCTAGGGGTGGGGCAGCCCCCAAGCGCCTCCCATCTCCAGCACCTGGAGGGAAAACCCGGCCCAGACTTAGGGCCCTTCCCCCCCCGGCCACTGGCCAGCTGCTTACTGGCAGGATGATGCTCTCCTCCACCTTGCAGGCCAGGAAGAGGCAGGCGGCGCTCAGGAGCCGCAGCTGGGGCGCCCGCACCCGCACTCTGCTCGCGCGCAGGCAGGAATTCAGAAGGTAGACGGCCAGGTGGAGGGGGCTCTCGTCCAGGCCCACGCACTCCTGGAGGGGAAGCAGCAGAGGTGGCCAGTCGGCTGGCAGGCAGCAGTGCGAGGAACGCGACTTGGCCACCGTGGCCAGCAGCCCTGCAGCCAAGGAGCCTCCTGGGCACTTACATTCACTTGCATCAGCCAGTCAACGACGAGCGCATGCTTCTTTGCAGTTACAGCCTGTGACAAGTCTGACGCCCTGAACGTGTAGCACGCCTGCTTCTGCTGCGGGGGGGGGGGGGAGAGGAGGTCTTGAGGTCACGCCCCCAGTCCCTTCCCCAGCCAGGAGGGGGCTAGCGAGGGCAACTGCCGAGGCTGGCACAAGAGAGCCGCCAGAGCCAGGGGCAGGCGTTGGCGAAGGCCACTTGCTGGGGCCGTGTGTGTGCTTGTGCAGGGTGTGCGCTGGGAGGCATCCAGGAAACGCTCTGGCTGGCCGCTGCTGGAAGCGGGATGGGGGGCAAGGTGGATCCAGCCCGGTCCAGGGGATGACTGGGCGGGGGAGTGAATCTGTGGCACAGATGGAGAGGGGCCAGTCTGGCCCTGGAGACGTGGGCGGATGGGCACTGGGGAGGGACGGGGGGCAGGTTGCCAAAGGCAGTGCTGAGGCCTCTCTGGGAGCCCCTCCCCCAAGGCGGCAGCAGAGCCGGGACCCCTGAAGGCCCAGCACGCGGCTGCTACGGAGGCCAGCATCGCTCACAGCATCACTGCCTGGAGGGGCAGCAGCCCCCCCCCCCAGACACCCACTCTGCCGCCCCCCACCCGCCAGCCACCACACTCACCACCAAGCTGCTGAAGATGTCGTAGGCGTACTCCTGCTCCAGGCCCATGTCCAGCCGCAGCAGGGCTTGGGACAGCTCCTCCAGCAGGGACTCTGAGATGGGCACGGCTGTGGGTGGAGAGGAGGGCAGGGGGCCTGCTGAGCGGTCCGGGGCTTGGCCCACCCAGCAGCCTGCTGCTCCCCTCGCAGGATCTGCTGTGAGCCGGGGGTGTTGCAGCCCAGCCGGCCTCCTGCCTTGGCCCCCCCTCACCTCTCTGCAAGGGAGACGCTGCTGGGGTCCGGAGGGAGACCGCTCCCATCTTCTCAGGCAGGGCTTCCTGTTCGTGGGCCCCCCCGACCTTCTTCTAGAAGAGAGATGGGGGCATTTAGCAGTAAAAGCGCAAGCATGGAGCCCACCAGAAGAGACTGGCTGCAGCAGCTGCACAAAAGGCACGTTCCTTGGAGAGAAGGGGGTCGGAGGCCGCTCCCTGGCCCCTGGCATTCGGAGACAGCCTGCTAACATAAGGAGGCGGCAGCACCCATCAGGGCCTGCAGCTTGCGAGGGACCTCTGCCCAATCCCCTTTTAAAGGTACCTAGTCCCGACGCCATCCCCACCTCCTGTGGCAAGGAGTTCCACAGATTAATCTCCCGCTGGGTCATCCGGTCATGTATTAGACAAACAAGAATTTATGCCGCTCTTATGGCAATGAGTCCATGCCACTTTCCACCTCGGAGAGTGTGGCTCTCAAAATGCCCCCCTCCCCGGTGGCTTTTGCCCCAGACAGCTGCCAAGTGCAGAAGCAGGCAGTTTGCCCCACTGCAGGAGCTTGGCTCTCTCCCCTCCTTCCCCAGAGCATGCCTGCTTGCAGGACCACTGCCTGCGCACTGCTGTGGCCTCAAAAGGAACAGAGCTCTGCTCTGCAAGCAAAGAGAACACGGCCACTCCCACACCCGGCCAGCCAGCCAGCCCCCACTCCCAACAAGCACAGCCAAAGTCCTAAGCGAGAGCCCACCTTTCGGGTGACTTTGGGGTCACCAGGCAGTTCCTCGTTGCTCTTGCTCTTCAAGGGCTCCCGTCTCTCCTCCGCCTGCAGCTGATCACACAGAGGAGCCCAGAGGTCAAGGCCTCCCTTTCGGCCCCCTCGCCAGGGTGGGGCTGATCTCTGGGGCGCCACACTCCTCCTGGCAGTGTGGGGGTGGCAGAGCCAGAGGCACGTGGCGCACAAGCGGGAGCAAACAAGCCCCTCGGTGCGGGCAGCCGGCGGGGAAAGGAGCCGGCCTCCAGAGGCACGCAGGCAGAGAAGAGTGCCCCCACGAAAGGAGGCAAGCGCAGGAGCCCCCCCCCACACACACACCTGGGCTCCCAGCTCAGAGACAGTGCCGTCCAGATGGGCTTGGGGAAAGGCCCCTTGGTGGGCCCCTGAAGGCCCAGCTGGAAGGCCCCAACCGCCCTGCAGAGCCCCTCCAGGGTGTGGAGCCCCTCCAGAGGCCCCCTCCCTCGGGAAGAAAGCAACCCCCTCCCCTCCAGCTGTGGCTTGCAGGGTCTCCCCCTACCACGCTCTGCCCTGCAGGACGGGTCCTGGGCTTCTTCAGAGCAGTCGCCATGACTCTCGGCACTGCTGCAGGACAGGACCAACGCCAGCTTCCACCGGTGCCCAGCTTGGCCTCATCAGCGCTAATGAGCAGAGGAGCTAATGAGCCTTGGCCCCAATTGGTCCACTTCCTGAGAGGGGTCAGCTGGAGCCGTCCCTCTGGCCCTGCCCCCTTCCCTGGAGGGCGAACGTGGCCCTGCGTGTGAGTGGCAGCCGCAGGGAGGACGCAGGCAAGCCCAGGGCGGCCCCTGACCCTCCACAGCTCCAGCGCCTTGTCTGTGGCCTTGTGCCGTGGGAGTAGCAGGGAGGACGGCCGGGGGCCGGGATGCTCGGCGGGAGGCCCAGGAATCTTCTTGCTACAGAGGCAGATGGAGGGCTCGATCCTTGCAGACTTTCCAGCTCTGACACAGCTGTGCCAACAGGGCATGCGTGGGGGGGGACATCACTGAGGCCTCCCCCCCCCCGGGCAAGAGAACCTTTGTCCCGCCTCTCAGAGCGGAACAGGAGCAGGCCCTGAGAGTGTCTTGGGAGGCCAGAAGCAACGTGGCAAACGCTCAGGGCGGACGGGGGGGGGGCTTCTCCGAGCAGGTGAAAATCATACGATGGAGCTCTGCCCGCCAAGCCACCTTGCACTGCTGGCGTCACTGCCAAGCGTGGTCCAGCTGTCCCATGCGTACTGCTGGCTGAGAAGCGCTGCAGCTGCCTGCGATGCCAGTCAGCCCCCCCCCCCCCGAGGCTCTGGTTTCATTTGAAAATAGGACATAAGAACATAAGAAGAGCCATGCTGGATCAGGCCAAGGGCCCATCTAGTCCAGCTTCCTGAATCTCACAGCGGCCCACCCCAGGTGCCCCAGGGAGGCAGGAGACAACAAGATGCTTGCATCCTGTTGCCACTCCCTTACACCCGGTACCTGTAGCCCACCACCTTTGTAAGGAGGTTGCACAATCCATCATTGCCTATAGCCCACAATGGATCTTTCCTCCAGAAATTGGTCTAATCCTCTCTTAAAGACATCAAGACCAGATGCCATCACCACCTCCTGTGGCAAGGAGTTCCACAGATTAACTACCCGCTGGGTAAAAAAGTACTTCCTTTTATCTGTTTTAACTCTCCCAACCCTCAGTTTTAGCGGATGCCCCCTGGTTCTGGTGTTTTGAGAGAGGGAAAAGAACATCCCTCTATCAACTCTATCCCTTCCATGCATAATTTTGTATGTCTCAATCATGTCCCCCCTCAGGCGCCTTTTTTCTAGACTGAAGAGCCCCAAACGCTGCAGTCTTTCTTCATAAGGGAGGTGCCCCAGCCCCGTAATCATTTTTGTCGCTCTCTTCTGCACCTTTTCCAACTCCACTATGTCCTTTTTGAGATGCGGCGACCAGAACTGGACACAATATTCCAGGTGCGGCCTTACCATTGCTTTGTACAATGGCATGATAATATTGGCTGTTTTATTCTCAACCCCTTTTTTAATTACCCCGAGCATGGAATTGGCTTTCTTAATTGCTGCCGCACACTGGGTCGATACCTTCATGGAATTGTCCACCAGCACCCCAAGATCTCTCTCCTGAGCTGTCACAGACAGCTCAGAACCCATTAGCCTATAGGTGAAGTTTTGGTTTTTGGCCCCAATGTGCATCACTTTACATTTGTTTACGTTGAAACGCATCTGCCATTTGGCTGCCCATTCCCCCAACTTGGAGAGATCCTTCTGGAGCTCTTCACAATCCTCTCTGGTTTTCACCACCCGGAAAAGTTTTGTGTCATCTGCAAACTTGGCCACCTCGCTGCTTATCCCTGTCTCTAAGTCATTTATGAATAAGTTGAAAAGCACGGGCCCCAAGACAGATCCCTGGGGCACTCCACTTTTCACCTCTCTCCATTCTGAAAATTGCCCATTTACCCCCACTCTCTGTTTCCTGGCCCTCAACCAATTCTGGATCCATAAGAGGACCTGCCCTCTTATTCCCTGATTGTGAAGTTAAACAAGGACACTTGTTTAACTGCCAGATTTCGATCCTGCTTTTCTCCCCTGCTCTTTGGAGTGGGAAGAGGCAGGCAAGACACCCAGGAGAGCTGCCCGTCAGGGGTCAGGCTGCAGCATCTTCTATGCTTGCAGACAAGCAGGTGTTTCCTCTTGCAGGCTGCTGTGGAAGCTCTTTCTGCTGCCGAGAGGGGAGGGCTCAGCCAGAGATCCCAGCGAAGGGCTCCCTGAAAGCACCTGGGTTTCTCTAGAGTGCTGGAACCAAGTGGCAGGACGGAGCACCCTCTTCCCCCCACCCTGTCTGGCTCTCAGATAGCCCCCCCCCATCAGAGAGCCAGAGTTGCTTTCAAAAGTGGCCTGTTGGGTCCGGCGCTAAGCAGTTGCAGGTGGTCTCCCAGGGGAGGGGGCCCTGGGGCAAGCACAGCAGCAGCACACCTCCTAGAAACAAAAAAATTTATTGCTTGTACCGTACACACCTGGGGGAGAAGGAAGGCACCTCGGAGGCTTACAGAGCCTGCCCGCCACGGCCACAAAAGCTGCGCTGCCACCCAAGCAATCCTTTGTGTGCCAAACAGCAGTTGCAATGTGGGGCCACAGCCCCACGGGAGCCGTGCCCCTCCCCCGCCGATGTGCTTCTCTGGCCACTGTCCAGCACAGAAGGAAAAGTCAACACCACGGCGGAAGTGCCCATCTAGTCGCCCACAAGGAACAGCATTAAATTAACGAAACTCAACTATCACACTTACAGAAACTACGGGAGGAAGCCCACCTCTGCCAGCCCCCACCCCACACAGCACATGTACAAGTGTAGCCCACCCCCACTTCACCTTGAGGCAGGCAGCGCCGGAACTCCCCCGTGCGCAGGCTGGGCTGGGCTGGGCTGAGAGTGCTCCCGACTGCCACCCAGCACGTTCCCTGCAGTGCCCGAGAGCCCCACTGAGCAGAGCCCCGAAGCACTCGCGTGAAGCTCTGGGGCCACTGGGAGGGCAGCACTGGGGAGCAGAGGAGCGTCTAAGGCGCATCTTGAAATGAAAGGCCAATCTGGGGGGGGGCAGCTTACGCGATTCCCCCTCCTGCAACTCAGGCCTGCTAAGCCAGCTGGAGCCTCCAGGCCAAGGCCAGACAGCCACCGGCCGCCCTCCTGAAGAACGGGCCCCGCTGGCAGGACCGCTGGGGCTGGCTGGCTGGCTGGCAGCCTGCTGCCGCCACCCCCAGCAGGGCAAAGGGGCAGGCCCCGGTGGGGCAGTCTGCCTCCCACTGCAGCGGTGGGCACGGGAGGGCCAGGGCACCAACTGCTGCCGAAGGGGCCGGGAGCAGGCGGTGCTCTTTGGGCAGGGCCGGCTGGGAAGGCTGCTGCAGGCTGGCCCCGCAGGAGACAGGCCACACCTGCAGCCCTGGAGCCCCCACCAGCCAGGCCCCCTGGGGCCAGGGAGGACGTGGGCGGCTTGTGTCCTCCTGCCGCTGCCACCAGATCCCGGAGGCCTGGCAAGCACAGAGAGATCGTGTTGGAACCGGCAGCACCATCGGGGGGGTAGGGGGGGAGGCAGGAACCAGAATCCAGAGCAGGCAGGGCAAGCCCAGCCCTCCCCTCCCCTCCTCAACGGGCACAGGTGCGCCTCGTCAGCAGTGGCCCCTCCAGGCCTCTTGTATGCCCCAGGGGGGCTCCGGCCCGCAAAGAAGCTTCCCATCTTAGAAGGGGGGGGGGGCTCGGCTCCCCAAGCAGCACAGAGAGCCCACCCCAACCTCCCCTGACTTTTTCCCCACCAACACAAGCCACCACCTCCTGCCCACACTGAATTTCCACCAGGCCAGATGCCGCCCCTGCAGCCCGTCACCCCTCTTGCCCCCACCCCCAGGACCGGGCCAGGCACCGTATTTGTTACAGCGTTGATAAACGTAAGCCCAGGCCAGCCCCAGGCCCCTGCTGGACCCCCGAGCTGCAGCCCGAGAGCCCGGCCCGGCCAGGGCGTGTCTGGCAGCCGCAGTGCCTCGGGGGTGAGCTGAAGGCCCCGCCGCCCTGCACAGTCTACTGCACTCAGGCTGGGGAGGCCGGCACACTGCAGAGCGAGCTGAGGGTGGCCACCCTGGCAGCCCCAGGCTGGGGGCCGAGGACCCTGCACCCAGGCCCAGCAGGGAGCCAAGCGGGCCCTCCGCCCTGGGAGCCGAGCCTGGCCCGGCAGCCTCGAAGCGTGTCTGGTCCCAGGCCTCTGCGGCTAGAGCAAGGTGACGAGCCGGGGCTCCTTAGGGGAAGGGCTGCCCCCAGGACACAGCCCAGGTGCCCACCTGCCCGCCCCTCTCCGGCAGAACCCCACCCCCCGAGGCAGCAGCATCCAGCCAAGCAGGAAAAAACCCCTCTGGACGCAGCAGACGTGAGCCCGCGTGTCAAAGGAAAGGGGCCCCAGGGCACCCTGGGGCAGTGGAAGGTCTGCCTCACAACAGAAGCGGCCACTGTGGCCTCTGGTGCTGCCAAGCACAACTGATGGGGCCAGCCCCAAGCCAAGGACTCATGGCTGTCCTGCCCCAGCCTTTTGTGGAGGGGGTGGGCAGGAGACCAGACGGCAGCCGAAAGCAGGAGGGCCCCAGAGCCCTCCGGTGCCAGCAACACACCCACACCCACGGGCCCAGAGCTGGCTTTCAATCCCCCGCCAGCCCCCCCCCCACAAGGAAGGGCAAAGGGGCGCCCGGTGGCAGCAACACAAGGGGGGTAAGGTGGTGCCGGGGTTCCTGTGGGGGGGGGGGCACCAGGAGCCAGGCTCCGTGGGGAGGAAGGGGGCGCGGAATGGAGCGCTGGGAGGCCAAGGTGTGGATGAACGACTTCTGCGGCAGCTCCAAGTGGGACAAAAGACAAGCTGAGGTGCCCAAAGAGCTGGCAGCCACAGGGCTTGGACATCCCCAGGCAGGGGCCCACACTGCCAGCCATGGGGGCAGGAGAACGCTCCCTCAGAAGCCCAGGCCGGTCGCAGAACAGCCGCTAGCAAGCGGGTGCGGAGCAGGGAGGAGGGGCGTCGTCCTGCTGAAGGATCCTGCGCTCCCCCCCCCCCGCTGGCACATGACCCTTGGCTGTGGCTCACACAACATGGGGGGGGGGCTGCTCATGACAGCCACATCGCACCCAAGTGAGCAGGGTGACGCCCGGGCTTGAGGAGGAGGAGGAGGAGGAGGGCCGGGGCAGGCAGCTGTCCAGAGAGCCTCAGCCCAGGCCCACTGCCCTGGCACCAGGTGAGCACTGCCCTGTCCAGAGCAGTCAAGGCCACTGGAGGAGACGGGTATTGCTTTGGTGACAGCAGCGCCAGCAGCCGCCGCCTCTGCCCCCGGAGCGCCACTCCCCACTCCGTGAACAGGGCACCACGTTCGGCGTAAGGCACCAGCTCCCGCCGTGGCATCTGCACATCCAAAGCGGCCCTGCGGGTCTCCCGGGCGCTGCCCAGTCCTTTGCCTGGTCCACCCACAGGCCGCGGTCCCTTCCCAGGGTCCAACGCTCCATCCCTGTTCTTGTTTCCGGTGGCGGCTGGAGACTGGGGTGAGGGCGGAGCACGACTCCATTGGTCCAAGCAGCCTCCTGGGGGCGGGAGTCTGCCCAGAGCCCCCAGAGTTGCCGGCTGCCGCAGGGCCCGCAAGGCGCAGAGAACAATCCAAGCAAAGCCCCCCCCGGTCTCATCCGTGGCCCAGCGAGCCCCAGCGCCTCTTTTCGGGGGCCCGTGAGACGGCTGCCGCCCTACTCCCGAATGCTGGCCGAGTAGGAGAACTGGGGGAAGTGGGTCCTCTGGTCGGCGTCAAGGGGGTCCATGCTGTCGTCTGTGGGCAAAGAGCACCGCCAGGGAGCGTGAGGACGGGGTGGCAGCAGGCTGGCCCGCCCTTGGCCCGCCCTCTGCCAGGACCCCACCAGGCGCTCCTGCTGGGGGCCCGCAACAGCCTACTCACAGCGGTCGGGGGGCGTGATGGTGATCGACTGCGCAGTGAACTCGTCGTCAAAATACCGCGTGTCGATCTCAGACGTCACCTGGGGCTTGAAGGGCGGGACGAGCTGCGGAAGGAAAGGCCTGCTCACTCTGCGCCCAGTGGCCCCCAGCCCCCTTGCCCATGCAGAGGGAAGAAGGGGTGCAAACGCGGAGAGCTGGGAAGGGGAGCGGACGCCTGGCACCCCGTACCTTCTTCTGAACCACGTCCTGCCAGTTGATGGCGGTGAAAAAGCGGTGCTCCATCACCTCTTTAGCGTCGTTGGGGCCGCCCCCGAGCCTGCAGACACAGCAAGGACCATCACTGCTTTCCATGGGGAGGGGGCAGCTCTCTTCTCCCAGTCCACACTGAGTTGAGCCTCCTTACAGACACCCCCGAACGCGGCACGCAAAACTCACCATGTCTGCCCTGTGAGGTGTGCCAAACTGTGCCCCACACGCTGCCACCATGCCTACCCCACGCTCAGTCCTCCTCCCCACAGCCCACACGGCAGCTGCCCCGTCCCCCCCCCTGCTCACCTCTGCTTGGGGTCCTTCTTCAGCAGCCCGGCCAGCAGGGCCTTGGCCTCGGGGCTGAGTGTGCGGGGGAAGCGGATCTCCTCCATGAGGATGAGCTCGAAGAGGCGCTCGTGGTCCTGGTTGTAGAAGGGGAGGCGGCCGCACATCATCTCGTACATGACCACGCCCAGCCCCCACCAGTCCACAGCCCGCCCGTAGTCGTTGTCCTCCAGCACCTGCGGGGGGGGGGGGAGATCGGGCAGGTTAGTGGGGCTGGGTTCTGGGGCAGGCGGCCCAGGGCCTTCTGGCCCTCCGAAAGGCACTGAGGCTGATGGCTTCCTCCGCCGACCCCCAGGCGTGGGGCCACTTGCCTCGCTCCCCACACCCTGCGCCAGAGCTGCAGGGGCCACAAGGAGCAGAGCAGGGCTCCAGGCCCGATCCTGCCAGGAGACCTGAGGTGGCCTCTCTGAGGAGCGCGGCTGGACAGGCCCAACAGGGACCTTCCCGCCCAGCCCCACCCTGCTCCCCACAGTGGTCCGCCTGCCTCCCCCCCCCGTCCCCGGCCACTGCACCCCCCCCACCAGCACTCCGGGGAAGACGCTGCTGAAGGCGGAGGCAGCGCAGAGCCCGGACCGCGACGCTCCCCCTCAGCAGCCCACCCGGGGGCAGGCGGGCGCCCTTGGCCCAAGCGGCTGACGTCAGCAAGCCCCCCCCCCCCCCCCCCCCCCCCGGGGGCCGGGTACCCGGGGTGCCGCAAAAGGTCTTCATGGTGGCGGCGTCGGTGGCGCCTTCCTTGCACAGCCCGAAGTCGGTGATCTTGATGTGCCCGTCCTTGTCCAGCATCAGGTTCTCCAGCTGAAAGGCACAGCGCCTGGTCAGGGCCCGCGGGCGGGCGGGCGGCCTGCCTGGCGAGCGCCGGCCCAGGCACAGGGGGCCAGCAGAGGGCTTCTGCCAGCCACGCGGGGGCAGCCCTACCTTAATGTCGCGGTACACGACGTCCCGGGAGTGGAGGTACTCCAAGGCAGACACAATTTCAGCCCCGTAGAATCGGGCCCGCTCCTCGGTGAAGACCCGCTCCCTGGACAGGTGGAAGAAGAGCTGCAGGGGAAAGGAGAGGGGCGTGGGGGGGGGCTCCATCAGCAACAGCAACAGCGGCAGGAAGACACCGCTGCAGCCAGCTCGCAAAGGGCTGTGCAGGCTGAAGGCGCGTGCACTGGGGGAGGGAGTCTTTCTTCCCAGAGCCACATGAAGCCCCCCCCCCACCCCCTAGGGAGCGGCAACGCCACAAGCGGCCTCAGGACAGGCGTGGGGGTGTATCGGGGCAAGGGGGCTGGAGCTGCCCACAAGGCTGCAGACCCTCCTCTCACCTCCCCTCCGTTGGCGTACTCCATGACAAAGCAGAGGCGGTCGTTGGTCTGGAACGCGTACTTCAGGGCCTGGGAATGGAGGAGCGACAGGGTCACTCTGGAAAAATGGCCCCCACAGCCCCACTGCCGAGCTCTCCGCGGCCCACAGAATCCAAGGCTTGGGGGTCCGCTTTTAAGAGCCCCAGGTGGGCCTGGCCCGTGCGACAGACGTACCGTGAGGAAGGGGTGCCGGGTGTTCTGCAGGACTCTGCTCTCGGTGACGGTGTGGGCCACCCCCTCCCGCGGGGGGGGGGGGGCGCCCCCTCCGTCCGCCCCCCCCCCGCCCGCCTCCCCCGGGGGGGGGGGGAGCGAGACACAGCCAGGCAACCCTCGTGCTGCTCGCTCAGGTCAGTGCCCCTCAGTGACCGCGGAGCCCTTGGGAGAGGCTGCTCTCCTCGACGGGGAGGCCGGCCGGCTGGGCAGCGGCTGAGGACCCCACTGCTCTCTCACTGCTCTCCACAGGCTGCAGCGCAGCACAGCCGGGGGGGGGAAGCAAATCTCCTCCCCACTCTTTGGACGGGCCACAGGGGGAGAGACAAGGCCTGATGCGCTGCCACAACTCTGTGTGCAGTGCTTTCCACCTGGGTCTGCATTAAGCCCCTACCCCACTAGGAGACCCCACCCTTCCCTGACAGTGATCCGAGAGCCCCGGCTCACCCCTGCATGGCAGGCAGGCAGGCAGGCCAGGTGGAAGAGCCCAGAGCAGCGCCTGTCTGTGTGCCCCTTGCCCTCCCGGCTGCTCACCGAAGCCCAATACCTTGGCAATGATCACTTCCTTGCGCAGGATCTTCATGGCGTAGTAGCGCCCAGTGGACTTCTCGCGCACCAGGATCACCTTCCCAAAAGTGCCCTTCCCCAGGAGCTTCAGGTAGTCGAAGTCGTTCATGGTCTGCGGACAGGCAGGAGCACCAGGCGGTCGTGAGGAAGGCCGCCCCGCCCCCAGCCCCGAGGCGAGTGTGGGGCTCAGCCTTCAGCGCACCCGCCCACAGCACAAAGAAGCTGGGGGGACACGCGCACGAGAGGGGAGGGGAGGCTGCTGGCCCGTGCCCTGCTCCCCACTGGGGCAGAAGGAGGCCTCTGGCCTGCCGGCTCCTGGGGCCAGCCAGCCCTTACCGCTTTGGCCCGGGTCTGGGTCACGGCCACCTCCATCTCCTCCGCCCCGGTGCTGTTGCTGGGGGAGCCGCAGTGGTAGTCCATCCGGTCTTCCTCGGCCTCCTGGTTCTTGAGGCTGTTGGCCACCGTCTGAATGGCCCGGATCCACTCCTCACTGAGAACAACACAGGTCAGTTATGGGACGGAGGGGGGGAAGAGGGCGCCCTCCTCCCAGCGCGGCACTCGCCACCCCCTCCCTGCCCGATCCTGCAGCTGGATTTGCCGACGCGCATCTGAACTGCCGTATGCAACTGGGGAACCTGCAGCCCCCGCCCCTGCCAGGCCGACCCCCCAGGCCGGCCCGCCAGCCCACGCCCACTCACCGCTCGTCAGGGGAGTCCACGTGGAAGGTCCTCTCGATGACGGTGGTCCACTGCAGGCAGCGGATGATGAAGGTGTTGGGCCGCGGACGCTCGACCTTCATCAGCTGGCACTCTGGGGGGGGGGAGAACAAGAAGGGCTTGGCTCTTGGTTGCTCCCCCCCCCCGAGCAAGAAGCCCGACCCCCACCAGCTCTCAGCCCAACTGAGGATCCCTTTTCACAAGAGCTCTCGCCAGGGTGGCAATGAGCCCCCCTCCCCCCGGTCCTGTGCTGGCAGGGAGACCCCCACAGCAAGGGAAGCACGGCACAGGCCCTGTCAGTCTGGGGGGTGCAGGCACACTCCCGCCCCTGCTCTCGGCTGAGAACCCACCTATGCCAAATGGCCCACCCCAGGACAGCTCTGTGGGCAGCCTCCCCGAGCCCCCCTTCCAGGCCGCCCGGAGATCAGGAGGGCATCACGCTCCCTCTCGACACCCCCAAGGGCTCCGCACCTGCGACAGAGAAGTCGTTCAAGGGGGGCAGGCTGTGGTCTGACGTCTCCGGCTTCTCCTTGTACCCAATGAAAGACCCATCGCTCTTCAGGAGGAAGTATCGGGGCCTCCAGGTTTTGATGTACTCTCCTGGAAGGCAGGGGAGTCAGGCAGGTGGGGCACTCCCAGCGGGACCCCCTGAACGCGGGCCACCCCCACTGCGCTCTGACAGGGCTGGAGCTCGGTGTGGGGCCTGCCTCTAGACTGTGCAGCCCCCAACCCCTCCTTCCCTCCTGCTGCAGCTGGCGCACGGCTCTGGCTTGGCCCCCACTGTCCCAGAGGCCACCCCCAGGGCAGTCACCCCCACCTGCTCACTCAGGAGCAGAGCCTCTAAGGTGGCTCTCGAGGGACAGGGCTCACGGCTGAAGAGAGGCCTGCAAGCTCTGCACAGGGCCTCAGCCACAGGGCGCAAGGAGCTCCTGAGAAGCTCAGCAGCTGGAAATGCAACACACCGCTGGGGTTTTCCAGCAGGCGCTGGGGGGGGGATGACTGCCCCCTTCCCTGGGGTCGCAAGGCTCTGTTAACATTCGGAAAACCACATGTCAGGCCCAGAGTGGCTTCCTCGCAGGTGCTCGCCCAGCTCCTCTGGACAATCCCTGGACACCCTCACCTGGAGGCTACGCAGAACCCGCCCAGCGAGGGGGCCCTTCCGCAGCCTGCCCAGGGCTGAGCCCAGTGCCAGGGACCAAAATAGCCTCCAGGCAGGCCTGGCCACCAGCAGCTGCCATCTATATTTGTCTGCAGGGAGGAAGAATTTGTTGGAGCCTCAGCCCGGAGGGGGGGGGGGCACGGAGGGCAACAGCAACTCAGGGGACAGCTGAACTATCATGGCAGGAAAGGACTGCAGAGACCCGGCACTCCAGCCCCAGAAGTGCAGCTTACACCCAGCCCCACAGACGAGTGACTCACCTCGCTTGTGCAGCCAGCCCTCCTTCACAACCGACACCTCCGTCATGGTGAGGCGGGGGTGCTCTGCTGCGCCCCTTCGGCAGGGCAATGGAGGGGTCTCGGGTCTGCCAACTGTGCTCAGGGTGGACTGGCAACCTGCAGGAGGCGGGGGAAGGGCAAGGGCCGGTTACTGGAGCAGTGGGGTCCCCCAGAACTGTAGGCCCCCGAGCCACGTGGCCACCCCAGAGGGCCTGCCGCAGCCCCCCCTCAAAGGAATGCACAGCCTGCTGAGCCGGACTGAGCCCAGGGCAGCCCCTGCCTGCATGCCTGGGACAGGGCGGCCCCGCTGGGCCTCTGCACTCAGTGCCCCCTCAGCCTTACCCACCCCTGCCCAGCCACCGATCAACTTAGAAGGGGCAGCCACCGATCAAAGGGCCTGCCCAGAGGAACGCACCTACCCTGCAGCAAAAACAAACAGCTAGAGAAAGATTAATCCTGAGCACCTGATGGGATTAACGGGGGGGGGGGGCTCAAAGACTAGCCCAAAGGCCCTGGCGGTAGGAAAGAAGGAGGGGGGAGCACACTGGGGAAAGTCCACAGCCAGGCAGGCGCACCCGATGCTCTTATAGGACAACATGAGGAGCTACAGAAGGCGCTGTGGGCCGAAAACCATTGGCCGGCCCAATGCAGCCGCACGGCACTCTCCTCGCCAGACTCCAGTGAAAACCAGTGGTTGAGGCACAACAGCCACCCCCACTCCAGGAACCCCTCGCCTGTGCCGTGCGGGCCTCTGGCTGAGGAGAGCCCTGCTAGGCAGCTACGAGGAGAGCCTGCTGCTCCCGCTCCCTGGCGCCCTTCGCAGGCAGGAATCCGGGCCAAGCAGAAGCAGCGGGTGACGGTGCTTCCTTGGGATGGAGAGCCCACCTGCTGGCGGGGCCAGACACAGGCTGAAAGTGGAAAGTCCAGCACGTTCTCGGCTGCCTTGCCGACAACGTCCTCCTTCGGACAGGGGAGGCCTGCTGTCCTGCACGGAGCCTCCCCACAGGGAAGCAGCGGTCAAGGCGGTGCTGGCAGCAGGGCCTATGTGCTCCTGGCAAGCCTGACCTCGCGGGAAAGGAGGGCTGGGATGGGGGGGGTCAGACATGCGGCCTTGGCTCGGAGGAAGCTGATTTTGAGGGTCCCAGAGAACCAGAGGCGGTGTGAGGCAGCAGCACAGAGCAACGGGGTGTGTGTGTGTGTGTGTGTGTGTGTGAGAGAGAGAGAGAGAGAGAGAGAGATCCAGCAGTGTGAGAAAAAGCAGTCCGTGACTCCGTGGCAGGGCAAGACCACACGGTGACTCCTGAAGGAACAGGGTGGGCAGGGTCCTCGCAGCACTTCTGGTGGACGTTGGAGGCTGCGAAGCTGCTGCCAAAGAACCGCAGAGGGGAACCACAAGCACCTCTGAGGGGCCTTCCTCAAAGGAGCTCCACAGCCTCCTCCAGCAGGGGGGCGTCAGTCCAGCCCTCACAAGCCCTTTCCCCAATCTGCACCCCCGCCCCACCCCACCCCACCCTTTGCAGGGCTGCCAAGCTGCAGCTGCTGACGAGAGATTCCCCTTCTGGTGGCCCTGGTTGTGCAGCCCACGTGGGCCAGGGGAGGAAGGGAGGCTTGTTGACTTGTGGAGCATGTGTGACTCAGATATTGCAGGCACCGGAGCTGTTTACGCGCTCCAGGATGTGACCCTGTGGAATGGGGGGGGGGCGTGGCGACTTGTGGCTCAGAGGAGAAAAACACAGAGAAAGGAAGGCTCTGTTCAGGCACAGAGGAGGAAGAGCAGAGCCCCAAAGTCGGGGGTGGGGGGTGCCCAGCACTGATGCAGGTCCCTGGAATTGGCCTTCCTCATCACTGGAAAATGCCTTGCTCCCCATGCCCCCCCCCCATGGTCTGGGGGAGCAGCAACACCCTTCCCTCCATCATGACTAGCAGCTACTCTGCAGGCAGTCAGAGCTGAATCTGCTCACAAGTACACCAAGCAGCCTCAGGGATGAACTAAAGATGGGACTCCAAGCTACAAAAGGGAAAGGGGAGTCAACCCGATAATGACACAACACCCCCAGCCCCAGCCTCCCCTCTCCAACCAGGGTGTGCTGGAAAAGAGACAAGACCAGCTCAGGGGCTTTACTTCGCCTCTCAGAGAGCCAGGAAGAAGCTGCAAGACTCCACCCCTGCCCGGTTTGGCACTTCGGGTGGAAGGCCTGCCCCACAGAGAGCAGCAGTGGGTCTCGGGCAGAAAGGCCAGGCGGAGCCACTCCTCCCGTGCGCCTCTGCCCTGCCCTCCCACAGGCTCCCAGCCCCCACGGAGACGGGCCAGGAGAAGCTGCCCTTTCACCCAGTGTCGCCGCCTGCGGAGAAAACAACAACACGCCAGCCAGCCAGCCGCCGCCGCCGCCGAGGGGGCCTGCTGGGCTGGGGGGGGGGCGGGTAGCACGCGGGGCTCAGGGCGCATCGAGGACCCCCGTCCGCTCCCCCTCCGGCCCCACCATTAACCCTCCGAGAGCCGGACTCGGGGCCCCCGTTCCGCGGAGGCTCCCGCACGAGGCGGGCTGGTTCTCGACCCACGAGCGCTCCCTGCGCGCGGCCTGGCAGCGCGGGACCCGCACAGCGCCTCCCGGGGGCTCCCGGGCGCAGCGCCCCAGCCCGTCTCCTCCGGAGGCCGGCGGGGCCTGCAGCGCGGGGGGCGTGGTGGGCGGGGCGCGGGCGGCCTCCCCACGGGCGGCGGGGCGGGGCGGAGAGGAGGAGGAGGCCGCGGGCTGCCCGCCTGAGCGCCCCGCTGCTGCAGGGCCCTTCCGCCCTCCAGGACCGTCGAGCGCCGTCGGGCAGGCCCAGCCGAGCCCGGGACGGCGCGCAAGGCGGGGGCGGTGCGGCCACGAGGCCCTCCAGGCTGCTGCACTCCCGCCTCGCCGCGCCTCACCTGCTACCGGCGCCCCCTCCGCGCCGCCGCCATCGCCATCGCCGCCGCCATCCTTGTCCACCCCGCGGCCGTGTCAGGCAGGACGGCGCCCGCGCTCCCGGAAGCCCCGCCCCCGCCGGGCCCACGCACACAGGAAGGCGGGCGTGGGGTGGGCGGGGCCTCTCCCGCTCCGAGAGCGCCTCTGCGCACGCGCGGTGGGGCCTCGGCTGGCAGGGCGCAGGCGCGGAAAGGAGCCCCGTGCGCGGGAAGAATCGCGCCTGGCTGTGCTGCCGACGCGCGGTGGGGAGAGGGAGGGGCGCCGCTGAAGCCCGATGTGGCTCCGCTGACATCAGCCGCGCCTCCTCCGCACTCCCTCCCCGGACAAGAAAGGCTGTCCTGAGACCCGGAAGCTGCGGGGAGGGGCGGCTCTGGCGCCTTCTGGCCTTTCTACGTCCCCACCTGGCGGGAGGGGGCTCTCAGCTCTGTCTTGCAGCTGCTCCGGAGCCCGCGGGGGGGGGGGGGCCTTAAACATTTTACTATTGAGGGGTGTCCAGTCCCATCCCCCCCTTACCTTTCTGCTCCCCTGCACAATTTGTTATCGCCCCTTCCCACTGGCCTGAAAAACACGCTTTGCCCTGTTTTACACGTTTTGTGTGCGTTTTTGTGTTTTAATGCTTTTGGTTTTACTTATGTTACCCTTAGTTATGCAGCTGTGTAATGCAGCTTAGTTATCCACCATGTGCATTTGCTTTGGCATGGGAAAGGCAGGGTATAAATTCTCCCAAACCAAACTCAGCAGACCCCTTGTATTGCTCCTCTTTCAAGCATTCCTGCAGAAGGTGAGCACCCTATAAGTTTCTTGAGGTACTTCTCAATGCGGAAACAGCACGCAGACTACAGCAAGCAAGCTTTAGGTTTTTGCCCCCACCGTTGACAAGTGACAACCTCCAGTCCTCTGCCACAGTCTGTCCCTCAATGCTTTTCGGGTGCAGGGCTTCCGCAGCCTTGACAGTTAACACTGCCTGTTTCCATTGCAAGGCACCCACAAAATATTTCCTTCCCCCCCCCCCGGGGGGGGGGGGTGGGGCCTCGGTCATTTCCTCCTCAGATGCCTTTTTTTCTAGACTGAAGGACGCCAACCCTTTCCCCAAAGGGCAAGCCCCCTTTCATCCTAAGGTGCCTCAACCTAATCATCATTTTGACCACTCTCTTCTGCACCTTTTCTAGTTCCACTCTCCTTTTCCAGATGCAGCAACCAGAACTGTACGCAGTAGTCCAGAAGTGACCTTACTATTGATTTGTACTGTGGCATCACACTGGCATCCATTGCCACGCCCACTCTGCTGCTTGAGAAACACAGGTGTCTTTCCTTTAACTGAAATTTCAGACTCCCAATGAATCTGATAACAGAACTGATCTAGACCCATGAATTCCATTTGTCATTTTATTCTATTTTTACCCCACTTTCCAACTTAAAAAGCCCCGAGGCTGTTTACAAAATGACATAAAACTGTGATTTCTGCTTCTTTCTTCAACCAGCAACAGCTCTGCGGTCTCTCCCCTGCCACCACCAAGCAGGAGAAGAAATCCAGCCACTGCCCTTCCCTCCCCTTCTTTCTGCACTAGGTGAGCCCTTTTCTCAGAGCAAGGGTCTCTTGGACCACAGCTGTGCGCTCTCTGCTCTGCCCGCACTGGCGGCCCTCTTGGGGAAGGGCCATGTGATCCTTGGCCATGGCCTAAATCTGCCCTAGGAGGCAAAAGGTCCCCAAGCTGAGCAGTCCTGCTTCTAGAGCACGGGCAGGACAGAGCCAGCCAAGGGACAGATTCAGAAGCCCCTCAGAACTAGCTATTGCCTGCAGCATGCAAAAGCCCCAGCCCAACAAGAAGGGGTTTTTCTCTCTGACAGAAGCAAATCAGAGTTCTCCTGCTGGACAGAAGCCGAGATCAGGGTCTGGTCTCCAGCAGGGGAAATTGCCATTAACTGTTTCCTGGGAGCCCAGGAAAGAGGAAGGGGGGAATATGCAGGGGAGAGGAGTGTACTGCGCCTCACCAGCTGGGTGCCTCCGCTAATGGAAGCCCTCAATTCATTACTGCCTACGAAAGAGAGATGCCCAGGGTGCAGCTGAGCTGCAGGGGCTCAGTCCATCCTGAGACTGGGGCCCTCTGTCCTACGCAGATCCTCATCCCCTCTCCCTTCATGCCAAGCCTGGTGCCCTGCCAATGGCACTGGTGGGGGGGGGCTGCTTCCATGAGATCAGCCAATGGCACAAGAAACCCGAGTTGGACCCAGCAGAGGCTGAGCCAACAGATCCAACAGGCCACAGAGGAGCTGGAAGAACCAAGGTGGGCCTCCCCAAAACACCTGTCCACAAAACTGGTCAGCCAGAAGTAACCAATGCATACTACAAACCGGGAGGGTGGGGGAACACAAACATGCTGACGCCAGCAGTCTGGCCCCCTCCAAAGCAGGCCCCAAACAGGCCTGTGTAGAGGGAGTGGGGGGCGGCGGCAGCGGCTCACACAGTCTTTCTGCCCAGCCTCTTGAAGACGCTGACCGTTCCCGTGTGGTCCATCCGGGCAGCGCTGGGCGTCTCGGTGGTGCTGCTCACCTTGGCGCTCCCCAAAGTCCTTTTGATGGTGACTCGGAACCGAGACGCCGGCTTGCCCTTGGAGCTGGTGACACTGCTGTCCTGGGCTTCAGCAGGAGGGAGGCGCTTGCCCAGTCTCTTGGCCACGCTGCTGGGGGTGGCCGCCTCGGACTTCCTCTCCTTGGCAGGAGCCACGGGGCTCGCTGGGTTCTTGCCCCCCAGGCGCTGGGCAGTGGTGGCTGCTGCAGGCAACAGCTGGGCCTCGGAGCTGGTGGCTCTTGCCCTAATGGGCACCCCGGGCACGGCCTGCTCCTGCTGGGGCTTGGTGGGCTTGAAGAACTTCTTCAGCACTCCGGCATACTGCAGGACCGAGCTGCTGCTGTCGTCGTCATCCTCGCTCTCGGGGGCTTGGCGCTCGTCAGTCTCTCGCAGGTCGCCCAGCCGGCTGAACACTCCCGTGGGCTGCCAAGATAGCAGAGGGATGAGCGGCGGGGGACTGCACCCCCCAACCCAAAATGTCTCTTCCTTGGCCCTTCTAAGCACGTGCAAGGCGGTGACTGTTTCTGGCTGAAAAATTCTACACTGCTTCTCAGAAACACCTCCAAAGCAGGGCGTGGAAAGACAGCCAGTTTAGAATATGTAAAGCCCAATACAACTAATCACAATGCAGCAAGAACCCCCAAATTGCAGCACTACGAGCCAGTCTCAAAGGCTCCCTGGGAAAGGAGGTCTTGGCCTGCCACAGAAGAGGAAGGGGGGAGATGTTGCTGGGGCCCTCCATAGCACAGCTCTGCTTCTTGTGTGTGTGTGCGTGTGTGAGTGGTGCTCAGGCCTCTGTGTGGGTACCTTTAAATTCAAGGCCCCAACTTGCAGAGCTGAGCTGCTGGGGGGACGGGAGGGGGAACCGAGGGCTGTAAGTGGCCTGGGCGGGTCACAGCAGAGACTACGGGTCTGGATCCAAAGCCTGCCTGTTCTCGGCTCCAAGCCGGCTGGTCAATACTCGCCTCCCACCCACAGCACTCCCAAGCTGGGGTGGGGGGGACTGCCCCCCAGAGCTGCCAGATGGAGAAAAGGCAAGTCCCCATCAACCCCACAGAGACTGGCCCAGTCAGCTGTCCAGGGCAGGCAGCAGCAGGCAGAGATCACAGCCCCGATCCAAGGAAGCCACTGGCAGGAGACCCAATGAGAGCAGGGACAGGTCACAAGGCCTAGCTTGACACAAGTGGAGCTTCCTGAGCAGGAGACGCTCATCACCACACTGCCCCCTTGGCCAGATAAGGGGCAAGCCCCCCCCCCCATAGCTCTGCTCTGTCAGTTGGCGTCTGGCAGAGATGGTGGGGAAGCTGCAGCCAGCTTGGAAGGGTCTTCAAGGTGTCTGCAGGATACCTTATTTCCGGTCGTGGTGTCTGCATTTGTTTCCGCACCCAGCCGATCAAAAACGGAGGTTCTCTGCAAACCTGTTCAAACAAGGATCAGGGAAAAGGCACTGAAAAGAAGTGTGAAAACGTGACAACAAGCAAGACCTCTCTTTTCAGCAGGCAAGATCGTGTGGGAGGAGACTGTCCCTGAAGCCACCAGGATTGCAAAGGAAACAGCAGCGCTTTAAACTGACCAGCTGCCCAGGAAAGGGGGGCAAACCCAGCTCACCTGGGCCAACAAGCCGGCTACAGTCAGATGTTAGCAGACACGAAATCCACTTCCCCATTTTGTCTGGTATGACCTTAGTTGTGCTTATCTGGCTCAGGAAGGTGGTTTTTAGTGCAGAGTTTACACAGCCCTGACTGCCATTCTTGATTTTCATGGCAAGACCCACCAATCATTTGCTCTCACAAAGTTATGTAGTAAAAGTCAGCCAAGCTGGCTAGCAAGTCGCTCC
Organism: Lerista edwardsae; assembly: GCA_029204185.1. Lineage (NCBI taxonomy): Eukaryota > Metazoa > Chordata > Lepidosauria > Squamata > Scincidae > Lerista > Lerista edwardsae. The sequence continues at coordinate 13,716,048 of JAJKFI010000022.1, forward strand.
CCGCCCCCGCCCCCCCAGTACCTTTGGCTGCCTGCTGCTCCAGGATCTTCTTGGTGCGGGGCGTGGTGCCCTTTGGCATGTGGACAATGTACTTCCCTTCCATCTCTGCTGTGACCCGGCGACGCTTCACAGGGACGGTGGGATTCTCGGCTCCTGGGCTGCAGAGAGCTGCTGCAGCAAGTGGACAGAAGGCAGAGTGGTCAGCTCCATGCACACTCTCCCTCCGGGAGCCTCCACGCCAGTGGGGCTCAAGGCCAAGCGAGCCGACGTTGGTCACAAAAGGGAGAACCGTGCCCCCCACCAGGGCAACTGGCAGCACAGTGAGAGTGGAGACTGTCCTCTGAGGAAAGGTAAAGTATTTGCAGCCCTTCCGTTTAGAAGAGACAATTAAAGGGCGGGGCAGGAAGAGGCCACCACACAGGCGTACCACACTGTGCTGTGCATGGAGGAGGGAGACGCTTTCTTTCTTGGCTCATCGTTAAACCAACGGGCTGCAGTTCAGGTCTGATAAAAGGAAGCCCGTCTTCCAACGGCACCTGGCTACCTTACAGAATTTGTTGCCACAAGGAGGTGGGTGAGGGCTCTTGAGAAGGACTCCCCCCACCCACACCTCCGTGAGCTCGAGCCCCCAAATTGCAAACAGAGAAGCTCAACCCTGAACACCCAGCGCACCAGAGATGGTGCCAAATCTTCAACCACCACCAGAGGGCGGTAGAGCCACCATACACGGAGCCTGACATCATTCCCTCCTCCAAACTTCTAGGCCAGGTTCTCTGGCTTTTCCAGTCTGGAGCCCTTTACGCTATTCTCGGGGAGCCCCCTGGAACACGCACAGAGTTTCGGGGAGCCCCAGGGTGCCAGTGCATGTGCAGAGAGGCGCAGCTGCGAAAGAGTCTGCTGCTGTTCCTGTCGTGCAGACGAAAAACGAGACCGGGTCCACCTTCCTGTGCAGTCAGCCGGCCTCCCACTGCCAAGCGTCGTGTCCCCTCTGCCCCCCACCTCCAGCGGACAGGGCTCCTACTGCCTTTCCTCCCCGTTCCTCAGAAGCAGCGGGGAGCACTGGGTCCAGTCCTGCTGGTAGGGGAAGAGCCTGGCCCTGGCTTGCTGAGGGAGTACTCTCCCTTCTGGGTGGAAGCCCCACCTCCCTCCTGCCAGCCCTGCAAGGAGACCAGCCACACGCCCAGCTGGGGAGCAGCCCTCCCAGGCAAGCCGCAAAAGGCCAGGCGCTGCGTAGCCTTGGCAGTGTTCCAGCTGGCGCTGGGGCAGAGCAGAGCAGCAGGCTCTCAGACCTGCAGCTGTGCGCCGGGCAGGCAAGGTGCCCAGCCGAGCAACACGCCAGCAGATGACGGACGGGCCGACAACTGCTCCCCCACCCCAAGCACCTGCTTTGGCATTCTTGGCCGCCATTTTGTTGGACACTGTGACGGAGATCTTGGAGGCACTGGTGTCCGGTCTCCGGACGGGGGTGGATGGCGGAGAGTCCCGGCTCAGGCTGTTTGCAATCATCCGGGTGGCGGCTGTGGGGACAGTAAGGAGAAGGCTGTGGGGAAGCTGGTTGCATACCAGAGTTCTGGGCTTCTGCCAGGGACACTCACGGGCCGGACAAGGAGGAGGAAGGTGCTGTAGTGCGAGGACCCCCATCAGCAGCCACCTCTTAGCTGCCCCTGCACCGACAGGTGGCAGGTGGGGGCACCTCGGGCTGGACCCATTGGCTCTGCCCACAGCTCTGCGGCCACCTGCTTGTGCTGCCCAGACTCACGGCTGTTGGCGTTCCTGCGGAGTTCGGACTGCAGGGTGCTTTGACTAGAAGCCACAGACTCAGTCGCTGTCTTGCAGATTTCCTAGAGACAGAAGGCCACAGAGGGCACAGCACTGAGTGGCAGAAGGACCCACACACCACTTCTGGCACCCTTAGCAACTACTTAACAACTTCTACCCCACCTGTAGAGTTGCCTGTGGATGATGCATTGAACTGTGCCTGGAAACAAACCAGCAGAGTGACAGAATCATCCCACTGAGCCCCAGAGACGACCCAGGCAAATCCTCTTCACCTCCTTCTGCAGGTCGAAGGGTCCTGCCCCAGACACCTGGCAGGGAAATGCAGCTCTTGGGCAGTCACACACCCACCCACCGCCCTTTGCTGGAAAGGCTAGGAGAGAAAAAGGTCCTCAGAAGCTCACCTGCCTGTACACCACCTTGGCGTGCTTGAGGATCGCGATGATGTCCCCAACGACGGTGATCCCCAGCTCGTTCATGATCTCCTTGTTCAGGTCCATCAGCATGTTCTTGTGGATCCTGCAAGCGGCGAAGGGGACGATGGCGCACCGGGGCCTGGCGCAGGGGACGGGAGGGGAGGAAGGGGCTTCGCGGCACGGGCGGACCCGCTGCCGCCGCCCCGCGCCCCGCGCCCACCCGACCCCGGCGGGCACCTGTTGTCCACGAACATGACGGCGTAGTTGACGGCGGGGCCCGGCGGGATCCCGGCCTCCTTGAAGAACTGGATCCACTCCGAGGTGGCTGGGGGGGGGAGGGAGAGCCGCGTCAGGCGGGGGGGGCTGCTGCGGGCGCTCCGAGTCAGCCCCCGCGTGCCTCGGGGGAGGGGGTGTGGCGGGGGCTCCCTCCCCCGCGGGCCCGGGACGCCTCACCCATCGTGACCGAGACCATCGCGGCGGCCGCCCCGAGCGCCGTCCCCGCCGAGGGAGCCCCGCGCCTCTGCCGGTCGACCGCCCGGCGTCCGCGCCGGCTCCGGGATTCAGCAGGCCGCGGCTGGAGGCGGGTTCGGGCCGGCCCCGCCCACTTCCGGCGAGCCCGGCCGTCTCTAGGCGGCGGCGGACCAGCGAGTCCGGAGGACCAGGCAGCGCGGCCGGCGGGCGGGCGGAATGAAATAAAGCGCGGACACAGCGGCGAAGGAGCCAGCAGGCCTTTAATCTCCCCTCCTTCCTTACAGGCAGCTCCAGCACACCCCAGCAGCCCCCCAAGATCCCCCCCCGCAACCAGACCCCCCACCCCAGCGGACAGACGCCCCGACGTTTCCCCCGACACTCCCCCCCCCCCGCGTGCTTTTCACTCTCTGCTGGGCGTAGGAGGGAGCGGAGGAGGCGCAGCAGCAGCTGAAGGCGAGGGAGGGGCGGCATTCTGTGGCTGCAGCGGAAGCAGCGCCCACCGAGCACAGCGTCTGGTGCCCCCTGCAAGGGGACGGCCACAGGGCAGGACGCTTCTCCCAGCCCCAACCGCCCTTTTCCTATGCCCTCCTGCCTGCCCTCCACCCAACACAGAAAAGTGTCCCCGACTGACCAGTGCACCTTGAGGGGCAGCCGCCCTCTCTCAGCCCCCTTGCCCCCCCCCTTGCGAGAGGAGCTTGGCCACAGCCCAGGCTGTCAGCGTGGAAAAGGCTCCTGCCTGAGCCAGCTTCCAGCTCTGTGAGAGGAGCTCCTGCGTTGGGGCCTGAACAAAGAGACACAGAAGTTCTGCAGAGCGGCATCTCCCCCCCCCCAACAAGGGGGTCAGTGCAGTCCACGGCGTGTCCAGAAGGGTGCCCAGCGTGAGGCCCTTGCGGTGGAGGCTCTGGGGCAGTCCCAGCCATGGAGTTCCCCGGCGGCGGGGGGGGGGGAGGAAAGCTCCATCTAGCGGGCCCCACAGAGATCCTCCCCCGCGCTGAGCAAGCTCAAGTCCTGGCTGTAGCTGGAGCTCCAGTCCCGCTCGAACACGGCCTGCAGCTGCTCCCTCACGGTGGGCTGGGGTCCGGGCTCCACCTGGCTCTGATTCACCACCAGGGCCGACCCCGCAGTGTGCAGGAAGTAATCCCCAGACCAGTTGGACGTCCCTGTGGGAAGAGGAAGGAAGGAAGGAAGAAGCGCTGCAGCCGCGGAGGGGCCAGCCTGGCACTGCTCGAGCGAGGCCGTTGCCCGGTTGCCCCTCCTGGGCTCCCCGGACCCAGCCTCTGTCCCGGCCTTGCGACAAAGCCAGCACTGGCAGTGGGGCTCCCCCGTCCCCGTTTCCGAGGGTTGGGCCCGTCAGCCACTCACCAATGTAGGCCACCTTGTCAGTCACCATGTACTTGTTGTGGTTGACTCTGGCGTAGGGGATCTTGGCCTGCGACTCGTTGGCAGGGACCACAAAGAGCCTCTAGAGGGGAAAGGGGGTGCGTCAAGGGAGATTTGGCCACGGGCAGAGGTGGTGAGGAAAAAGGTGCCCCCCTGGGCAGGCGCCAACAGAGATGCAGCCCCTCAAGCGGGGCTCCCCACTGCCAGGAGGCTGGTGAGTCTCCTTCCTGGGTCCAGGGACTGCTGGGGAGCAGAGCCAGACAAGGGGGCCCTGAAGGAACACCACCCCTTCCCTGCCGTGAGGCTACAGGCCCCCCCCCCCCCCGCTGTGAGAAGGCCAATCTGAGCGGGCCCTCACCTCTCAGTGGATGGAGATTCCTCCCCCACCTGTCCCCTGCTGGGGGAGAGCGTGCCCCACGGGGTGCCAGCCCGCCAGCCCCACAAGGGGTCCTTACCACTTCCACGCTGTAGTGGGTGCGGTTGTCGCGCATGGCAGCCAGAGAGCGCAGAAATGGGAACATGACAGCCTTGGAGTGCCGCCAGCAGCCGACCAGCAGGCGCACGCGAACCGTCCTCTCGTAGGCCGCCTTCCGCAAGTGGTCGTCGATGACCGGCCAGAACCTGGAGCGGGGGGGGGGGAGCTGCAGCCAGCCCTGGCGCCACTGGCCTGCTCCTCACCCCACCCTCACACTGGGGTTGCCGGAATGAGGAAGGAGAGCTCGAGGGGGCGCAGCCACCCCTGACCGCCAGCTGCTGGCCGGGAGGGGCCTGGCGTGGAGAGCCAGAAGCCAGATTAGGTGGCCTTCCTTGGGCAGAACCGCCCCGGGGAGGCCTCCTGTGCCCCCTCCCGTCCTCTCGTGGCGCTGGGATGGAGAACAGGCCGGCCTTGGTCAGCACCCAGGAAGGGGTGGGCCTGCCCAACGGCCCCCCCCCGCCCTACGTTACCTCTTGGGGTGCGAGAACTCCATGGTGGGCAAGTAGCTCATCACGGCCACGTACACAAACTCCGAGGCCCCGTCGATGACACTCAGCAGGGCCTGCAGGTCCTCAGTCCGGCCAGTGGCACACAGCGGAGGGGGGGCGCTCTGGAGGCGGCAAGGGAGAGAGCAAGGGGGGGACACCTCAGGAGCAGCAGTGGAATCGGGACCCAACAGCACTGTGTGGCTCTGACTGGGAGCCCCGTGCAGCTCCCCACCTCAAGGCGGTTCCAGGCACAGCACTGCAGGGCTGGGAGCTGCCGGACTGTGCCCTGCTCCAGAAGCCAGAGCTGGGAGTCGGGAGGGGCTGCGGGGGCGCTTCAGCCCACTCACCGACAGGTACACGCCGGCCTCGGTGCCATTCAGCGTCAGCTCCAGGGGCCTCTCCTTGTTGTAGGTGGTTGAGAACTGCTCCGGCCAGGGGGAGGGGATGGTGGCGTTGGGCACGCCCAGAGCCCAGTACACCTCGAACATCTTCCCCAGGTCCTGGGCGAGGCAGCTGCAGTTGTATACAGCCACCCCGAGCTCTTTCACCTGCAGGGGGGCAGGAAAGGGTTCTGGGAGGCTGGCAAGCGCTGGACTGGCGGCAAGGACGTGGTCCGGGGGGAGCACCGCTTAGAGGAGGGGCAGCCACAATTCTCAGGCCACCTGCGGCTGCTGCATCGGTGCCCCCAAAGGCAGCCAGCGTGTGTGCCCCACACTCCCGTGCAGTATACCCCATGCCCATGCTCAGGCCCCTTGGGAAAGGCTGCTCACCTGAGTCAGGGCACGCCAGTCCATGTTGGCACTGCCCAGGTAGACGTGCGCCTGGTCCACGATCCAGAATTTGGTGTGCAGGACCCCGGTGGTCAGCCTGGGCAGGTCGATTTTCCGGATCTGGGCTCCTGCGACGGGGGGACAGAGGGTCACTCGCTTTTTTGTATAAACCTGTTCCCGGTTTTCCTTTCTCCAGGGGTGGGGTGGAAACTCCCAGCACCCTTTCCCAAAAGCCGGCTGTGGGAGCCCCAATTCAGGCTGGAGCATCAGGGTGGGGGGAATCTATCCTTCCCACCACCACCACAACAGCAATCCACATACAACCCCAGTACTCACACCCACATAGGGAGCCAAGACTAGCCATGGCGGGGAAAACACGGGCAGTGATGTCATGCAGGGGGAACGTGGGGGAACTCAGTTCCACTAGTTAAAATTAGGGTTGTCTCCGCCCACTTCACTCTCTCTCCTCCCCCCTCCCAATTCCTCTGCAAAGAGCTTTTCTTCTTGGTTGGCCGGCACTCAGAGGGTTAAACGGGCACAAGTCCAACGGGCCCTTTGCCCCCCCCCTCAGCAAACAACAGCCTCAGGGGGAGGATTCAGGTCCGTGTGTCCAAAGGGGGTCAGTCCCCAAGCATGGAGGCTCCCCCAAGCTGTGGCTCCAAATCCAAGCTGCCCCCCCCAGCTGCTTTTTGAAGCAGCACCGAGGGCAGAGCTCTGATCCCGCCTGGTGCCACGTTCCTGCCCAAGAGCCCCACAGGTCGGCCTCCTGCCCTGGCTTCCCTCGAGGGCCCTCGCGGCACAGCTCTCACCACTCTGCTCCAGGGCCTGGAGGTCACTGCTGGGCAGGCGGGAGGACGGGGGGTTGACCGCGATGCGCGTGGCCACGCCTTGGCCAGACAGCGCCAGCAGCTCCGCCAAGACCTCTTCCCCCTGTGGCGAAACACGAGGGAATGGGTCGAGGCACCCTCCCCCCCACGACTGCCCCCTCTGCAGCCCAGGGCTGTGCCTGCACCCAGCGTTCCCGCTGCGTGGGGGGCAGCCCCTCTCGAGACACTCCTACCCTGAAAAGCCAGGCCCTTTGCTCCTGCCTCCCCAGTTACTGCTTGGACACAGAGGCTCCCAGCCCCCGGCTGAGGCATTTTGCTGCCCAGCCCAGGAGAGACTCCCCCCCCCCGACAAACTCGGCAGGGCAACCCAAACGTGCAGCGTTGTGGCTGCCAGACTGACGGCTTAGGCCAGTCCGCTTTGTTCTGCGGCTCCAGTTCAAACTCGCCAAGAGCTGCCTTCGGACGTTTCCTGCCACGGGCTCATAACCACGCATCTCCCACCCCCAAAGTGGGCACTGATTTAGGGGAGGGGGGTGGCTTTGCCCCTCCCCTAAATCATTGGACAAGGCTCTCCAAGGCTGCCAGAACCAAACCCCGAGCAAATGGATGTTCCGCCCGCCCTCAGAGGGGCCTTTGACTGCGGCTGCTGGGGCTCCGTGCCAGGCCGTGAAATGCCCGTCTGCCAGTGGGGCTGGCGGGCGCCCTCAGGCACAGCGCATCACCCTTGTCTCTCTTTTTTGGCCAGATCAGGGCCGCCAGCTACTTTTGTAACGCTCGTTCCAATTTCACCGGCAAACAAGCGGAAAAATGGTTTCCTCCCCAGCAGTTTTGAGAGTGTGGCGCAGAGGAGGAGGCTCTGCGGACCTGCCAGTTGGGAGGCGCCCACCGGCTGGGAGGCGAGGACGGGCACGCCCAGCCACCTTGCGGGGGGAGAGTCTCTGCTGCTCACCTGGCTGGCGGAGGGCTCCTGCGTGTGCGTGTCCTCGTTCCGCAGGGTCCAGTAGAAAGCAGCGATGTCCACGGAGTGCCTGGCCCCCCCCAGCAGCTTCCGCCAGGCCTCGTACGTGGACGGGCTGACGGTGCTGTTGTAGGTCAGTCCCTCGGGGATGCTCTCCACCAGCACGATCCTGAGGACGGACGGCACAGGCGCATAACCACACATCTCCCCACCTCGGCTGGGCAGTTCTCCCCTTGTCCAAACGCTGGCAGCCCCCCCCCCAGCCCAGCAGGTCTTCACACAAGGGGGCACGGAGGCCTCGACCGTGGCCAGCCTCCAGCCCAGGCCAAAGGGCAGGCAGGCAGGCAGGCAGCTACAGCTGCCCCTAGCAAGTACCCCTGCACTGCCCCCCACCCTCCCAGCCAGCGGCGCTTGGGCCACTAAGCCCCCACCCCACCCCACCCTCATAGTCAGAGGCAACTCCACCAGAAGCCCACCTCTTTGCCCCCCCAACCCCCTCCCTTGGTCAGGACAGGACAGAGTGCCAGCCCCCCCCC